>JAWWTY010000088.1:62322076-62374196 GCA_035222235.1 Margarornis squamiger | reverse complement strand
AGTTTTGCACATCCACTTACAAATCCTTATAAGGGTTGCATTTTCAGCGGAAAATGTTTGGGGCTTTCCACAAGTTAGGACCCACCAAGGGTCCACATTTAGGTATTTGTCATTACTGCACAAGGAGGGAATCTGTTTGACAAATAAAAAATGGTAAATATTATCAAGTGCATTCCCTGAACTACATGTGTTCAAATATTCTCCCCACTGGCTGCGCAGCTCCCAGCTGCTCACAGGAAAGATGGCTTAAACAAACTTTGGCCACTACTTTCTATAGATAAGGTGAGCAGAAAATTGTACTATTTTCATTTGATGAGCACTAATGAATACAACGTTCAAATCTGCATTGCTGTCTGCCTGAAAACAGACAGTAAAACCAAAGAAGGTTACAGAAGCCAGCCAGGGAAGTACAAGCAACATCATGCCTCCAAGTACAACATCCAGATTAATATTAATGGAGATCCCAAAATTAGATGAGGTAAAGGTGATCAGGTCTCTTAAAGCACCTGCTAAGCAGGGAAATGATCCAAAAAAAGTAGTCCATGCTAGCTGGCAAAAAAAAATACTGTAGTGGGCTGCGTAGAGTAAGGGGTCTGGTTAGTGGATGCTTGCATACTGTGTAGCTCAGAAACTGGTGCCAGTTCAATGCAATGGATTGCCAAGAAAGTACAGGATTCCAGCTGCTGTTCCGTGTGCACTGGTCAGCTCCACAGAAGAGACAGAAACTCCTGAGAGTAAACAAAGCAAGCAGGGCAAGAAAAGCTACATCTAGCATATAACAAATCTACTTCGCTCAATCAGAACTATTCTCTAGAGTAAGGACAGACATCAAGGACTATTCTTCCCTCCTCAGTTCACATGCACACCAGCTTCTCTTATTTAATACACAGGAGCCCTCAATGCCTGGGAACTCCTGAATGATCAGGGCTTTGTGTGGAAGACCAGGACTCTCAGGGAGACTGTGCACTCCCAACTAGAATAACAGAAGCAAAAGCCCAGGAGCTTTGGGCCAGGTCGTGACTGAGGCTGTTTGGACTGCAGAGTCCATCGCTGAAGAGGGAACAGACCTGGCAGCATCAACCTGTGAAGCAGGGACAGCTGTAAGTGTCATGAGAGAAAAGAGTCAATCAGAAGGATTCCACTGGCAGTTCCCCCTGGGATTCTCAGAGTAAGTCACATGCCAGATTTGGGAGTCAACATATAAACTGGGCACCTGCAAAAATGCAGCGCTAACGAGCTAGCAGAAATGTTTGGCCAAGTGGGAATGCAAAACTTGTCTGCTTGTTTCTGACTTCTTTCTAGTTAAAATAGCTAAGCTTGAGCACAGTCTGCTTTCAGAGAGATGCCTTTTGTTTACTTTCTCCATTGTGTTTACCTTGTTTACCACCTAGAGCACCAGAAAAAAGGTGGATAGCACAGAACACCTCAAAGCACTCCAATTCTCATTAGAATACAATGTCTGGGGCACTGTATCTTGGCTCTCTTAGCTGTTTTGGGGCAACGTACACATGTCAAACTTTGTTTTGCAGTTCAGGAGTAGCATTACCAACTTTTTGTGAAGCCATTGCTGTAAGGTTTTAAGGCAGAGCTACTCAGGTGTTCTGGCTGAGGAATTTTCTCTCATTATGAAATTCATCTTTTATTTTAATTCATGTATACAGAACATGTTTTCTGTTTTTAATGTATAAAGTGTACTCTTCCACTATACCTCAGATACCTGAGGAACTGAACACAGTTTTCCACCGGCAGTTACTTTATTATGAAGTGCACTCATAGATTTCAAAATCAAGAGTTCACAGAGAATTTCTTCTTTAGCTTCGCAAGGATTTTCCCATATTGATCTCCACATATCAGAGCTTTTTTCCGTCTTAAATAACAACAGTTTGAGATAATGCACTGTTTACTGGGTGCTTTTGGAGGTAACAGGCAGAAATTCATGGTTACCATGGACTCATTGTGAGGCAAGTGGTTTTTATTCAATGGGGGTATGATATACACTTTATACACAACCTATGAGATTAGGGTCTGTGCCCTAAACAAAGCTGAATCCAAAAAAACTTAGTGTCACAGAAGTCAATGGAAGTTTTGGAGATAAAGTGAGAGCAGTAAGATAAGGATTCTGAGCTCCTACAGCCTGTTCTCTAGGAAGCCATGGATCTTGTTATAACTTGGAGAATTTCTCCACCTAATATGTGTTTTCCCTTTCTTTACCTTATTAGAATGACAGTATTTATGTACTTCACAAGCTGCTTAGAGAACTTTCCATGAACCTAAATGGTTCATGAAAACCACTATTTGAATTATGAATATCAGTTTTTTCTAGGTGTAATCACTGACCCCTAGGGCATCTTCAGCTAAATGCAGATTCTTCTCTCAAAAATAATCTGTGGATCAAATTCAGTCAGACATTAAAAGTTACAGAATAAAAGTAGCCTTGTCAGTGAGCAAGGTTAAATAAACAGAGGAAAGGTGAAAACAGTCAGACCTCTTAGACAAAATGACATTGCTGATGAGTCAACATTCCAGGTAGACTGTACTATTCACAATTCCATCTCTTGCCAGTGCAGCTGGCAACAAAATGCCAACAAAATACAGGCCTCTCAGTAAAATGCAAAATGAGATGGTACCAATTAATTTTGTAGCATATGTCTAGCTGTAAAATTGGTTAATCAGGAGATGTTGAATGTAGAGGCCTGTTAAGATTCAAACCCAAGTAAGAGACAGACTGAACCAATACTACAAAATTACATCTTAATTTTCTATCTGTACCTACAGACAAATTACAGTAACTGAGGAAACTGGAACAGCAGGTAACGAAAGCAATGTTTTCATACCTGCTTCAGGTTCAGTAGTTGTAGTTCAAGACTGATAATCATGTTATCTATTAAGGTTGAAAAGATTAATCAGAAATAATTTCCCTAATAGAAGGGTAGATGAAGACACACATAATTATATGAATGGAATAAACAGTCAACATGAGCAGTCCTTGGTCCACAGCTGTGCTCATACCAGCACTGCTGAGAGCCAAAGCAACCCTTCTGCCACAGCTTTAACAGGGTGAGCAAGCTGGATGCCATCTCCAATATTTACTGCACATTGCTGCCCAAAATGCAGCAAAAGCTAGTGATCCTTAGCTAAGCTAGCACTTGAAAACACTATTTCTGAACTGTTCTGTGTAGAAAAATGCTGTATGGATCGAAAGAGGTCTGAACGTGCTAGGTATAGGTAAAAAAGCATACCGCTGCCCCTCACCTAATATAACCTGTTACCCTGCAGTGGCTCCTAGATCTCGTGGGAGATGCATTGCTGCGACTATAGTGCTCCCTTGCATCTTCATACAACACTGTTTTGCTATTCTGTAAGACAGACCCCAGGGTACTTCATGAATTATGCATTGCTGTATAAAAAACAAGAGTGTGAAAAATCAGGAAGAGAGCACAGCCTGATTTGTTCAGAAAACTCTTCTGGAACTGAAGATTTGTTCCCAGCATGATTTGGTCAGTTGAAACCTTTAGGGCTTAAGAATCTTTTAAAATGAGATTTAAGATGCATTGATAATTTACAAAAGATCAGTATTATAAGCTTAAAACCAAAATTACTCCACTGCTGAAGGACAGGCATTTAACGATTTATACAGTTCAGATCCAGTAAAGATCTTGAGAAATACAAGGCAAACAGTGCTACAAGTCACTTCCAGAACATGCAGAGCAAAAATAAAACAGTGTTAGGCCAATGCCACCACTGCACATCTAGCCTATGAGTTTCTGAACATGATGCACTTGCAGTTAGCAACTGAGATTCACTGATTGCTCTTCCCTACCTTCAAAAAATTTAAATTTTTATTAGAAAAGGGAAAAAAACCACACAGCACTTACATCCACATCTTCACAGAAGGTAGCATTGGAACCATACTGAAGCTGGCATTGGTGGTGCACATCATAAATCACTCCAGGAGCAATGATTGGGGACTTTAAGACTTCTTTTTGGGGGATATCATCCAGACAGAATCCCCACCCACGGCTAAAAGACAAAAATTGCATATTAGAAATCCCCAATCACTTACATGACACTTCTCTACAGACTTTAAATATCTAATTCTTAAAGGAAATCTTGCTTATGGCCCTTTGAAATAATACTTCAGATTCCAGCTAAGTTATGCTGAAGTGCTGCTAACAAATTAGTTACTTCATCTAGTAATAGATGGTTTACAAAGGCAAAATACAGCTTGTCACAGTGGAAACATCAAGAGTTTATTATGGTTTTCAAAGTGGCTTCAGAGAACTCCATAGCTTCTGGTGAAAGTTATACCACACTGCTCCTCTTAAAAAGAACATAACAGATTTGAACAAGTCACTGAAACCAAGTACATGCTATTGTGGCCAAAGGCAAAGTCTATAAAGTTCTCTCAGTGTTCTTGATGGAAAGGCTTCTTTCTTCCTGGTAACTGCAAAAAGCTGCAGATTGCACCAAACCTGAGCCATATGGCAGACTTGAGTTCACTTCCAGACAACAAGACTATGAAAGAACTTTTCCCAAATACAAAGCAAGCAGTAGCCTTGTGGTATGCCCTCCAAGGTAATTAACTCAAGCACACCAAAACCTCCTACAGTTATCATTATAATAATAAAAGATGTACTTTAAACTCCACATGAACATGGCTGAGGAAGGACTGGTGAAACCCCCACCCCGAAAAAACCCCTCAGGCACCCCCAAAATTTCCCTGAGGCCCCCCAAGGGACCCATCAGTTGCACTCAATTCAGGCAAACGCTACGACCTGCTCACTCACTCTAGGAAACGTGTGATGTACTCCTTGCTGCACTGAGACCAGGTGAGTGGAGTAGGATCATACTGCAACTGTCGGGACATAATATATGGGCGCTTTCCAACTGACTCACAGTCATTCTCTTTTCCATCATGCTGGATTCCAAAACTGGAGACAAAAAAACAACATCCAATCATTCCAGCTGATTGGTAGTACCACAACAACTAACCATGGCTTCCACACTGTGTCTAAATAGACACTGTAGATACCTGCTTGTTAAATATATATATATATATATATATATATATATAAGAACTTATGACCCAAAACTGTGAAAAATCTACACTCCCTCAGGCTATCAAACACATCTATTAAGCACAGCAATATTGTCCTGCACAAAATAAAGAACAGACTGCCACAGACTGTCCTCGCGTACTTTTAAGGGAGTTCAGACACCAGTGCACAGTAGGGCCAGGAGTCACAGTTTAAATCTAAAAGTAACATTACAGCTGCTATGGCTACAACTGCTTCCTAGATCTTGGTGCAGACTTGCACCACTTTAACTAACATTAGGCTTTGTTACATTCTGCCTTAGGCTCTCTCATAATCATGTCTCTGTTGCTTGTTTCCTTTTAAAACTCTTTCGATAGATTGCAACACAGATATTGTTTACAAAGTTATTGACATTTTTCTCCAACTCCTACTCCATCTTCCTGTTTAGCTTTCTCAACTTGTGCCTTACAAACAGATCTCCATAGCAGGTTCTCTCCAGCTTCTCTGACTTACTGAGAAATTTCTTTATTCAACAGCCTGTAGAAGTCATAAACATAAAAACTTTGGATGGGATTCAACTATGCCTCTATGTCATGTAAGTGTGAAAATTATCTGACATAATGACATATGAAGATACTGATATATGAAGATGCTGATACCCACACTGTTAACAGCTGAAGGTTTCTAAGCCCTAGGAGCAGCAAGAACTTTCTCAGGCCATGATTCAGTCACGAATCAGACAAACTGAGTTCAAACCATTTAAGACTATGTTTCTGGAAACTGTAATCATACCATGACTCAAAAGTTCCAAAAGCAGAGCATGATTACAGTCAGAATCAACTCCAGTAATGCGTCAGAGGCATAAAAGCAAGTATTCCCCTTGCTGAGAGGTTCTTTGTCACAAACAGGGTCTGTCGAACCAGGAGGTTGAAAACATCTAGAGGGACAGTATGGTGAAGAGTTGACTTCTGGCGTTCGTCTAAGGAATGGGTGCATGTCTGTCTTCTCATTTTTTGTTCATCTCTTCTTACTGACTTCATCTGTACTTGAATTTTTCAGCGTATGTACTCTAACCTGTCTTGAGGTTAACACAGTAACAACAAACTCCACAGTATTCAATGTCCTTTATGGAGACAATCCTTAAAGCTCTGCACCACTTCTTCAAGGGCAAGTCTAGCGGTGCTCAGTCTCACAGTGTTCAATAGAGAGTTATCAGCCACCCAGGCTAGACCAGAAGGAGGTCATACATGGATTTATGGGAAAGAAGTGTCCTCAGATTATTACTGCTAGTGAAAAAAGCTCCCTGTCAGCAACTGTGGGGACCAAGTAACTGAGCCCACAGCACCCAGATGCAATTGTAGTGACTTCAGCATTATTTACCTATACTATTTCCTTTCTGGCAATGGAGAGGTCCAATAAAGAAAGGCCAATTAATGGGTGACAGGGTCATCACCATCATCATCATTATTATATCCTATCAGGAAATACAGACTTCATCCTGATTGGTGGTTGGGTGTACAATGAAATTAACGTGACTTGTAGATATAGCAATGAACATGTGACCTTAGCCAAGCAACACAGTCCAATTGAAAAGTGCAGGCAGTACAGTCAAACCAGAGTATCCATGAGACAACACTCTGCCATGAGGAAAACTGCTGCATCAAAACAGATTCAAAAATGAAATTTTTTTCAGGTGAGTTAATAAGCCAACTAATCTACACAAACACCCCCGGAAATTACAAATGCTGAGAAATCTAGTTCAAACAAAAAAACATGTCTGAAAGTAAATGTCCAGGAATTTTATTTACCTTGACTTAAGGGGACCTACAATAGCAATATTACCATACAGAAAATATCACTTATTAAGAAATGAGACTTCATTGGTTCATCAGGAAGGAGAGAAAATATTAAATATAAGATTGAATATATGAAGTTTGACTACTTCCGTTGAAAATGTTTGCTAGCTAATCTGCAATATTGATATACCTTGACATAATGAAACAGGTATGTTTTCAGTAAATATTTTGGACTGATCTGAAGATCATCTGAAGTAATTGCACGGAAATTTAGCGTATGTTTGGGAAAATTAGCATGACTAAGTCATGCTTTTTTGTAGTTATTTCATCCTAACGTACTGCCCTAACAGACAGCGTTAAAAGGGGCAGACTGAATAGTCGCATATGTAAATACAGGTCAAAGGCTTAAGAATTTCTTATTTCTTTGCTTTGAAATAACAAACACAGTTTTGATTTTAACAACAGAGACATTAACTCACTTCTTGTTTTATTTCTGTCTGGCAATTTGAGTATTAACATGCAAACAGATAAATTAAACTCAGATAGGTCCCCCCTTCACTGTCTACTATACCTGTGTCCAAGTTCATGAGCAATAGTGAAAGCCAATGGAAGGCCAGAATCTTCATTGATGTTGCAGCTTCTGTGGGGCTGACACATGCCTGACAGGTGAGACAAACCTAAGGTTTCACATGGACGATTCATGCCAGCACAAATGTCCTTTCTAGAATCCCAAAAGAGATATGTCATTTAAAGAGCTTAAAACCAACTGTAGAGTGTCACTGTAACTGGGCTGCAAGTCTCCATCTTACAATGTATCAGTGCTAATTTGCACCCTAAGCAAAGCATAATGATAACACTTTTACAAACATATATGCAACAACATACACTCATTCTACACTACTAGCACTAGACTGCTATAATTTGTAGCCAATATTTATGTGCCTAAATACATACACTTATAGTCAACTCACATAAGTTTAGAACCTCCACATCTAACAGCATACTGAAATATGGTTTACTAAGGTTCATCATACCTCAGTTTCATTCAAGTGAACTGCCTGAAGTCTTTCATTTGGAGAGGTAAGTCATGCACCACTGTGAGACTATTTCACATTCTTAAGATTTTTAACAAAAACCAAATTTACAAGGTGGAGATCAGTCAAAGGTTGGAGTTGATGACCTTTGAGGTCCTTTCCAACCTAAGTGATTCTGTGATTCTCTTTTTTTACTGAACAACTTGAGCCTTTTTTGTTAAGGTTTCTTTTGCCTGACAGAGTTTAATTTAGGACTATTTTTCCAGACATAGCTCCAATCTTTTCTAATAATTCTATCAACTGAATCCATTTTTACAGACCTGCAGAAGTCCCATTTCGTGGCATGACACAAACTCCCTGTGTAACCTCAGACATCACCTTTAAGTTTTCTGTTTCTCCCTTGCTCACACATAAAAAATTACTTTGTTTCTCCTTAAATATAGAGATATTTAAAGCTTAAAAATAAATGTTTGCAAAACACTCTTCCATTCTGAGCTGCACCCGTACATTACTTTAGGAGTTGTTCATCTATGTCCTACTTTGTTTTGGTGCATTGCCTCAAAGAGGAATAGAGGAGTCATTGAGCACAAAATGAGACAGGACCAAGGAGGGAAAACAACCTCTGCAAATTGCTCATTTCTTGGGACATAGAGATCTCAATTTTGTGACTAAGACATGTCTCTAACCCACATGTAAACGCACTGTTGTAGGTATTTTGAAAACAAAAATGATCCCTTTAAAAGGTACAGGAGGTCTAAGTTCAATCCCATTTTCATAATGCAGCTCACATTCTCTGCTGTGTCAGGGTCAGACTTGCTCACCCTGTGTTACTACTACATTACGCTGTGTTTCAGAAACAGCGTGTCTTCACCAGACCACTTTACTGAGTTCTGTGCAGGATGAACTAAATGATGGCACAAACCAATAAAAAAAAATATCATCACCAAAAAAATGCAGCTGAGCAACAACCAGTTGCAACAATCACTGATGCCAAACCTGTCACTGTCATACCTAGTGAGGAGGACGGCCACGTCGTGGTGTGTGGGGTTGACATCACTCTTGGGATTGACACTCTTCTGCCATTTGCAGAAGCTGGCTAATGTCTTATCAGCATGGTGTACTATCTTCAAGCCTTGCTAATGGAAAATGAAGGAAAATATAATTGTAAAGACCATACTGCATTGCAGTAACATCTCGGTGAACTCAGCTGTGAAAATGTGAATTGAAATGTAAGTGATGATGCTTTTGCCTAAAGTTAGAGTCATCATTAGAAGCAATGATATCTATTTATCTAACACTGGATATTAAGCTAAAATGTTAACATTTCTGTAATTGCAGCAGCTAAAGGAAAAATTACATGAAGAATTGTACATATTTTTGGTAAGTGAGCTTCATAAGATCCAATACTGTTTTGAAACTTTCAAACATTTTATATTCTCTTGAAATCATTTTTTCCTCTAAAGAGAAGGTGAAGAGTACTTAGTGTGGGACTTCACACTCAAGTTTGTCACTCAATGTTATGTGAACACTGTCAGGTTCAGGGAACAATTATGCTCCTAACATTGGATTTATTTCACAGTATTTTTCAATTCCAAAAATAAACAATGCAGTCATAAATGTTTCTTCCTCAATTTATTTTTATACAGTTTTCACGCAATTTACTGATAATTCTGAAACACAAAGTATGCAAAATAAATTAATTCAAAAATGAATTTTCTAATTTCTGGTCTTGGGCCCTCAATTTATCTTGCCTCAATTAACTTCATTATTTACAAAGCATCTAAATAACATTGTTACCAAATAGTAATTTCTGGTACTTAAACCCAAATTTTTAAAGACATCCAAAGTTCAAAACATATGCCACCCTCAACTGATCAGTAAACCACAGTTTTTACCAAAACAGCCACAGAAATTTATCAAGTAAATTTAGTTGGAGCTAACCATGGACCTCAGGTCCTAATTGTCCCGTTCAGATGCAAATTAGCGGTTTTGGCCCATATACACTTATATTTTAACTGATGACTGATGGCTATGAGGACAGATTCCATCCCAATAAACCTTTTGGGACATAGTCTGGCCCTGTGGGTTGGTTTACCGCCTTCAACAGCACTGAGACCACCTGGCTTGTGGTTATAAATCATAAGCCACTGAGAAAATCCCTTTAGGGTGTTCCTGCAGTGACAGCTAGCTATGCCATGCACAGTATTTTAAAAATAACTACAAATTTATGACAATCAGCATGTATTTAAGCAAGTAGCAACATATTTGTGAAAATGGGACATTGGAAACCACCAACACATAGCTAGTTTGCAGCAATCAACACCTATTAGTCCTCAATTTTTGATTTCAAAGGAGATTTTAGAAGAAAAAGGTGTGTTTGAAGTGTACAATAACAGATTTAATTCTTCAGAGACCTGCAAATACTCTAGCACTACACTTTGTAATACATTTCACTTAATGCTAGGTAATTAGATTCTGAATGTTCATGCGTAGTTTCTGTTTCTCATCTGATCTTCCTTGGCATCCCATGTTCTTTTGACAGTGGGGAGATTCCATTTCCCCATTCCTAACTTGCCTGTTTTAATTACATTTTCCCAGGCAATTCTATGCAGAAATACCTGAAGTCATCACTTAAAGTACTCTGCTATCCAGGGCAGTATTTATTCTAAAACCAGACATCTCAAAGATTAATTACAGAGTAAAATTAACACATTATTTCAAGCAAATACAATTACAGCTCAATGCATATAAACCTTACCTCCTCCTCCTCAAAGAGGATGAGCCGGACCAGCACAATGTGAATTGCATTGCCAATGCTTGGATCGTGGAACAACCCTGTGACCTGTGCCAGAGCCAGGAGGTATGAGATTAACTGATTCCTCTATAGCAGAACATGACTTTAGAGAGAAAATACAACATTTACTTCCAGCATGCTGTTCATCTGGGGGTGGAGTATTGTTTTGCTTTTTAAATCCTCAATGCATTTCATTGAAAGTTTGCTGAAATGCAGTAAATGTTTAGAACTACTGCTAACTAAAGGCTAGCTCTGCCAAATGAGTGATGATACAAAAGTCACTAAGCTAAAGGGCAAACACCCACACAAGATTATATTATGTCCAGTTCCCTCTCAAAAACTTCAGAGTTTTTAAAAAACACTAACAGAAAAAAACAACATCTACAGTCACACAACACTGATGGAGAGGTCCCCTCAGGGTGCAAATAAACAGTGTATCAAATTTTTCTGTTTTAAATCAACAGGAATCAGATTCTGTCACAAAAAAGGGCAAAATTTAGTCAGTACCAGGCAAAGAGAAGTTACTTGAATGATGTTTTGTGTTTTCAGAGCACAGGAGAGGATGTTAAGACCGAAAGCAAAGATAATGACTCCATTAAAAAAATACTCCACATAAAAAAGTACAAGAACTGAACTCGGCAAAAATGTGACCTTATTGTCATAAACATCCTTACAATCAAACATCCTTACAGTTGAATTAGGCAGGAGGAGAGGGAATCAGAAGAGATGATGCCGACAACCTACCTACAGGTGACCTATGCCATCTATCACAGGAAATACAAAAGAACAAAATGGATTGCCTTTAAATCAAAACCATTATGAAGAAGAACACTAAAGTAGAAATTACCAAAATGAAGTGGAAATTGTGTTTACAAGGGTCTGATTTGAATATGGGTCTTTTTCAAGGTACACTACACAGAAAATTGAAACATTTTAAGTAACCCTAATATCTAAGGTCAGATTGAAGAGAAAATGTTGAGATTTGTTTGTTCCTGAACCTGATAATGACTGGGTTTTATTCCACATGTTTTTTCCTGTGTGGACAAAACCTCACGTGCTTGGGCAACCTTTGTACCTGTGAAATCCGGCTCTCTGCCTCAGCAGTGAGTCAGATTCATTGGGGTACAGTTAGGAACACACTGTATAAACATAAGGGACAAATCAGTTACCATCGCTAGAATTATGCCGTAATTAACTTAGCATATATTACACATGTACCATGATAACCACATAGAACACATCCCCAATGGACTCTCAAGGTCAAATGCAGATAATATTGAGAAAGATAGTAACAGAAGTCTTGAAACACTATAGTTTTTCCCAGAACAAATTATTGAAAAAAGAAAATTTAAACTTGCCACACAGGAAAGTGTTCAAAGTTCAACTTTTCTCCAATGTGACCTTAGTACTCTAGGCAAGGTAGTACTCTGGAAAAACAATTGTGCTGGTTTTAACTGGGATAGTGTTAACTTGTTTCATAATAGCTCATACATTGCTGCTTGGGTTTGTGACCAGTACAGCAACAAACTCGTATTTTAGCTCTTGCTAAGTTACTCCGGTGGGTTCCTGTGTGCCTTTCTCATCCACAGATATATGAAAGAATTTTTAGGCTTGAAACCTGTAGAATTACTCTATGTTGCTGTAGCAAACAATATCAAATCACCACTGAACAACAGATGCCGGGGAGACAGAACTTCAGTGGAAAGAAAACTAGTGTTTGCGTTTATAGCTATGAGACTTCTCTCATTTAAAATACAGAGAAAAACTGTGTTTATACAAAATACAAGGTAAAAAATACTTTAAAATACAGAGTTTCACTAATATATATGAACATTACATTTCTCTCCATGAACAATGTTACAGACATATTTCAAAGAGATTGGCAACATAATCAGATTCAGATTTGCTTCCTTTATCTATCTAGAACGCTCAAAATATTGTACATACCATATTCATTATAGTGAGGATATATGACTCCACGTGGTCACTTCCATGGTACTCAACCATCTTACTGTCTGCAACCACAAGCGTCTCCACCCATCGCTCCTTGCTGACAGAGCGCCGAGAAACCTTTCTCACAGCTGTATGGTTTTGTTCCCATCTCTCCCTCCGAAGCTGCTGCTGTTTGAAAAAGCTGTGGGTATCTGGAAGAGTAAGAAGCAATGCTGTCTTGAACAAATTTTCAAGCTTGATTTGAGGTGTATGGATGCAACACTTGCAGGCAGAATGGTAGCACTGCAGGATAATATAAGCTGGAAGAGACTTCTGGGTGCACCTACCTGACCCACTGCAGAACCAGCTCCAAAGTGAGACACCAGACTGCTAAGGGCTCTGTTCAGCAGAGTTCTGAATCTTCCCAGGTGGATTAAACACCTGTCTAAAAGTTATCACTATTCGAACACCAGGGATTCCATTGTGAGACAGAGATAAACTAAAAACATTTGAATTGGGGATGCCATTTTCAAGGAGTTTCTTGCTGGTGCTTTGGCTCTAAACTTTCTAAGACACCAGTTCATAGTTTAAAATGAGGGATATGCTTTCTTCACAGGCAGCTCTTTTTCTCATTAGGCTGGCACATTACGCTCAGTGCTGTGGCATATCCAAGAATGCTCTGTTCTGTCCTTGGAAAATATCCTTGATGAGTGGGGACACTTGACCAGCAGGTGTCACCTAAATACCAGCAGGGCAGACAGCCGTGGGCTCCTCGGCTGCTGTCATCCCATCTGACAGGCAAGACACTTACTGCTTCCACTATAATTTTGGGATCTGTGCGTCTGAAGCTTGTCTGGAAGAAGTCTTTGCTCTGTAGAGTTGCTAGCAACCTTGCACTATGCTAAGTGGAGCTAATTACTCTCCACTTACTCTAGGTTTTGAATGCCAGCTGTCTGTGTTACCAGGGAAATACCAGGGATGTAAATACTGCCTGAAAAATAAATGAGATGCCAGTTTGACAGCAATTGCTGGCGTTTTTCCAACCCATAATCCAGAGAAACACATCTCCAGTGCTGAGATTTCCTATGTCCTAGGAAGGTCCAAGAACACTTGTTTCTATTACACATAATGCAGTAGCCCCTTGGCATCTCACTCGTGGAAGAGCATCCTTATTCCAGAAGGTGCACATCCTTAGGCCAGGAAGACAGCTCCTCCCTCAAAGTGCTTCTAGCATCACCCCCACTACTGTGTGGCACAGGGCAGTTCCCAGCATCATCTCCATCTCCTAGCATTACCAAGTGTTGAGCAACAGTTACCCAGATCACTTTTCCCCTGAAGAATGGATGACCTGGCAGCTGGGTCCTAAGTCTTTTGTTCACACCAGGAGATCTGCTACACCCTTGTCATTAATGTGTTGTTTGCCTTTTAGAAGACCCAAGTGCAGACAGATATAGCATGGCACATTGTGTGTCTGCAAAATGTGGCACCACTGGACTATTAATGACGTGCACAATGTACCCTTCGGTGTAAAAGGTGATTACTATCTTGGTTTATTGTATATGTTCAGGTTTTTGGAAATGAGTTGTCAGAGGTCAGTCTGAAATACGCCTAGAGAAAGAAATCCTTGTAGTGAAAACACATTATATGTAAAAATGAAATTGGCTATGTTAATAAACCAAATAACATCAGCCACATCACACTTTTAGAATTGAGCCACAGTGCACAAGTGTGCTGCATGCAGCAGCAATGAACTACAGCAGCTATAACCTCTACCCTAACCCCACTAACCCACACTGCAGCATCACTCCAGCTGTCTCCCTCAATCCTTGTTCAGTTACAGCAATCATCACCTGAATGAGGGGCTATTTATGAGCTGTATTTATTAATCTCTCTCATACATCTGCACAGTTTTCAGCCTTCTTATTTCTATGAAGCACAGTTCTCATTATCTACATTTTTAAGGGGTTTGTGCTGAGAAAAACCTTCCCCACAGCTATCCCAACAAAAAAAAACTGTTCAGACTGCTGGTTAAGTGATTTGTTTATGGCCAAATAAACGATAGGCCAGCTGTCAGGCTTTGTGTTTACAGCTAGCAAAAAGTACTGCTAATTGTCTGGGTAGCTGATAGCACTGGAGGTAAAAATGTTTAAAGTCATAAAGACTATAATGGTGAACAACCCTCAGAAGAAGTTTGGAGTCCTGGTTAAACATGAGGCTCTGTAGTGTAGGAATGTCTCAGAAGAGATCTGAATTGTGATTTTTAATGCCAGATAGCCAGACCGTTCTGCAGACAAAATCTCTTCAGTGACAGATACCCTTCTGTGCAGGGTATGTCACTTGGATGGGTGACATCTAAGGACTGTGTTAAGTCTCCTGGCAGCTTTTTTAGTCAGATGAAACAGAGAGAGACTCCGGGAGTGACATTAACATACAGCTAAAAAGCATAGTTCTACTTCTGTTTTTAAGTCTCTCCAAATTTTGATTGTCTCTGTTAAGCTTTTAATGTTGAAATTGAATAACCTTACCTTGCTTTTACCTTAAATTAGTACAGTGTTACAAGTTACTTCAGATTTGCTGAGAAACCCCAGGGTCCCTGTTGTCCAGAAATGGAAGTCTTGACCAAGAGCCCACCAGTTCAGGGACACCCAAGAAGTGTCAAAAAGTCTGAGATGCCGTAACATCCAGTGCTGCCTGAGAAAAGCCTGTCTCTCCACACTCTCCCACTACAACTGCTGAGCACAGCACATTCCACAAGAAACAAGAGAGAGAAAGGGGGTACTCATACCCTGAGGGTTTCAATGTATTTTTGAGGAAGTGATATAACACAGGTAGGTATAGTGCTGGAATTCTGTTCCTTAGGAATAGCAATTAAAGTAGTACTGAGAGTATACACAGGACAGTCTAATAGCAAATAAAAAGAAGGTTGGTAAGAGATTCAGATAACAAACTGTACAAAATTCAAGCAGCAAATACTGAGAATTTTCGAGCTCTCATGGGAGAAAATTTTGCAGATGTGAAGTTTTATTAGAAAAACTGATTCAGCCAAATGAGTTCCAGCAGTCACATATGGTATCCAGCCATGTGACTGCATAACCAGAGGAAATGGTGTAGATGACAAAAAGTCATCAGCTTCTAGTTAGGGATGGCTGACAAATTTCTGCAAAAGGGCTGTTTTATAAAATCAAATTCCATATTGTTTTTAGTGAAAAATAAAAATGTCCCCTGAAACTATCCATACAAATCCTACTTGACTAACAACAACATAAGTGACTGTTCACTTTCAGCTACAAGGAAAGATTTTAAGTTTTCTGTAAAGCTCAGCTACATATGAAAAAACAGTATTGTACAAGTTTCTTCAGCACAGCTTAAAGCTGCACGGTTTCTGTACATGAAAAAAAAGCTGTATTCTGTCTTTTAGCATATCAATTTCATTTTTCATCGCGTGACAAAAAACTTTGTCAATCCCTGTTAAGGAAGAGCCTTCCAATCTTTAACTATCAATGGTCTCACTATAAAAACAAACAAACAAACAAACAAACAAACAAACAAACAAAAAACCAAACAAAAAAACCCCACTGAAGTTCTTCTTTACTTTGAACAACTTATTCACTCAAAATGTTGCTTGATTATGCTTGATTGTTAAGCTGTTAATTTCTGCTTGCCTTCCCCTGTCCTAAACTAAGAACAAACAGGACTCACCTCACTAAAGGCATTATGTGAGATTTCCACAACAAAAGCTTTTTTTTTTACTCTTTTGTTTCCTGCAGGTGTTGCTCAAGAAGAGTGCAGCGTACAATGCAACACAAGGTGACCTCAAGATGCTACCTACCCGTCACCAGTTTTCAACACCTTTGGAGCTACACAAGGCTTTGAAGAAGCAAGGTGAAAATGTCTGGAAATTCCCAGAAGAGAATGCACCCTTCCACCGAAGGCTGTCAGACAAAATATAGTACTGATTTGTGTCTTCATTTTCTATATTCCCAGCTCCTTTCTCTTTGCACAAGAGCTCTTTCATTGTTACCACTCTTTTGTTGTTCACAGTCCAAATGCTACAACTCCAGATGAGAGGTGTGAACAGGAGGGATGCCAGATGAATAAACTCCTCACTGTTCATAATTTGCTACATTATGATTCTTCAAAAAAAACCCTTCACTTTGTCCTAAGATGTGTCTTTGGTTTAAGTATTAACAAAATTACTACAGTTTTGGGGTGAGTTTTTCAAGTGAAAATAAACTCTGTTGAAACAAAGTCATTATACAAGGGATGTTCTCCTCTTTCACTCCTGAAGAAAGAGAACAACTTTAATAGCTGACTTACTGAGAGAACTTGCTAATTATTTACAAAACAAATGCAGTAGGAGATCCCCATCCCCTGTTCAAACTATCTCTGCTGAAATAAACAAGGCAGTTTTGTACACACAGGATCTGCTTATAAACAGCTACAACAAAACTAAGTCTGGCTGCCGACAATGTGAGAGTAAGGACACACATGCTATAATGGGAAAACTCCTGTAAAGCAAGAAAGTGAGTGTATGAATTTAAAAGTGAACAGATAACCAAACCGGTTCTTTTCATAAAAGCATTCCTAAAACAGGCTAAGCTAAATCATACAAATGCTTTCTGAGTGTGGAGTGTTCACACAGGAAACTATTACAACAATTTAATCACATACAAGCCCATGCTGACAACCCCCAAGTCCCAGCAAAAACAAGCACTGAGAAAGAAAGCTTAAAACTCTGCAAGGTTTGTTTAACTTTGACATTCCTGCTGTCAAAAACATGATGTATCAAACAGTGTAGGAACACCACTTTAGTGCAAAATGAAGCTAAAATTGGACCTGTGTTGACTGATGCACTTAATCAGATACTGCTGCTGAGTGTGTCTGCTGCTCATTACCACCTAGGCTGGAAGGATGGAATGACAGATGTGCTGGGCCACTGGCATCAGGAGGTACACAGACAATAATGTAAGAGTCAGCTATGCTTGACATTGCTTCCAATGTATTGCAACAATTACTGTCCTTCTGCCTCAGTGTTCTTATTTTGTTACCCAGGAATTAAAAAAAAGTCAGTTAAAAATTATAGCTGCTTCAGATGCGTTTCTAGGAATACATTACTCAATGTAATTTGAACTTTCCATGCTGATTCACTTGGTAACTTCAGTGGTTGGTCCCTCTTATGTTGGTGAAAACATTCATGATACAGATTAGAAGAACAAGGTGAAATTTCTGTTAATTAATCTAGCTCTTGATAAAATGGCAACTGACTAGAATTTAACCTGCACCACAATTCTATTAAAATCTGATTAAAAACAAGTATCTTCTAAAACAGAATATATCTCACTGAAAAACAAATCTGCATGTAAAAAGTTCCCAATAAATTATGCCTATGTCATAATGTCTCTTACCAAATAATTTAGGAACTGTTAAGCCAAGAATGACAGAAAAATGCAGGTTTTGGAAACCATGATGATGAAAATAAGAATTTAAACTTACAGGCTTTATTAATAATTTTTCTTCTTTTTCCATATCTGTATGACAATTCATTCACACAAAATTAATGCAAAAAACTGAAATTGACATCTTGAAGTGGTTGTCTCCGCATTGTCAGGTTTGATTTGATTTCCAGTTTGGTTAACCAAATAGTATCATCCATAAGCTCTTGAATCAGAATCCAAAAAAAAATTCTGTTAATGTCCCATAAATTTAATTCACATGATAATGAATAAAACCCAAATTTGTTATATGTTGGCAATCAGAGGCCACCAATCTGCTGCAGTTAGGAACAAGTAAAGGCTAAAAGGGTATAAGGATCTTATTCATTACAAGAGAGACACTGAGGTGCTGGAATGTGTCCACAGAAGGGCAACAGAGCTGGGGAATGGTCCAGAGCACAAGTCTCATGAGGAGCCATGGAGAGAGCTGGTGGTGTTTAGTCTGGAGAAAAGATGGATGAGGAGAGACTTTATCACTCTCTTCAACTACCTGAAAGGAGGTTGTAGCCAGGTGGGGGCGAGGCTCTTCTCCCAGGCAACAAGACAAAGGGAAATGCCCTCAAGTTATGCCAGGGGAAGCTCATGTTGGATATCAAGAACAACTTCTTCACCAAAAGGGTTGTCAGCAGTGCAACAGGCTTCAATATCACCACCATGACAAAACCAATATGTTGTAAGGACTTAAAGACAGAGCTGCCTGTCTCAGACAGTCCAAGCTACAGAAGGAACTTATTTCTTCTATCTCTCTACCTCACTTTCACTGTTAAATAAAATCTATATTGTTGAGTTTGGCACATGGTTTCCTTTGCACCCTAATTCCAGCATCCCGCACTAATCGAATCTATATATATGCCCACCACTGTTTTGCCTATTTATGCTCCCCCATGACAAATCAGAAATGTCAAGTAGGTCTCCAAGAGGCAACCTGTGGACCTCAGGAACTCCTCACTGGCTCATCATTTCCCTTAATACAGAAAATTGGCCACTTGCATCTTTCTCTGCTTGCAAATGATCAGTACAGAACCAGCTGGGGCCAGCTGCTCCTGCCTCCTCTAAAGGAGGGGTAGGAAGGAAGCTCAGAGCAAACACACACAGGCAGCACAGCACAGCGGCAAGATGCTGCTCCTGTGTTTACCCAGGCTGCTGGGTGGTCCCAAAACAGGATGCAGTCTCCCTGCAGGACCTGGACCTTCCTCCAGCTCATAGCTTCACCCTCACAAAGAAATTCCAAAGTTAACGAAAACTGAACCTCTACAGCTTGGTTTGCAACTGTCTGTGAAAGGCATGGCCAATGAACTATTTCAGAAAGCTCTCTCACATGATCCCACCACTGTACTGCTCCTTGTCTTGATCCTACTGCATTCTTCAGTACTTCTTTCCCTTGCTGGACCTCTTCTCTTCCCAAAACACCAAACAACTCCCCTCACTGAATACTCAGCAAGGTTCCAGCTCAGCTGCGACTCCCAGGAGCGAGCCCAGGCATCTGAACCCCTCACACCATTTTCAAGCCAACTCTTTTTCAGATGTCAGCACACTCTGACCTGATGCCTCCACTCTGTTTGGACTTGTTCTGGGCCAAAGACAGCTCAGCAAGTGCTGTTCAGCTCATTTCCCAGCAGCCCCCAAAGAGCTCTAACAATCAAAACCACCAAGCAAGTGGTTGTTTCCATCAGACCTGCCTTGAGCATGTGAATGATCATGGCACAGGAGAGGGCACAGGCCAGCCATTCCTCTCAGTAGTCAGGGTTTGGCCACACCGATCAAGAGACTGAGAAAATTTAATGTATGCACACAGGCTGTTGTGTGCTACTTGGCAGCAATGCCAAAGAATGGCAGAGTATTTAATTTATTAGCGCAAACATGATCTCATTGTGTGGCAATAGTGGTGGACATCAATATCTATAGTGTCACACTATGAGAGTAAATGCCATCTCTGGACTTATCTTACATATAAAAAGTAATACCGTAAACCTGAATATATGGTGTAGAGAACACCACAGGCATCTTTTAAACAAAATTTTTCAAGCAAAGTTATTGAAAACATTCTCTTCTATGTTTATTATATAAACTGCCTGCCTTTGTGGCTATTCTGCATGTTTACAATGTCAGGCTTCCTCTATCCATTCTGCCACTGGATTAGTATTTTCACAGTATTTTATCATTCAGTTACTCAAATATGCTCACATTTATAAAAAATAATACTTCCTAATTCAACCTTCAAAAAGTACTGCTTAAACTGTGACGTTTCAAATAATCTCTTTCAAGATGTCAAGAGAGAGGTTACTGAACATGCACATGCACAGGAATTGGGGAGCTTAGTTGAAACTACACCCACTGGCAGCCCCTTATTCTTTGGAACTGCAACCACATAAACAGTGGGTAGATTTCAACAATATAGGTTTGTCTACTTTAACTCTTTCACATGTAAAAATTAGTCAAGAATTCAGTTTAAAACACATTTTCAAGACTGGATTTGAGAGAATTTTCCACTTGTAATGTGGTAGTCCAGTTATAAAGTACTAGACAGAAATGATTTCAAGTTCAAGCATAAAAGAGATAATACTAATTTAAAAAAATTTTTCTAGGCAGAATTTTGTATTTGCAGAACTGACTGGTTAAGACATAATTTGATCTCAGATCCTAAATATCTACATAAAAATGTATGAGGATGCATTTTTCTTATTTAAATTAATGAAGCATTCATTAAACTATACACGAAGTTATTTCACTAAGCACTGACAATGAGAATTTTCCTGGTCTTATAATCAATAATTTAAAAATTGTCTCTTAGCTGCCTTGAAATTCTGACCTATAACACAAAAGGACAGAAGAATGCTAAGAAAATAATCTAGATTAAACTTTCCCTTTTTTTTTTCCTATGTCTTATCTTAAATCTATTTATGTAGAAGACAGATCCCTGCATCTTTCAGAACTTATCAGAACGCATCCTCTGTGTGAGCCACAGAACTACCTACTGTGGGTCATAGCAACATCAAACAAAATGCATCATACAATTTGTTAGCAAAACACTCAGAGGGACAAAGACGTGGAAGAAACATAGTCTAAGACCAAATAAAAAGCATTTACAGTACTTCTCATAACTTTTAAACAAAACTTTTTCAATCATCCAAGTAGCTGAGCAGAAGGTCCATTAGTGTTCCCTTTATAAATTGCCAGGTTTTATTTTAGCACTACATTTCAACATTTTATTCAGTTTATGGATATAAACACATTTGTTCTCACCTTTATTTTTCTCCAAAATAGTTTCTCACAGTTAATAGACAGTGTGCACTAAAAGGACTGGAAACTGCTTTTGAAAGCTAGAAAGCAAGACAGTAATCAGTGCTTTCCAAATACTCCAAAACTCTTCTGAAAAAGAAGTGTCCTTGTTTTTTATTTAAGATTAAACCCTGATTTGGTACTTATATTAGCTATTTTATGTGTTATTGACATTCTCAGGAATTGTCCAATGTTCTCATTCCATAAACGGTACCTGCTCATTAATTCAGCCAAAGGTAAGCTTATACAGGGCAAGCAAGAACTTGTGAGAGCACACTGGACATGGTACAGCAGACAGGCTGAAATACAACAGAATTCAGCCCATGGTGCCAGATCTGCCTGAGAATCAAGAAAAAATAGCCAATTCTGAGACCCCCATATTGGCACAGCCAGCTTAGCAGTGTTCCCAGCAGCCTTCACCACCTTCCCAGCAGCTTTTGCATCCCCTTTGCAACCCTTTATACATGCAGGATGCTCAGCTCTCTCCTTTTTCCTCTGTGCCAAGCAGCAATCTAGTGACCAACTACAAACTCAGAAAGTTCTTAGGACCTAGGAGGAATGGCAACCTCGAAGCCTTTCCCTGTAAGGGGACTATAAAACATGCTGTGCTGGATCCCTTAGCGTGATGAGAGAGCAAATAAAGCAGTCCTGTGCTTCCAGCATGAAGGGTAATCCATCACCATCTGGCAAACACATCTCAGCTGACAGCTACGTCTGTTTCACCCCTTCCAGTCTGCCACTGTGACTGTCCTGCGCTCGTCTTGGGATCTTAGATATAGGGGAGCACCAAATCAGGTTCTGTAGCAAAACCCAAGCCTATGAGAAAATCCAGAAGCACCTGTAATCACTCTGCCTGCTACCACTGAATTTTACTATGTAAAAACCTTAAAATGACTAAACAGTTTGAAGATGCCAAGAGACAGTAATACTCAGAAATCGTTTATCTGAACTAGCAGAGCAAACAAATAGGTGATGCCATTACTTTTATAACAGAACTTATTAGCTATTGTAATGAACTACACAAGTCCTGATGTTTGGCTTCTAACATTACATTTCTAGGATTTAAATTTCAACTGGTTTTTTTCCCTTGCTTCCTCTGAAATGATGGAGAAAATAATACTTTCTTCAGACATCACTCGAAGTTATAATGACTTACTTTCCTTATGAAGGGACTGTGAGGAGCAAGATGAGCATGAGCCACTACATGTAAAAAAAGGGTAAAAGAGAATGGCTGGATCCTATTCCTTTCCTCATTAGCCATCCTTAGGAACACCCAAAACAAACACCCATTTCCCTAAAATACCATAGGCCATACAATCTTTTTGGCATAATCATGTGAGATGAAATTTGAAAGGAGGATGGCAGGGGACAGCACTGGGTGACAGGTGTCAAGTCAATCCACTCCGTGCTTCATTTTTACCATCTCCCAATCTCCATGCTTCTGTCTGAAGACCGTCATGCTGAAAGGTATGCTGCAGTCAGAGAGGCCAAGTTCTCATGACTGCACTGACAACAAGTAACCATTCCTCACACCAAAGTTCATTATACATGGAAAATAGCAACTACAGTTCACCCATAATTCCAGAAACTTACAATCTCAGTTTTAAATGTCTGAAAGACATTTTAAGAAGTGTAAAGAACCCCAACTATATTAACGTATAATGCCTGTGATGTAAGAGAGAAACAGCTTCTCACAGAATAGGTCTTTGAAGTGATAGTTAAATGATGCCTTTTAATTAGTTTGGTTTAAACTTGAATTATTAAAGGAAAGAAGACAAAGACAGTCTGGAATTAATCTTGAAATAAAATGCTATTCTTCCCAGTTTTAATATGATATCATTAAGAAATGCTGCATAGGCTATAACCTTCTTATCTCTGGGCTTACACAACAGAGTTTATTTGGCCTTTCTCTGGACCAGCTGTTGTTTTTTTCCATTCCATTTCTCCACTAGTGTGCTCAAAGGAAAAAGCACATGCTAGTTCTGAGGGGCCTCCTTGTCCTTGGCTGAGGCCAAATGTCTTGTATTTCAGATGATGTCACTAAGCAGTACAGC
This sequence comes from Margarornis squamiger, assembly GCA_035222235.1. Lineage (NCBI taxonomy): Eukaryota > Metazoa > Chordata > Aves > Passeriformes > Furnariidae > Margarornis > Margarornis squamiger. The sequence goes on along the minus strand of JAWWTY010000088.1, from coordinate 62,350,779 downwards.
CTTCAAAGCCTCAGCCCCAACCCTGCTGTGCTTCTGCAGCAAAAATCAGCAGTGAAAGCACAGCTCTTACAGATGACGACTCCCTCCGAGCCTGGGCCAGGGAAGGGGCTGCTCAGTCACCAAAATGAGTTATGCTAGTAGGACATCTTGATAATCTCAGACACACACTGCTTTTAACATTTTCTGTTCTTAGAAGCAAGTCCTGATAACAACATTTTCCAGCTTGATGACATCTTGAGAGATGACTGTTGAGGTCCTCCTGCTCCAGCTCAGCACAGAAGATTTCATTTTGCCTGATTAAGCCACCAAAGAGGAGCCTATACACAGACAACAAGACATTGAAACATCAGAGCAGGGACAGACTTCATCCTGCAGCTGGAGGGAGCTGACAGAGGCATCTGTGAACTGCTAGAAGCCAGGGGAGGAACAGCATAAATAACAACAAGGCATCGCAGGGGAGGCAGCCAACAGCATCTTCACATGTGAGAGGTTAATAACTCCTGCCACCAGGCATCTTGCATGATCAATCCTCTCAGGATAACACCAGTTTTGGGTGACCTGTGTCACACTCAACTCTTCACAAGTACCACCATACGGGCTAAAGGATGTTCTCAGTTTCAGACAGAGTTTTAGGAGTGACTTTTTCCTTTGTCCAGTTTCCTGTTAGAGACTGTTATAGTCAGGGACACTATAACCTGTTGGATGTCACAATCCCATTAATTCACTTCCATTTCTGTCAAGCGATAGATGAATGTTCACCAGTAACACCAGCTTTAATAAAGTGAACTCCCTGTGGCTCAGTGCCTACAGAAAACTATGCCAGATTCCTTCACAGACAGAAGCTATTGGGAGCTACCACACTAAAAGGCCAGGGAGTTTGAAAGTGTTCACTTAGAACTGAGTTTGAGCTTTGAAATTTGCACTGCCATGGAAAGAGAATCAAACAAAGCCCTGCCCTTTCACATAGAAACCTTGACATGCAAGAAATAGTTCCACAAAGTCTTCAAACACGTGCCATATTTAAGGGCAGCAACAAAAACATTTTCTATACCACTTAGTATACCAATCTTCTGGCCACCTTTGGTTTTTTTATGTTTGTTTGCTTGTTTTGTGCATAAAGTTATTTTTTTTATAATTCCTCTTTATAGAAAAAATACTGTGTGTAATCTGAATGATCTTTAAGTGAATGGTGTCCCTCCAGTCCATTATTTACATACAGTTTTTTCAGGACAGTACAGAAATAGCACAATGTAAAGAGTTATTACTGCAAAGATACTCTGCAACATGTAATCTTTACCTGTGGACAGTGAAGCTGAGCAACAAACCTCACCCTACTAGAAGACTTTTGCAACAAATTGAATCCAGCTAGCAGGTTCAGTAGGTCACTAAAACTGTGCTGAAGCAGGTCTTTGTTTCAAGCAACCAAACACAAAACCAATTCAGATATAAAGACCTGTGTCAGAAATTACATTCTGAACTCCAAAGGATGCCCCTTTGCAGACAGCTGACTAGTGAAGCTGTGCCTACTAAACACAAAGTTCTAAGCCACTAAATATTGCCAGAGCTCATTATGAGAATGGTCCACACAAGCACCCAGCAGCAGGGCTGAGAATTTCATCCTACTCTGAGTGCAGAATGCCTGTGCAGCCTCAATAATTGCATGGAATGGGGTAAGTCCAGCTGTGGCTCCACTTCTGCCTAGAAAGGAGGGAGCTTACAAGGTCACTGAAGTAGTAGTGGATAGAAAAAATAACCTTGCAACTTATGCAGTTCCCCTCATTCCCAAATAATCATAAAGCTAAAATCTATGCTTAGAGGAGTATTATGATTGCCTTTCAAGTACAATTCATCCAAAGGCATCTCTCCAAGTACACAAAATTGGAGTTACTTATTAGAAGGTTCACAGAGAGTTCAGTATGACTGAGAAATCTGGCCCTAACCAGACTGAAGGCTGAACATCTCTGCCAATACTACTCTATTAATGGGTCAAGTGTTCTGAGCAAACTTTCAGACTCCTGCATCAAAAAATGTTTACCAAAGGCAGCTTAGGTTTCTGGGTCTTATATTTCACCTGTGGAAATATGGTTTACATGATTCAAGGCTAATGTTGTCCTATAAAGGAGAAAGGGATGGCATGTTATGTGTAACAGTATAATTTTAAAGTGTGCTATTGCTCTCTGAATCAATACTGCAGCAATTTAACATTTACATTACTGAAGCATTTGTTTACCCAATCAATTGCAATACTCAACAAGCGCAATTGCATCACACACAGTTTGACAAGGAAAGCTGTAGGCATAGAGCCAGTGCACAATATATTCCTCCACAACAGTATACAGAAATGCTGAATTCAGCCTGGATGCAGACTGAAACTCTTTGACCTGATGAGTAGTTAAAAAAACTGTTTCAATGAAGACATGCAAGACATCACAGTCTATCTTTTAAACTGCACAGCAATCAAGTACGGTGCAGCAAACACTATTCCTTTCCGCTGGCACAGTGACTGAACAGAAAGACTGCTGAATCACAGTGAAGGAGCTATATATCTCCATATAGTTTTGACTCATATTATTTGGAAAATAGCCTGTCACAGAACTTTTAAATTTACTCAGTCATTGAATGAGGTAGCGTATCACGTTTCTGATGCCTTTCGGAGGCAACAAGGGACAATTATCACCTTGTAACAACATCTTGTGTTTCCACATTTTTCTCCCTCACCTCCTGTACAAAACAAGCAATCAGGGAAAGCACCTTGCTTAGGTTAGTAGGAGCAAGTGAAATACTGAATATAAAATTCCATCAGAAAAGAGAAGAACATGAGAAAACCACCAGGGACTGGGAAAGCAGGTGCCAGAATTCTGCCAGCATTGAGCTTTCTCTGGCCTCTGCTCAGCACAGACTTTGGATCCACTTAGATAAAGCTGTAATTTTGACTCTTCATTCATTTAACTGGAGAAAAAGAACTGAATAAAATACAGTATTTTATTCCTTTCTCCTCTATCTGCACTGAGAGCAACAAAAAAAAACCCAAAACCAAACCAAAATCCAAACCAAACCAAACCAAAACCAAAAAAACCCCCAACAAATGTATTATTGAAACTTTAAAGTTAGAATCTTTTGCTTTCATTTCATGAGCTTGACTGGGGAGGGGGGAAATCTTCTGATACCAATTAACAACAATTGTTTCATCAATTGCTACAATAAGCTGCTTGTGTTTCCCAGGCACCCCACCTCTGATATGCTAAATCTCTTGCTGTCTGCACAAACAGGCAATCACTGTTTTCGTATTAGTGAAAACTGTTTCAGAGATGAGAGACACTCCATGTACTCCTGCAAGCTCTTTGTTTTGTTGTTTGTGCTTTAAAATAGAGGTCATTCTGACAGAATGTACCTATTTGCTCTTTTTCTAATGGCAAGCATCTAATAAACAGCTTAGCAGAGCCAGTTTGTAGAAACAAGAGGGATGCAGGGATAGAGATGCTCTTCCCTCAGCTGAGGTTGAATTAATTTCAGTTACCAAAATTCGATGTCTAACTTCTCATCCTAGGATGTGCTTTAGAGAAATCAAGCAAATTAAGCTGAATTGTAATTGATGTGGCTAAGTACAGAACAAACAAATACAGGGAAAAGGTTCAAGGTTCAGTATCATTCTTTAAAAGAGCCAGAAGCTACAAAGTTTTTACCAGGGGTTCTGACGACAAGCAAAGCTGCTTACATTAGACAAAACACTCTTCTAAACAAAACAAAACAAAACAAAACAAAAAAAAGGGGCTATTATTTGAGAATAAAACATTATCTTGGGCTTTTTTTCCTCTCCCTCTTTCAAGTGATTAAACAGAGGACTTCAGGGTCAAAAGCCAGGACTAACAGTTTATGCTATACACTTGCAGACATAAAAACTGAAGAGAATTCTTTGACGGTATCAAGTTAATCATCAAAAAGCAAGAGCATGATTGAATAAAGTCCCACAGTCAGACATAACCCTTAGGAAGAACAGGTAACTACTCTCTGAAACAGCTTCATGGCATTCTAATCATCAGTTAAATGAATTATGCCACAAAGCCACCATTCAAAATACTTAAAAACCAGTTTTGCACAGGTGACGTTGCTCTGCTCCTTTAACTCCCGTCACCCCTCTACTCATTTCATACAGCAGCCAGCCTCTTATCCTATCCTTTCCATTGGAGCCTTATTCCATCCCAATTCCAATGCAAAATTGGCCCAAATGCAAAAAATTCAGTTTTAAGATTTATAAATTCTCTGCAAGCAAGCAGTTGGAGACCCATGTAAAATCCAAACTAAACCTAATTTCTGATCTATCAAATCTTTTCAATGCTGAAATGAGAGTAAAGCATATGGCAACTTCAGTACAGCTAAAGCTCCAATGAAAAGAGATCTATTTTAACACCCTAAATCTTTCTTTCATTAATTATATATTACAGTCTCCTGCAGCAATTACTGGCTTGCAGTCCAAATAAACTCAACTGCCCTCCTTCTGAATGACAGCAACCTCTCTGTGTCACCAGACCAAGAAAAAGAAGTCCATCTGCTCATATTGCATCAGACCCTTCTGTAGCACTCAGGAAGTGCTCCATTACATTACAGCATTTTCATTCACAACTTCATTAGATTTCTCTATTTTGCAGCTCACAGACAAAACCAATACCTTGTGACAGACTGCATGAAAACAAGTAGAAGAAATGGGAGGTCTTCTCTTAGCCTGTAGAAGGGAGGATAATTCTTTCTCTCTTGCATTATATCTCAGAACACTGTCAAGCTTTTAAGACAGGCTCTTTAGAAAAACAAAACAAATTCCCAGATCCTTAGTTTCCTCTCCTACAGGCATAAAGGATTAGAGAAGTTCTTTATAAGGCTCAGGGCCACTTTTCTTTTGTCATTTCTGTTACTTTTCACACATTTTCAAAGCGTACAGTAAGACAGCTGCTAGCAAAGTACAATATCATAATGGTACTTTCAAGATTAGCAACTCAGTTTTGAATGCAGATAATGACTGAATCATCTGGCAGTTGCCTAAGCAGCAGTGAAAGTGTACAGCACAAACCTATGTTTTAATTTATGTCATTTATCACAATGATTTTTCTCCAAATGTCTGAAACTGTTAAAGATATTACCAATTATAAAGTAATTAATATAATCATTGCAAGAGCACAAGAATGTCACTGATGCTAACAAATTAGACAGATAAGCAATCACCAACCACATGAAATTTAACAAGAGCAAGTGCCAGATTCTGGTTGTGTGTATAGACTGAGGAATGAGAGGCTGGAGGACAGTGCTGTGAAAAAGGATGTGGGGGTTCTGGTCGATAGCAATTTAAATGTGAGTCAGCAGTGCCTCTCCCAAAAGGCATTACTCTGGGCTATCTATGATATCATGTGGGTATACCAGCTTTCTGGAATCAAACTCAAAAGCAAGACATACATGAGATCCTGAAATGGTGAAAAGTCATCTTACCACCTTTAAAATTTATTTATTCACCAGGTATTCACCAAAGCCTGCATAGAAAATATATTTAGCACAGAAAGCAAGAACTATCTCACTTCACCTTTTTGTTCTGTATTTCACTTCTAACAAGAGCAATCACTCTGACAATGCATAGTGTAAACAGGAGATGACACTGAAGTCTTTCTTCTACCCCTGTTGAAGAGCTCGCTACAACAGAACTGAGATAACAAAACACAGAATGGCTAGGGTTGGAAGGCACCTGATAGATTGTCTAATTCCAACTCCATGTTGTGGTCAGGGACACCTTCCACAAGAACAGGTTCCTCAAAGTCCCATCCAGCCTGGTCTTGAACACTTTCAGGGATGGGGCATACAACTTCTCTGGGCAACGTGTTCCGGTGCCTTACCACTCTCACAGTAAAGAATTTTTTTCTAATATTTAATCTAAACTTACTCTGTTACAGTTTGAAGCCATTCCCCCTCATCCTTACAAAAAATCATTTCATGTCCTTATTAAAATCTCTCTCCATCTTTTCTGTAGGCTCCCTCCAGGCACTGGAAGGCCACAATTAGGTTGCCCCAAAGCCTTCTCTTCTCCAGGCTGAAACAATTTCTACAGGAGAGGTCTCTCTAACCATCTTGAGGGTCTCCTCTGGACTCACTCCGGCAGGTCATTGTCCTTCCTGTGCTGGTGATCCCAGAGCTGGACACAACACTCCCAGTGAGGTCTCATGAGGTCTCACCAGAGCAGAGGAGAGGGGCAGAATTACCTCCCTCAACCAGCTGGCCATGCTGCTTTGGATGCAGCCCAGGATATACAACACACAACTGAAAAGGTAAGACCTTTAGAGGAAACAATGATTGTTATATCCTGTCACACAAAGGGCAAAAGTGCAATGAAGAAAATGCTTTCTTTCCTATACACCTTTTTACACTGATTACTTACTCTAAGGGCTGACAGAATCAGTTAAAAATAGAAACATAAATGACAGTATAATATAACAAATAACAGCTTTGTTAGTTCATAAGACACTACCTTTATTTGCCTGCAATAGCATGAACATATTATCCCTTGAAAGAGTTCTGTCCCATTAGAATGAATAGCATCAGACAGCAAGTTTAAACTGAAAACCCTATTAGAGCAGACTTAGCTAGTCTACGTGATTAAATCTTGGGGAAGCTATCCTCAATTTTTTTCCTGTCTCCAAGTATAGCCTGACTTTTTCTGTCTCATTCTGCATGACTTTGAGGAAAGATACAGGAGGGTAAAAGTGAGAGGTAGAAAGAAGATAAGCATACCCCACAAAGCAAACACAGCATGATCCCTGCTACTCCTATCTTCTTTTCATACTTAAAATTACTACGTACAGATATTATTTCATCCATGAAAGAAACCTGGAACACAGTAAGCAAAACCAACTTCCTCACCCTTCACAGGCTAAGCTAATTCCTCTCGTTTATCCCAGCAGTCACCAGAAAAAAATGGAAAATCAGGGAGCTATTTTACTTTATGCCAAAATAAACATCACCTTTAGGTGCTCATGGCTTTTCAACTCCAGGCTTATTTTCTAATAAGCAGATACACTTTTACTTCATGAGAAATAAAATGAAAGTGCATTCATATTAATTCTTCTGGCTTTATCTTCACCTTCCCAGTACCATAAAAGACTGAATAATCCTCACTCCCATCAGCTTTCTAGTTTCCCCCTCCTAACATTTTGCTCTACTCTTGGCCAGCAAGCAAGAAGTTCAGTGCAGGTCTATGACAAGAAATACAGTGGGGTTGAGTTGCTGTTTGCTTTTTTAATTGATCAATTCATATTACACTGCAGTCAAACTTCAGCAGCAACCACAACTGAGGATTAAAAATTTCCTAAATCCCTTCCTTTATTTCCCACCCCTGCAAAAGCACCAACTTCTCTTAAATCACTGACCTGCAAAAGGCAGAAACACATTCCTGTGTATTGCACAGCTCTGTTCGTACATAACTTGGGCCTCATGTCATCTAGGTTATATTTTATTCATCCCTACCAATATTATACCTTTCTAAAGTTCAGTACAGACTGTTTCAAGGCCTCCAGCATCTGAGAACCAATACAAGATCTGTACATTTTTGGTACGAAATCTATCAAGTAAATAATTTTACTAAATAAAGGAACTCTTTTTGTAATTATGAGGTCCCAATTACCCTTGAGATATACTATTGCTGGAAAGAAAGAATGTGTAACTTTGTTTTCCCAAAAGACATGATGCTGAGTTTTACTGCACCAATATTTAAGATATTCTTACTTACACTTCTACATAAAAAAATCTTGGTGTTGACGCCCTGCACTTCACTTTCAGAATAACTAAATAAAAGTCTTTAAATGTTCTGAAAACTGTCATAGAGACTCTAGAAACCCTAAGTTTAAACCATGAATTATGGGGAAGATATTATATGCCAAGGACAGCGTTTGCACGGACTGCAAATCTTGTCATCCCAAAACAATGCAAGATTCAGGTTTCAAACTCACAGAACAGTTCTGGTTGGAGAAAAAAGTGAGGGGCAGAAAGGATCAGTAGTGTGGAAAACATATCCCAGTAGTCATAGGGAAGATTTATGTTTTCAGAAAGGAACCCAGATGGGTGTCTCCTGAGGCATTTTGACTGAGATACTCTCATTTTGCATAATCTCGCCTGGCAGAAGGAAAGGCATACACCACTGGAAAATATAAGCTGCTTAAAAAGATTCAAAAAGCAGATAAGCAGAAATCCAGCAAAATTTATACCATTCAATCCACATGCTTGTTCACTTTCCATCGGCGTGGCCCGTCTTCTCCTTAAAGCATTTTGAAGGTTATTTGCCCCATAGATAATATGAGGATGGGGTGTTCCCTCCTTGAGTGGATGTTTTTTAATAGGCTCAATGAAGTAATCCCCATGGGGCAGATGGAAATATCCAGTCTGAAAATAAGCACAAAAGAGTTAATCTCTACTGGCTAGTACTGGAAGTCAAAAAAAAATACTCTTTTCATATCACCTTCCCTGAGCTTTTCTCATAAGCCAGTCATTACACTGTAGAAATACGAACCCAAGCCGTTTTCAGCATTTATTTGGTTGCATACATCAAGGTTGTTTCATACCTCACAAACACGTAACAGTCAAAAGGGGAATAGAAAAAAATAGCTTTTTTCCTAATAACCTGAAATTCTGAGCCAAAGACTCTCATATTTTTACAAAGCTGCAAAGAGGTCAAAAGTTAATTTGCCAAACATGATGCACTGGAGGAGTTGCATCTTTTTCTTCTGGTGTTTTGTATCCAGTCCCTGGAGAACAAGACTGGAATAGAAGCTGTTTCATCAGTTCAAATCGAAATTCTGCTCCTAGCTGCAATTCCACAGTCAATTACCGAGCCCATCAGATAGGCTGGACTGGGTGGTCCACTCTTGACTCACACTACAAACCCTTTCTGGCCCCCAGGCATGCAGTGGAAGAAATAGTTTTTCATGAATTAGCAACCCATTAAGAACGTACAATAGACCAGCTAACAAAGGCTGTAACATTTCTCATAACTTTTATATCAACCTCCCTGCTTTGCCTGAGATACAGGGCATTTGATCGCCATCCAGACTATACAGGACTAGTTTACAGCTCCACAGGATTAGTTTACACCTCCCTCTGCCACGATCTAAGAGAGACATGCAACCAGACACGACCTTGGTCCCTTGCATCTTGGCATTTTTGCAGAGACTGCAACCATTGCAAAACCATTGTACAACCCTTCCACTTCAAGACATATGGAGCAGTACTAAATCTAAAGCAAAGGATCTACAGACATCCCCGTCCACACTGGGGATGTGACAAAAAGTTGAGGTATTCCACTATTATGGTTTCTTTTCCCCTCCCCTTTCTTGCTGTGGTCAGTGCAGCCTCCTTAACTTGTTCTGGTGCAGGGAAAAAACGCAGGAATGCTCTGTTCCTGCAGTATTCAAATTTACAAGGACAGACAAATTAAAAGTCCTTTTGAAACACTTCAAAGTCTTACAGTTTCTCTGGACAGTTGTGAAAGCCATTATGAGGATAAGGACATGAAGGAAATCAGATGAATGAAATAAAAGCATTCCTATAAAACTATAAAATAACCACGGGCTCTATGTACAAGAACACCAAAGGCAGCTCAGTGAGATCACTTAAGTCCCCCCTACCAGATACCTTCTGCCTCCCCACTGATTGCCACAGGCCCAATACATCCCACAGCAAACCTGTGCAAATAAATAAAGTTGACTGTAATCTCACAAAGTTTGCCCAACAGTTCTGAGGAGCAGGAACTTTCTTTTCAATGCAAGTCAAAGTTTTAATGCCAGAGGTTGGTCTTGGTTTGAAGCCTTGTTTACACCCATAAAGCTTCAAAGGTTCAGGACTCAAAGTCACATATGTTTGTTCATCTCGGTTTACAGCTACTGCCTGTATGGGTTTTGTTTCATTTTTTGAGAAAAAAGAAATGAAGACTTCTGATTCTTAGACATGACACATAAAAAAAGCTCAGGTTTCTGTTTACATTATAAATCAAGGCTACTTTTGACATAGGACCTGAAACAAACAACAGAAGCAGTAAATCCCACGGTCAAATCAAGCAAACATGAATCTCTACAGAAAGAATGCCTATAGAGCAGCCAGACCAGGAAATCGGGAGATACAGCTTTTGTCCTGCTGCTCAAAGAATCAAAGCACCATCACAAATCTTTGCTCACTCTTTTTCATTCCACAGGGTTCAGACATTCCTGGATATTTGCAAAGACTAAACTATTTGACCTTCTTGTCCTGTTGTGTTTTTTAAGCAAGTTGGAACCAGGAAGAACTAACCACCTTCACTTGCAGACCCTGATTTTATACAGCAGGTGACTGTTGTGTCAAGGTGCATCTGTAACAAGAAAGGCCAGGCAACCATGTCAAAAGGGAAGTAAGGATAGTATTGACAACCTCGTTTCCCAAGCTCCCTCATGAATGCTTGCACGTTAAAATCCAAGCTGTATGAAGCAGAGTATGAATATGACTGTAAAAGTTCAGAATGTAGATGCTTTTAAACATCTTCCAGAGACTTCCAACACTTACTGAACTTGTGTTTTGCTTTTGTACTTTCACCCCACACAGGTTATAGAAGAAGTTAAATGCTGAGACCAACCAAAAGAAAAAGCCACCAATCTTCACATTAAAATTACTTCAAAGCACTCAGAGCCAGCAAAATTCCCTTGGCTGATTAAATATGTCTTTATATGTGTTCTTTCCTGACTCACAAATACAATAGCAAGAATTTTTCATTTGAAGTCCCCCAGGTTTCAAGCTATGTAAACACAATATATGCTTTTTCTGAGCCGTTTGTAGCATCATCTCCTTTTGAATGCACTCACACAGCCTCAGAATACACAAAGGAGCGCTGCTGTGAAAGACTCATCGGAAATAAGCCAGACATATTTACGTTTATTACAGAGTTTAGTTATCACCACAGAAAAAAAATTACTGCACACAAGTTTCCTTCAATTAATCTTCTCTATGAAAAGCTACCATGTAATACAGTAATAGACATGGCCAGAAAATGGAAGGGGGGAGGGAGGGGTATATGTTTGTTTGGGGTGGTGTGTATGTTTTCCCTCAGTGACTACAGCTGAAAACTTACAAATCAACCATGGAATTTTTTTTCTAAATCATTCCTCTCCCCTCCTTCAAGTCTGACCCTTCACCCTCAAATTCTGACATAATGTGGCTGAATATGTTTACCATACTGTATTTGGAAGTGCTGCTACATTACCTAATGGGATTATTAATTCACGTGCTTCATTATTTTAACATAAACAGTTCCCTGAAGACATCACATCTCCTACGTTGTATGTCACTTGCCAGGAGGACATGGTGATCCTGGGACAATTCTGACAAAGTTTACAACTAACTTTTTTGATTTTCAGTAGAATGCATTTTTTAGTGGAAACCAGATATTTTTCTCATATTTCTTTTGGTTGAAAGTTCGGGGGTTTTGTAAAAATACATTTTCTGGCAGAATTTTTTCAATCAGTTCCATGTGGGAAGCTGAAGTTCAGTCCTGTGGGAAGGGAAAGAGCAGCTTCAGCCTTGGCTATGGTTTTGCAATTGCAGTGCTATTCCAGACAGGAAGGGCTGGTATTAGTGGGTGTATGTCAGGAGAAAAAGGGAGGGAAAACCCAATAATTTGCAGTTTAAAGCTACAATAACTGAGTACGTTGACAATAATGCCAAAAAAATAACATTTGTATTGAGAACAGAGTGTAACTCACTGAAAGCAAACAGTATTTCTGGCAATGTATTTCAGACAATATTTCTGACAATGGGGCAGAATGAAAAAACATAGACTTTTAGAAGCAACATGAAATAAAAATAACAATAAAATATTCTGGTTCTACCTCTATGTACTTTTCTCCAGGCGCTATTGCAACTGTAATGCATGGTAAGAGACATTAAGTTTGAATGGAAGAATTAAAGCAAAAAATCAAAGAAAAAAAATCAAAGAAAAAATTGTGCAGTAGGACACATACGTTACCAAAGAACTGCAGACGCAAATAATCTAAACTAAGCTGGTGAAGTAAATTATCCGTTAACATTACACATGCTAAATTTATTTCAGCTAATCACTGAGTTCCTTTCTGTGAGTCACATTTTTTCCCAAGGACCTTTCTCTTTGAGTTTGTCATCTGCTCCTATCTCAGCCTTAACTTTATTAAAAGTTAATGTTCAGATGAGATTTTCACCTCCATCCTCACCTATATACTTTTTAGGTACTGAGTAATTTGACAAAAGACTTTTATGAACAACACCAACTGAAAAAGAACAGCACTCCAGCCCTTACACAGGTCTGCAGAAAAAAATGATGTTTTCAGCAGGATTTGGTGAAAAAGGTGCTACAACACTGGAACTCAGCCTTATAGTTTAACATAGCTTTAGTCCAAAAATTCAAATAGCTTACTTTTAAGACAATAAGAACAGGATACAATCATACCACAAGATTTTATGTTATTTTGTCATACCTTCTTGTATATTGTAGAAGCTGCCAGAAAACTGGCCAGAGGTACAGAGTTAGGACATTGCAGGCTCAAAAGTTCAGACACAGAGTATCGAAAAAAGATATCAATTCATTCCCAAATTTACAGCAGGTTGGACTTTTGCAGAAGACAATAACATAACAGGAGAGGAAGAAGTGTCTGACAACCTCCAGTTCTCAGGTTCATAAGGGACAGATATCAGTCCTGGATACTGCAGAGATAACAGCTCTTTCTGGCTGGGGACATATGCTCAGCAAAGGAGAAAAGTCAGGTCTCTAAGATCAATGTCTATCAGCTGCCATACAACTACTTACAATACATGATCACTCAGCTGAGAGACCTGGCAGAGAATCAGTACTCTGTGTTATAGAATCAACTTGCTGGTGACCACACTTTTAACTGATCTTGAGCAGGACAGATTCATTCTCTTTCCCATAGTTTTGTGGAGATGGGGACTTGAACAGTTTATCTAGGGTATGTTTTAAGAAACTAAGGTATTAGAAAAAAATGCCTCTTATAAAAATGGGCAAGAGAAGCAAAGACCAAATCCTGTCTTCATTTACTCCTTTGCTGTGCTACAGGAACTACAACTCACTCAAGCTTTGCATCTCATAGAGAATCTGAAGCATCCTAGTTATACACATTTTTACTCAAGACATTCTCTGTAAAATTAATCTTCTATGGAGATCTGAGCATGCTCACCTGAAAATGCATGCCTTGGAACAGATAATTTTAAAAGACATCTTGTTCAGGCTTCAAGTCATGGCATGCTCCACTATCATCCTTACTGTGCATCCTAAAAATATTTATTATTTCTTCCAACTATTCTGTACTTTTCCTTAGAAGAAACAGTCCAGGTATGTTATTCCTACATTCACTTGTGGGTGCCCTGTTGACTGCAGCTATATTTGCATTGCAGAAATGCCCTGTCTTACTTCTTTTCTTATTACAGAAGATCACAAATGACAGGTGATAACTGTGTGGCTGTGAAGCTGTTTAGAGCATCATTAGTCTCTCTGCAGGATTCTACTTTGAAATCTTCAGCAGATCATGAAGAACATGAAGCTATGTCACCACAGCTTCTACATCTCTAACTTTACTACAGTGCCCAGCAGTAGCCACTTCACATTGTCCCACTCCCAGAGAGCCTTTCAGCCTCCACAGTCTCACTTTCTACTTTTTCAAATATGTCTCATTTGATCTGCATAAGCCCAAACCAACCTCCTTTGCTGCATCTGAAGCTCACCTACATAATTAAATTCCAGCATGGTAAAAATTTATGGTCCACTAGAGAATTAGTAACTGAATATTTTTATGGTCTCAAAATAGACCAAAGATAGTACTTGGTGAATATTACACAACTTTCAGTGCTGGTTATACCAAGCTGAAACAAGTCTGTTTTTGCTACATCCTGAGTATCAAACAGGTAGATGGCATGGCACAGCTGACTCATAATTCATTAACTCATACAGTGTGAGCCCTTACTCTATTTACCAGTGTGATTTCCACATAGCAGCTGAGAGACAGACTAGCAAGGGCTGTCTGAAGTCCGAAGATCAGGGGCTCTTTTGGCCAACATTTCCTTGTTGTTCAATCAATGTTAAGTCTGTTGTGTCTATGATGAAGACAGGGTTGAAGCTCTTTGAGCTGTCCAGTCTGCCCAAAGTGTGTGAGGTGACACCCCTAGGGACAGCTGAGTGGATGTTGCCTAGTCAGTGCTCTGAGCCTCACCACACAGCAAGTTACATCACTCCTGAGGATAAAACACACTCAAGGTGATTCTCCTCCTGCAAAAATCATCCCATAAAAGGAGTGTGAAAAAGTAACTAATATAGCCTCAAACTCTACCTCCAGGTCAATCTAATAGCAAGTTAAATCTAAATTTAAAAATCATTCAGCTTTGCTATCTGGCCTGAAGGACACTCTTTGGTGAACAACAACACAGTATTTTTATGAGTCTTTGACTCTTTCTTATATTCATGCTTTCTCCCTTTCCCTCTTCTGCTGTTTTTATACTGGAAGCTTTAATGGCAACTAGTTGGGGGGTGGGAAGGGAAGAGCTGTTTCTCCAAGTGCAAGAGGCTTCCTTTGACTACAGTCATGAGAGGGTGAGACTAGCAAGTTTTGACTTCACTTGGGATCCAAAACCAACTCACAAGTGTTACCACTGTGAGACAAAATAGAGTTTGCCCCATTCCTCCAAAGATTTTGGAGAGTAGGAAAGAGCAACAGCTGTTCCATTCCTGGAAAATAGTCTTGAAGTATCTAATTCATATTTTTCTAATTAAACTTGTTCAGAAAGCACTCTATCCAGGCTTACTTTGTACAAAATGGGGTGGTGTGTTTTTTTGGTTTTTCTTGGGTTTTTTTATCTTATTAATATCAGCCCAGCCTCCCATGAAAATAAACAATGTAAAAAATTGTTTGCACTTCTCAGCATTTGAAATCTCAGAGACTTTCAATGAGAAGTTCTGAAGCTTTGATTTGGAAGCTGGTAAATTTTTGCAGCTTGCAAAGCAGGTCACATTTGATGATTTAAAGCCTATGTAATGCTGAAGAGTGAAGATGTAACATTGGATTTGTAAGAAGTTCCTTGCCTACACAGTGCTTTTTATTTGGAATAAAAAGACAGGAGGATCCACAGACTAAACACGATCTCTAATCACAGGGACAGAAAGCACTATGGCTGGTTTGGCTTCCTGCTCACTTATATTCTAAAACTAGCTTCAAGCTAGTGAGCATGACAATGTTAACACTGCAGAGTTCAAACTTTATTAGAGAATAATCAAATGCAAACATTTGATCAAATGACAACTGGCATTGTTTCTATTGACAAGTATTGTTTGTACTACTGTGACCTATAGGAACCCTAGTCAACAGCCAGAAAGCAGAGATACAAATGATGACAGCTGCCACAACGTGTGCAGATAGATGGAAGAAAGCACAATTATCCTATTTTCCAGTGGATGAAAGTCTGTCAGGAACTCTACTCTTCTCAAGAGCAGAGCAAGGGAAGGTCAAAGTCCAACTTCTTCACCTCCACAGAAGTTATTTTGCTTGATGAACCAGAATTCTGCAAGGGAAAGCAACATCAGGCTGAACTACACTGACCCACCTGACAATGCTCTTCTTCTGGCTTCATTCTGTGCAGCCCAAGAGGAAGAAGTGTCAAGAGCAGATGGCATGTTTTAGGTATGTATTTGTCATTATAGGTGTGTTGGGAGAGAAGGCTTCAGCCCCCATTTTCTCCAAACTCATGAAAGCTGTGGCTGCAGAGCACAGATGGGACTCATGAACAAATTTTGGAATGCCTCACAAGGGTCATGCCACCACTTATCACAAAAGTGTCATCTCAAAGTGCCCTAAAAGGCAGCCAATACTGATGCCGCCAACCTCTTCTTTACTTACAATGTATGTTTCCAAAGCCTTTCCAAAAAGTGACCTCCCCATACCAAAGAATAACCTCAGGGGAGCACTGCGACATGGAGTTTCTGCTCAGTGTCTACATGAGAAATCATGGATTCTGCTCGACAACTGCAGCTTGAAACACACTGCCCTTGTTTCCATAGGTGGTGTGAGAAAGCAGCTGCTTCGTTTGCTCTGCACAGACTTGGAAGAAAAAGGCTGCAAGCCACACACAAGCTGCAGCTTGTTGTGCTATCACTGGGGAGGAATGAAGGGAGAGGGAGCTTATCAAAACCAAATACCTTACAAAACAGGAAAATTCAGTCCCTGGTTGAGCGCAGCTGTGGCACATTAAGACAGCAGTGTCAAGTGAGTGACACATTACACCAATAAGGTTATTCCATGTCACAAACCAGTGTTTGTGCTAGAAAAGGACTGAGAGTAAAAAAATGAGATGTGGAAGGAGAGGAGAGAAGAAATTAAAGGAAACCCTAAGAACAAGATTCAAACCGAGATCCAGAACTTGCAGGACAAAGTGCAGTCTGTAGTACACAGCTGATGTTTAGCACATGGCAGTTTGGGAACCAGCATGATGATAACTGGAAATCACACAGGAAGTGCTCAACTTCTGGTCTCAGTCAAATCACATGCCACTCATTTGACTTTCCCAGTTATTGCTCTCTGCTTGAGAAAGAATGATGTGCTTTTGTGACTGCATCTGGCACACCACCATAAATGCTTTTACAAATCTAGTACGAGTCCCAGCTCCCATGCATACCAAAGCTGAAGGCTGATCAGATTCAGCGCTGGGTTCAGGTCCTTTTAAAAGCACAAAACACTTGAGTTAGCTCAGAATGTAATTTAAATCCCCCCTTGAAGCTTGAATTCTGACTGAAACCCATTTCTATTGATATGAGATGTACAGTGCACGCACAAATTTACCTGCACATGCAAGACACTACACCTCACAGACAGAAAATTAACTTCTCTCTCAGAGCTGCAGAGAGATGACCTACACTCTGAAATACTACTTGTGTGAAAAAGCCACTCCAAGAACAAAAGCCTGCAACACATACTCCTCAGTCTAACAATCAAGTTTCCGCTCAAAACTTGGAAGGACATATACTCAATAAAAAGCAAATTAAATTTGGTACAAAACTAGAAACTGAGTAAGCCACTTAGACTAGCATAAAATCTCTACTAATTCCGAGGCCCCTTCTGCTAAGAGCTTGATCTGATGAAATGCCAACTGCCTTTTCTGTGGAGATGAATACTTTAAAGTTCTTCTGAAGCTGGTAGGAAATTAACAAATTCACCATTTTCCAGAGCAAGGCTGTGTACAATAGGCAGCTGAAAAGGCTGGAAAACAGACAACATGGGGCAGCAAATGGCAGAGACAGTCTGGAGAGTTGCTGCCTACTTGCTATCTGCCCTAGCACAAAAGGTAGGGAGCTTCAAGGGAAGCTGGCAGGCAACAGAACATTTTTTTACCCAAGATAGACTCAAACTGAAAGAGTCATTATTAGAATCATAGAATGGTTTGGGCTGGAAGGGACTTCCCAACCCCTCCCACCATGGGCAGAATGCCATCCAGGACACCAGGTTGCTCAATGTCCCATTAAGCCCAGCCTTGAACACTTTCAGCGATGAAGCATCCACAGCTTCTCTGGGCAACTTGTTCAGTGTCTCACCACTACCCTTGTCAAGAATGTCTTCCTAACATTTATTCTAAATCCACCCTCTTTCAGCTTAAAGCCATTACCCCTTGTCCTGTCATTACACGCTTTTGTAAAAAGTCCCTCTCCAGCTTTTTTGTAACCCCTCAAGGTACTGTGAAGTGCTATAAGGTCTCCCCAGAGACTTCTCCAGGCTGAACAGCCCCACCTCTCCCAGCCTGTCCTTGTAACAGAGGTGGTCCACCCCTTGATTATCTTTGTGGTCCTCCTCTAGACATGCACTGGCAGGTTCACATCCCTCGTATGTTGTGGACCCCAGAGATGGATGCAGAGCTCCAGGTGGGGCCTCGCCAGGGCAGAGCAGAAGCACAGAATCCCCTCCCTTGACCTGCTGGACAGACTGCTTTGGATACAGCTCTGGATACAGTTGGCTTCCAGGCCAAACATGTCTCCCCAGTTTAGAAACAAGGATGTCATGTAGCACAGTATAAAATGCTTTGCTCAAGTCCTGGTAGAAGCCACAGAAAATTGCAAATCAGAAATGGTTTTGAGAAGTACCAGAAACCACTCAATACATCTGTGTAGGGAAGATTAGTCCCTCATATTAAAATAGAAAAACAGCACCTGCAGCTCAGAAACAGATTGTCAAGGAGATTTCCCTATTTTTCAGTCTGTTCATATGCCTCTTGCCAGGAATCTGCTATTGACCATTATTTCCTTCTAAAAGTCAATGAAAGACTCAACAAAACCAAGGGTCTGGCAAGTTAAGACCCTCCACCAACACGGAAACCTCAATCTGCTGCTCAGGTGCTGCCTTTGTAGGAGCTTTTTCATTAGAAAAAGAGGCTTTCTTGGTTGAATGCTTAGCCCTCTTCACTCCTTTTGTAGTCTGAAAGGTTTGTTCCTATTGTACTTTTCATGCTCCATGTTTCCATTTTCTTTAAGCCCAAGATGCCCTTTCTTTTTCAGCCCAGGATGCCCTTCTGGGACTTCACAGCAGAACATGTGCACATTTCTCTCTCTTTAGACTAGCCCTTCTTGTCCCAGACTAACTATGGGGCAGACTGAACTTTTGGTCTTTAATTACTCATGCAAGCAGCAACCACTTTCCGAATCCCATTTTCCAAACCATTCTTGGGGATACACCTTTGTCTGCTTGCAAAAAAAAAAAGTTCTAGTTGTACAACTCACCCCTGAGTTCAAAGAATCAAAGCATTAGTAGATTTCAGTCTAAAAATTATTAAATTAGGATTTCCATTTTCAATAGTTTTGATACATGTGTTTGTTTTCTTTCTATTCTATTTCTGTAAACAAAATAGGGTTTGTATGTTAAAAAAATTATTGGTTTTACTTCAAGCTGACAAAAAGTGGACTTTCCAACAAAATCATTTCTTTGTCTGCAAAAAGATTGCTTTAGCTATTTTGGAAATACAACACTTCTTGCCATAAAAGCACTTCATTTAGTCTACTTAAAAGCAGCAGTCAGCCTTTTAGGTTTGAATGTAGTATTCTGTTGCTTTTTTTTTTTTAAAAAAAAAAAAATACTAAATAGAAAAGAATTGAGCTATTTGTCTGTGGAAAAAATGCAGTAAAACATTCTTTGGAACCATGAGGAAGAGTATTTTGCTATAATAATAAAAGGACTTATTTTCTTTCTGTTCTGCTGTCATGTCTTCTTTTGCTCACAGGATGTTAAAGCTTTGCCTTTAAAACTGGCATGTTCTGAAATCCTTCTGAGGTACCTCCCAGGAATTCAGAAACAATGAAAATTCCTTCAAACTCAAAAAAAGCACAGATGTTCAGCTTTTCTAAGAATTCAGCATTTTGTTTCCTTAAGATGTTCAATACTTTTAATGCTACACTGATACAGTGAGAAGTAGAAAAACATGCAAAATTATAAGAAAATATTTTTGTACAGACAAGCCAGATGCTGTCTGCAAATGAAACATATTCCTGAAGACATGCTCACAGTTCTGTATAATAAAATATTTTACTGAAAAAGTTTACTTAAAAGATACTAAATATCTTCAGCTACTACTCGGCACAATTCTTGCTAATCTAAGAACACCAAAAATTCAAGAACTTAGTAACAATGGAAAAAAATAGAAGATATTAAATATTAGTGCAGTGCTGACAGAACTCCAATGGACTTAATTTTTTTTTTAAAAGACAGGTGAACTTGACCCATAAGCCTCTAATAAGCTTTTATGTGGTGAGAAGACTGTTTGCAAACAAATTTATTAAGGAATTCTGGACTCAATCATTCATAAATCATAATTGACTTCTTTCATAGGCGAATTTAGAAAAATAGTACATACAATAAGCAATTCATCTTGCTCTGATTATCAGCCAGAAATGCACAACTAAATACCAGAATTTGACTGGAGAAATCTTTTCAACTGAGACATGAAACTGTGAGTTTTTGAAAGACACATTTTCCAATGAGTATTTTTGTACAGAATGATGCCAGATCATGACAGATCCACTGAAGTATCACTAATGGAAATGCTATACCTGAAAAAATAATGTTTTTACACAAGGCAAGCAAAGGTTTTTTGGTGGTTTTGGTTTTGGGTTTTTTGTTGCCCTCCAAAACAATTCAGGCAAGATTTCCTTGAGTTGGTGTGTTTCTTTGTCAGGGCTAAGTCTTTTTTATTTCTTTTGATAATTAAAATCAGAAAATAAACAAATCCCTGGCTCAACCTCATTGATTTATTTGTAGCAGGAATGGATCTGACAGTCTACATCACAACAAACCATGTGTGCATTCCAAAGGCAATAAACAATCCCCTCTAGGCTCAGATGCAAACCACATGCATTGTTCCCATCCCTTCTTTTGTCACTTTAAACAATGCTTGACCATACTCCATGCTCAGTACTCAACTGTGCTGGTTTAAAGGTAAACCAGCAGGAGATACGAACCCAACTCAAAAAGAGATTCCAAGTCAAAATTACAATTTAATAAAAAGATCACAATAAGTACAATGATGCAGAGGAAAAATCCGTTTGACCCCATAAAAACAGATGTACAACCCAGCACTGTGGGGCAGAAACAGAATGGAGTTCAGTAGCCCCTGTACTGAATGCCATGTGGTCCCCTTGAGTACAAAGTAAAAGGAAAGTAAAAAAAACCTGTTGGTGAGGATGATGGTCACAGTCTGGTCAAGAGTGGCAATTCCAGTCCTGTCAAGGTTCAGGTCCTCCTCTGGATCCCAGGAGTGGTACCAGAGGTCCCCAGACCCCAAGATTAGATATGCTCAGGTTCAGGTGGGAATGCCCAGTACCTCCCCCCAGGGCAGGGAGTTTCCCAATGGGTGATTTACTCTATGAGTCATGGGATATTCCTTGATAGCCTATTGGCAGACATGACCCCTCAGGCTGGGTGTGAAGGTGCTAATACCTCCCTGGAGGGGAGTTATCACAGCTGAGTCATTGGTGTGAAGACAGGAAAACCTCCTTATCTCACAGAGTTCTTAAACACCCAGCTGGTAGCCTGAGGGATCAGGTGTGCCCTGGGCAGCTGCTGCAAATGATCCATTTTTAACAGTTCATGAGAAATGACAGAGAGCGTGTAGAATACACAGTTTTGGTTACACCCACACAGTGATAAACTGGTCCCAGCTACTATAACTAAGACAGCCTGCCCATCCGGTGTCCAGCTACCCTCCTCCTAGACTTCCCTATTAAGTTACTGCCCAAACTATGCCAAATCCCATGTTTAGCTTCCTGACATAATTTGATTCTGTTAATTTGGCACAGTCTTTGATTACCTTTCACTGAGAAGCATTTGAGAATATTTAAAGATAAAATGCTTCTATCTTCAGTCTCCTTAGTTTTCAGTCTTTTCTAAAGGTTTTTCCCATAGCTCAGCTCTCAGCCATTACTTTGTGAGGCTCCAGGGAAGCTGTTGGGATTTAATTGTCTGCTGTCCTTAAACAATAACTCCGCTAATTCAGGAAGACTGTGACACAGCTGCAGAAATGAAAGACTAGCTCTAGCTCCAGCATTTGAAATCATGTCCAGCTCTGAGTCACAGCAGTGTATAGTGGAAAGAGGAAGCAAGTGAAAGATAAGGAAAAGATGCAGTTACACACACACACATGTACAGATTAAAATCAAGCACACATGAAACACAGTTGGATCCCTACTATTACAGAAGATTTGAGCAACTGTGTGCTACAGCTATACTAGAACTGAGGAAAGAACTCTCAGCACAGGAATTAATTAATCCTTGACTCACAACAAATCTCCAGACTTTTGTCTCATTCTATTAGTAATGCATAATCAAAAATCAATTATTTTAACTAAATTTGCAGTCCTATGATGGAACATTTTTTAAATATGTCTGTACATATACATATATATATATTAGTCTTTCAGAACTGTAGATAAATTATTTTCCTCTACAGCCGTAAATCTTTCAGAAATATTATATTTCTGTTTGCCTGTGTGTCTGCATATGAAAAAGACAGAGAGAGAGAAGTACAAAGCATATGAACTCATATTTTTCACTCCCCATCATAGATTCTTCACACACGGGGAATCCACATGGATTTTTGAATGAAAGAGTGAAAGGCACGACTTCAAATTATCTGTAGGACTAACAGTCAACAAACAGTAGATTCTGCCACTAATATTAGTGACACTAACACTGACACTAATATCAGTGTCAGGCCTGGTGACACTAATACCCTGAGGCAAACACTGACTTGCTGGTGACACATACCATGTGCACCACATTAGGACCACACTAAGAATTGCTGGGATTTCCCAGCTGGGCTTCAGAACTGAAAGACTCAACAAACTCTGAAAAAATCAAACAGAAAACTCCATTCCCTCTGCTGAAAGGAAAAGGTAGAACAGCAAAATGTATGTCTAAAACACCATTTTCCAAGAAAAAAACATCCCTTTCCAGCCTGCACTTTGGTTCTACACTTACAGCCTCATGGGAATTTTTTGTGATGTTTATGCAGAACCTACCACAATGCCTGTGACTCAGGCACACAACACTCCTGCCATGTGAATTAGTACTCTTTATAATACTAACAATAAAAATGAGTAATACCCAACAGGAGGAAAGTTTATTTTACTGTTTGGGCTCCCTACAGAGATACAGCTTGAGAAGCAATCCAACAAACAACATCCCGTACACTCATTTGCCACAATGGGATGCATGTGTGGATTTACAGACCTTCCTATGAGTCTCAGCAACAAAAAGCATCCATGTTACAGTGAAAGCTGCAACATGTAATGGGACATGCTTTATCTCAAGGTAGCCAGCAAACCCTGTGTGTGGTAGCCAAGGCACAGTTCATCGTAAAAACTTGCTTCCCATGAATCCCTAGGCTAGCCACCAGTTAAGTATTTTTTTTCTTTCCAATGCCTGGCAGACTCTGTTAAACATATACAAAGTGTACAGGAATCAGCAGCACATCAGAAAGCCAATCTACAATGGAGACAACTGTCTGTGTACCAAAGTTTGTCTGTTTGTACTTCTACAAACGCATTAATCCAGGCCACCTCTGGTCCCCCCAAAATAGCAATTTATTAGTCTACTTTCAAATTGTAACAAAGTCTGGGGTAAGTCTTTCCATTTTCATTGTCCAACACTTAACCACTTTTAAAGCACAGAATTTTCATATTCCCAGAGAAGTTTCACAATCCTTATGCTGCAAGTTAAACATAATCTTTTTCTGGGTAACTAACATCATGTCTGCTAAGAGCAAAAGAACAAAGATTTTATCACAGTCCTCTGCTTTCATGGTCTGATTTCTAATAGGAAAGCCCAAACAGAAATGGAAACTGCAAGCAGGAGAGTGAAATGCACATGAGAAGTGCATTTGGGTTAATTTCCATTAGATCTTTATACAAGCTCAAACCTGTCCACTTAGGCCACAGCATGCTTCTACCAACATCTGGAATTCAGAAAACACATTAATTTAATAAACAGCACATTTTTCAATTCACCATCAAAGAAGAACATCGTATGTTTTACAGCATTTGAAGTAGCACACAGAAAACTTTATTATGTCCACAGATCCTGTTGAGAAAAATGCTGTAGTGTTTTCATTCTACTCTACAGGTGAGTACTGCTTTGACTGCTTCCTCATGGTGCAATTACCCTCCTGCCACTCTTCCACCTGCCCTGGCTGTCTCAGTTGCCCATTTGGACATGACTGAACAAGAGAAACAGTTTGGGCAGTCAATGCTATTGTCATCATGTTTTGTTTTCCACAGCCTATAGGTATGAATTAAGTAACAAAGTTTGTGATTCTGCTCAACTAGTTTTGAAGGTTGCTGTAGCAGAATTATACCTCTGAGTCTGCCACCCAAGAATCAACTGAGCTAAATCTCAATCAAACATTTTTTTTAAGGACAAGGACTGATTCTGAGGGTTGACAGTCTGACATGAAAAAGCTGTGAAAGCCTTCAAAGAAGAGTTGAAGGCATCAGTGATCTAAGGTGTTGTTCATGCAGGTCACCTCATGACAAATATCTGATGGTGGATACCTGGACTCTCTGATGGGACTGCCTTCACCACAGAGGCTCTACTGTGCTGTTCAGGCATATTCTGAGCATCCTTACGTCTCTGGTGCATTCCCCAAATACTTCTGGAGTCAGTGCTGCTGTGGGGGAGATTCCAGACTGAATTGCTGTGGGTTAGAAAAAGGTGAGAAAAGCTGGACAGAAGCCAGAAACTTCTTGAAAAGCTAATATTTAAGCCATGCTGGTGCAAGAACTAACCTTAGACTCTTCCTTCCTTTCTTCACACTTAACTTTGCTCCTTCTAAAACTGAACACTGCTGAATGACAGGGCAACATTAGCACAACTCTGACCTTTCCTCATTGAGACACCAAAGCATCTTTGAACATTAGGAGATTGGAAGAGATGGTCAAGCCCACACAGAGGGCTGAGGAGCAGAAAGAGCTACTGCAGAGTCCTCAGGCTCACATGAAGTTCTGCTGCTTGTTCCCAGAAGAAAACCCAGTGAGGGCATTGCAAGCTGCAGTGAATAGACAAGCCCATGGTTTCTATGTCATTGTGTGGCACTGAAGGTCAGCAGGATGTTTTGTCAAGATCTTTTGCTTACCACAGGCTATAATCTCCCGGTTTACTGTGGCAGTGACTATTAACTGGAATAAACACTACCACCTTGAAAGCAGCATCAGAGCCTTTGATCTTGTGTTTAAATCATCACACAAGCAGCTCTGGATTGTACTTTTATACCTTTGGCTGTGGTAAAAAAATAGGCATCTCCACAGGTGGACTGAAACCATGGACTACAGAAGTACCACAGATTAATGTGTCAAATTTAAAATTTTGTTTTGCTAAGTGGGAAGACTCTAGAGCAAAGTATTCAGAGTAATATTAGGTGGTAAAAAAACCCAGGAATTAGCAGAAGTATGAAGCAGCAAAACTGACACTGAACTGTTAGCATTGCCTAATTTATTCTGTATTTGGAAGTGGAGCTGAGGTCTTTCAGCAAGGCTAATGGGATAAAATAACCAATGTAGCCCTGCCGTCCTAGAGACCCCTGTGAATATGGAAAGATACAACTGGTAACATAAGCAGGGAATTTAAGCAGGCTGGATCTGACAGTAAAGATCAAAGGTGTTTCTCCGATATTTTAAGAAAACTATTGAGCCTTACAAGTAGAATGCTCTCAACTCTTCAGAGTTTGAGAGTATTATTTAAATGACACAGCACATTGAGATAGAATGACTCCACAGACAGAAAAACAATTCAGCTTGACAGAAAAAATTCTCTCAAAATGATTTTTTTTAAATACAGGATTCAGTCAACAGCCAAGGGGATAAATAGTTTCAAAGCCTTTCATGGTAACTCAAGACACCAATATCCAATGGTTGCATGTATGTGGAGTACTAAATCATGAAGGTTCAAGAAATGGACCATCTTTTTCTTCTTGAACTAGAAAGCATCAATTTTCTTTCCCAGACAATAACAGCTAGGCCAACCTGCCTGTGGGTGGTTTAAATAAATATCTCTAATTTCCTGGCATTGACTAGCCATGTTTGCCATCCCTATTCTTCACTGGTAAATCATTTGTTACCGTCTTGATCAGAAGCATCTGCTCTCTGAGGGAAAAATAACTGGCAACACACAGAATGCAATACACACAATGCCTTTTTTTTCATTTTGACTTAAGCAAGTTGGGCTGACTTGCATTTTGATGAAATATGCGCAGTAATGAATAACAGAGCTAAAATAAAATCCATTGTTCACATGCCGCATTACCAAGGTCCTAGCAATGGCATGAAACAGAAGGGAATTAAAACAAAAACAAAAACAAAAACAAAACAAAACAAAACAAAACAAAAAAAAAGCCAAGAACAGCACAAAGAGTCACTATGTAGCACTAAAGATGAAGAGGAAAGTACCTTCCCCAGTCCCAGCTGGTCTCCAGTTCAAATCCTGACCAAACACACACAGCTCCTTTGCAATAAGGATCTTGTTTCTGCTCTGATTCTGTTCTAAACTATGCTGTACAGTAAACTGTGGAGGAGTTTACTGTAAATCTAGTTGAGTACAAAAATTCATATCAGCAGGAACTGGACTATGGTGAATGAACAGTGAAACAGTGAAACTGAAAAGACTCCTGACCATACTCTGAGGGTCAATGATCCCAAACTGAAACACAAGTCAGAAGCACAAGCTTAAAGTGAAAGAGAGAAACCAGACTACTGGTTGCAAAAGGAAAGGAATTCATTCCACCATCAGCCCACATCATTGCAGCAAGATGACTGCAGAGTCTTCAGAACCACCTCTGAAGTAAGTCAGAAGAGCCAAGGACCATCTCTGGGTTTTGTGGCTACATGCTACTTGACTACAGAACAGCTACCAAGAAAACCGTTGCTTTAATCATGTAAACCAATGTTTACTTCAGTCCTGCATTAGCAGGCAGCCCACAGATTGGCATATTTGTAGGGAGACTTTTCATTGCTGCTTTTATCCCTTTGGAGTCCCTCCTCATACCCCCAGTTTCTTGACTCTGGCAAACTCAGTAAAAATGAGTCCCAGATGTTAAATTTATTCTTACAAGCTGAAACAAACAAACAAAATTATTACACTTCTAGTGCTGGGCAGAACTTCTAAGTTTGTGCCGCATGATCTCTTTCCAAATCAGTGAAGAATAGGGAAGTTCATCTGATCTGAATCATCAGCCTTAGTATGAGCTAAACTGCACCCAATAAAGCGTCCTAAAACTGCTCTCTTCATTGGCCCTGTAGAAGGTCTGGACAAGCAGAGAAGTGGACACAGTCATGTCTAGTCTGATACATGTCATTATGGTGACCAGGGATACCATTAGACTATTCTCTGTTCGGCTGCAATTTTCTCTTTGCCACATTAGTGAACACCAAATAGCTACACTCGATTGTAAAAAACTGACTGCTGTCAAGTCTGTACTGCTGTGTAAAGTTCGGACACCTGGAGTGTAACATCTTCATCTAACTTATATCTGGCACGTGTAACAGCGCCGTAACACTGCACCCCAACACGCAGTACTGAGGATATTTCTTCGCTGCACAGAGATATTTATAATAACCACATAAGGAATGGATAAAGATTCTGGAATATGTTTAATTTCCAAATTAGGATCATTTGCAGTAAATCCTCACTCATCCAACTAGTAAAACATTTAAAACCATAAAGCGCTGGAAAGAAAATACAAAAGGTGTTTCATTGAGAAGCATGTACTTAAATATTCTCATTAGTTTAGGTAAGTGAATGTCTTTCTCTGTGGAAACATTTTCCCCTGCAGCTTTCCGATCTCTCCCTCTTTTAATCTAGGTTTCTATGATTTTATTATTTTCATTTTTTGCTTTCTGGTGAGCATTTTGTAATACTGAAGTTGCAGTGGCAATATCAGTCAATAAAACTGGACCAGACAGTTGATCCACTGTGTGGTTCTTCTGTTTCTGTGTAAATTTTTGCTGGTATGAAAAACACTACTCAGAGAATACTACCTCCTTGTGCTGTCTTTATTCCTATACCTCATGAACCAGTCCTGCAAGACGTTTTATTCCTCTGTCCCATTCCAATTCAGCTGAATTACAATGCTCATTCTCGTTAGCCAATTGTAGCAATAATGAAATAAAAACATAACAAAGCAGTTTACTCCATGAACACTAAAACACTGAAACATTGTAATTAAATTGATATTATTTTTACTAATTAATATAGACAGTGCTTATTACACCCGCCCTCTTGCCACAGGGATGCTAAAGCTAGTTCAAAGCACAGAGTGCTACATATACTATGTCAGTTCTCAAAGCATGACATACAGGACCCCAAAAAGCAGATAAATTCAGGAAACACTACCACTTCAGACCACTCAGCATCTTAAAGCCAGATTCTCACCATTACAGGTAAGAAAGACTGCAAAAACACAGTGCCTATGTATGAACCTTTATATTTGCTTGAGATTGCAGCAGAAAGAAATCTGAGATAGATACCTCCCTTTTGTTTTCAGTGTTAACTCAGATGCCGAGAATCACAGAATCAACGAGGCTGGAAAAGACCTCTGAGATCACTGAGTCCAACCTATGACCCAACACCATCATGTCAACTGGACCACGGCACCGAGTGCCACGCTGTTCCTGACACAGGCCAGGATGCCATTGGCCTTCCTGCCCACCTGGCCACACTGCTGGCTCCTGTTCAGTTCCCTGTCAATCCAAACCCCCCGGTCCCTTTCTGCCTGGCTGCTCTCCAGCCACTCTGTCCAGCCTGTGGTGCTGCAGGGGGTTGTTGTGGCCAAAGTGCAGGACCCGGCACTTGGCCTTGCTGAACCTCATCCCCTTGGATGGGCCCACCTCTCCAGCCTGCCCAGGTCCCTCTGCAGAGCCCTCCTGCCCTCCAGCAGATCGACACTCCCCCAAAACTTGGTGTCATCTGCAAATTTGCTAATGGTGGACTCGATCCCCACATTCAGATCATCTACAAAGATATTAGAGTGGACTGGGCCCAACGCTGACCCCTGGGGGACCCCGGCAGTGCCCGGCTGCCCCCCGGATGCAGCCCCGGCCAGCAGCACTCCCGGGGCCCGGCCATCCAGCCAGTTCCTAACCCAGCACAGAGTGCCCCTCT
>JAWWTY010000088.1:62302707-62321976 GCA_035222235.1 Margarornis squamiger | reverse complement strand
GAACAGGCCAAAGTCTGCCCTCCAGAAGTTCAGGGTAGAGGTTTTGTTGATGTCCTTCCTTGTTTCACTGAGTATTGCAAACTCTACCATTACAAGGTCACTGTACCCCAGATGGTCTCCAACATCTCCCACCAGCCCTTCTCTGTAAACAGCAGATCTAGGGGGGCCCCAGCCCTGATAGGTCCATTTATCAGCTACAACAGGAAATTGTCCTCCATACACTCTAGGAATCTCCTAGGCTGCCTCTTCTCTGCTGTGTTGAGTTCCCAGCAGACATCCAGCATGTTAAAGTCACTCAAAAGAACAAGAGCCGGAGAGAAAAATACATTACCCTCACAAAGCCTGACTTTCTTCAAATCATGCAGAGACAAGAGGAATTCAGTCACAGATGACTCTGCCTGTGCCTTCCAAAGCATGCATAGCTTATGTTCAAAGCAAGGTTTAAAGAGTACAGTCTTGTCAACTGGGTGCAGGAGAATTGCTGTTAAAAAAGGGGGCAATCCTTAATTTTCAAAGGGTGGAAAACACAAGCACTTGCTTCCTCCAAAGTATAATGCCAATAAAGCTGTTATATACTGTGTGGTGGGGCAGATAAAAATCACATTCTGCTCTGATGTTGTGGCTTCTGTAGTGCTATAACAAGATACTTTGGAGCTGAGCACCATTTCCCCAAAGTCTTGCTTGCAGGTCCTCGTTGTCATGCAGAATCCTTTCCTAGACAGTTCCAACAGCAGCCAGAACTTCTTGTTTATTTATCCATTTGAAACACTCTCCCTTGCTCTTTGCTGGTGCCCTGTACCAGCCTTCCAGTAACTGCAAGCTAGAGTCAGCAAGCAGCAGCTAAATTGGGATTACTGCCATACCCCAGACACTACTAGTTTGCCTTGAATTTCTGGCTGCTCCTGGAGTAGAGGTACTGATTAGACAAATGGGGCTTTTGCTGGCTATTTAGGAATTCTTAACTGCAATTTAAAACAGCAATATGTGTAAAACTGTACACAGACACAGTGACAAGGTCTTCACTGACAAATACATGCAACAGACTTTTTAGGATAGTACCTAAGTTCTTCCCCTTAATTCCACTAGCTCTATTAGTCAAAATTGTCTGCTTTCATCTAAGAATAGCACTATTTTTAATCCAAATTATGTCAACTTTGCTCAGTCAGTGCAACAACTCACAAGCTAATGATGCAAGATAATAGGAGAGTGTTAGAAACAGATAATAGGAAGAAATTTGTCCAAACAATTAAATGCTAAATAACCATCAGAATGACATTTTTGTGCTAGTAGCCATGTTCATATTTCAAATTCCACTCCCCATGTGTAATCATTCCAACAAAATTGCAACTGATTGCTATTATACCTAATATGGCCCTGAGTTCCAGATTTTGGACCCCAGTACTATGCTATGGGCTATTTCTGAATAAAATTCCCCTCATCAGCCAAGTTATAAAGTGAACAGAAAGAGCAGAGGCACATTCCACTTCAGTTTTGCAATAACTCCGTTTTTCTTCAATACAATCAACAGTTTCTCAAGCCCTATGTAAGTATTTTACTAACATTTCTTTAAACATCAATATACAATCCATAGGGGAAAACTGGGCTTGGCAGAAGCTGATTTTTTTGACTTGGCTCTAACAAAGCCAAAGTAACTGCTATCTGATTTCCCTGCTTACATGTAGTGGTGCAGTACAATGGACAAAGCCACATTCTCCTGTCCACTTCTGCTGCTCTACCCTTTTATAGCAATTCACCATATTTAAGAACCAGAAGGAGAAAAAGGTTGTGCAATTAGACCAACATTTGCTTCTGTTTGTGACCACAGGCTGGAAGAGAATAAAGGACCTATTGCTAAAGCAAACTCTGATAATTTAATTCTGCCACTGCATCTGTTGTAGTGTTCTTATTTGACGTTGGGTACATCACTAACACAAAACCTCATATGCAAGCCCTAGTAACATATCTGGTTTTTGCTTGTTTGTTTTTATATCCAAACTACAATGGAAGCTGGCAGGAACTGAACATTCGAAAGCTTGTGAATTTATGTTGCCAGGTAAAGAATAAATGAATTCTCTGATACTTTATAATAAATATTGTAAAGCAGAGAACACATCTGATTTTGATCTCCCCATATTCAGAGTATATAAAAAGGGATGATACGATCATGTTTGCCTTTTCATCTTTATGACAAATGCATGAATTTTTGTGTCACACTAAGCACAGAAAACCTCAGCAAGAACTATGTAAGCCTGTTCACAAAATAAATTAAAAAAACCCAACATGTTCTCATTAAACAAAACATGAGTCCACAAAGCAAGCAATGAGAAACAGTTGAATTGGCAACAATTAAGAGTCATTAGGAACATTTGAAAGAAATCAATAGAGAAAGTACTTATAATCAAGTGTTTGAAAGATCTCATACCACATGCACCCTTGATTCAATAACATGACATTTTAACAGCAACACTGCAGCATTTCTCAACCTTAACTCTTAACCTTTATGCTGTTAAAGTGCCTTTCTTCAATAAAAACCTTTCTTTGTTTCATTTGCTTTATATTCTCCCCATACACTGCCACTTTTTGCAGGAGTGATGTATTTGACAAGCACAGTATGCTTACTGCTCCAAAGCACCTTCTCACAGCACGGCCATCAATAATAAAGAGCACAAAGCAGGATGGATTTTATCAGATAGCATGGAAGGGCAACTGTTAAAAAAAAAAAAAAAAAGGCAGAAAGAAAAGACACACAAAAAACTCACAATGAAAGTGCTTTAATGCAACGGTTCCTAATTCTCAGTAATAGAATTACAGGACTGTAAAAAAGACCATACATAAAGCTTTCCAGTATCTGCTACTCACATACACATAAAATCAACAAAATCTTATTTCTAAAAGCTCAAAAGGATGCAGGAGGCTGAGCTTGTCTCCTAGAGACCAAGCTTTACTGTGAATGAACATCCAGACATAACTTACATTCGTGGCCTCAAACAAACTTCCGGATATGATAATCCTTTTTTATTGCCATTTTGGATCTGTTCTTCTCTTAATTTATTTTGCATGTAATCAGCAACGTATTCCTGGAACCTGAGGAGAGGGGGGGTTTTCCTTATGCTTTTCTAGGGCAACTAACAGCTTTCAAAGAAGCCTCTCCTAAAGAAGAAAAATGAAGCAGTTCTCCTGTACCCACCAGATTCACCTACATTTCTTTAATTCAGTTTACTCTGAAAAAATCATAATAAGTTTCAGGTATCCAAACCTCAGTATCAGACACCATCTTTCTCTCCCAGCAAGGCTATTGAGTTGCTGTGAGGCTCAGGCAAGCCACCTCTGCACAAATGTACCACCTGTTAAGAAGGACGGTGCTTCTCAACCTCACCAAAGAAAAATCATGAACAGGAGAGACAGGTAAGGTGTCCTCAGTGAAAGAAACAGCATCTAAATGTCTTCAGACTCCAGATGCAATTCCAAACTCAAACTAGTTTCCTCTGACTGCTGACACTGGGGAATGAGTCAGGTGCATATGCCTTCTGAATTTAGGCCTGGAAAAAACACCTGTTTTAACATCTTTCAACAACAGCCTGATCAAATCTTCAGCTGCACGTTATTGTGGAAAATGCCTAGAGAAACTGCCCTCGATGAAAATTTATCTTTGGCAAAGAAACACACAAGTTCAGAAGGATAAAACACATCCGGTTCACTCATTTAAACATTGCAGAAGCAGCAGGAATATCTGCACAGAACTGCCACCATGCACATAGAGCAAAAGTAAACCTGAAAAGGCCATTGAAAATAAGAGACGTTACTCATTTCTAATGGTCTTTCTGAAGAAGAAATGGCTACATTGTGCATCAGTGGCTATTTCTCATCAATCCTAACTGAGGGAAATCAATGAATATGTTTC
The DNA here is from genome assembly GCA_035222235.1 of Margarornis squamiger. Taxonomy (NCBI): domain Eukaryota; kingdom Metazoa; phylum Chordata; class Aves; order Passeriformes; family Furnariidae; genus Margarornis; species Margarornis squamiger. Next base: position 62,318,075 of record JAWWTY010000088.1, on the reverse strand, counting down.
ATTCAGCAGCACAGTCATCCAACAGATCATTATAAAACAGCTACCACAGACATAGAAGCTCCAGATTTGCCAGGGAAATGGTATATCTTTGGTCTATTTTGTTGTGTGGCAAACATATTCGGGATTGTAGCCTGAGTATCTGCTTAGAAATACAGACCCTGAAGAAAGAATGAAAGAAGATGAATATAATCTGTGCCAGTAAACATTATCTTTATATGTCCAACTGAAACAGTGGAGACTAAACCAATGCCCATTTGTGAAATTAGGATAGATCTTTCTCACATCAGACCTTCAGGGACTACCTGAAAGGAACCAGCACCACCTTCTGCAACACAGCAAATTTACTTACCAGAATCCTCTGGATATACCAAACCATTTCCTGCACTTATGGGACTTCAGGTATTTAAGGTTTTATTTGACCTCTCTCTGCCTCTTCTGTATGTCAACAATTCTTGACAAAAATTCAACTTCTCAGTTCTAGCACACTAGGTTCTTAAAGCATTAATAAAAATACAAGAAGCTGCACATCATTCATTTCGGTTTTATTACTGTACTGTCTCACACTGCTTTTCTGCAGCATGCACAGCACCATTTACTTTCAGTCAGGGTGTTTTTGTTGTGGGTCTTGGATTGATTTTTTTGAGGGGCTGTTTGGTTTGGTTTTCTTAGATGCCTATGACTCCATCTTCCTCCAAAAGAAGAGCACGAATTGAGTGCTATATTGGTTTGAGTGCAGATAAAAGAAAAAGCGAAACCTTCCTGCTCACTCCTCTGCTCTGGTTCCCCACCTCTGCATGTTTTAAGGGTCAGGCACAGCACAGTCCAAAGGAATTCACAGTCAATACCAGAAAAAGTCTTATTTCCCAATTTGATTACATTTGTACAGCTGCTGATTTTGTAGGTTCAGACAAAAACTGAACCTGAAGGCTTAAAAATAAAGTTTTTTACATCTGGGATGTAAATAACATGCTTACATTCAGAAAGATTGGAAATCTTTTGTTGAAAAACAAGTGAAAAAAGCAAACAGGATTAATTTTAAGATCCACGTGGTCTATCCCATGGAAGGGTTGTACAGTGAAGTCCTTTTCTGAGCTCAGTGGCTTTGAATACTTCAGATGGAATCAGTTTGGTCACCTATTTATGCAGGTACACCTCAGATTTAAGCATTTCATTCCAAATGGTAAAGATCCAAGCCTGAAGTGAGTCCTGCATTTTCTGTATACACCAGGGAAAAATTAAAATCTCTTGAATTGAGCCCTGACATGGCTTGCCTACATACTGAGCACAAAATTCTCCCAAGTAGGTTGTAAGACAAAAGATGAACATTATTTCCAAAAATCATCACCATGACTACAATTAACGTTGCATCGCCTTCATCTGAACGTGTGTCTGTAGCCAAGCTGCAGGTGTGATGTTAGTGTGTGGGAGCTTTCAGGGTTAGTTAGATCCAGAAAGTGAGCAGACATAATCCTTTTGTGGGACTGTGGCAGGATTTTATATACCTGTCTTAACAATTAAACAGGCTTCATACAGACCAGTTTTACTACATTCACCACATACAACAAGACTGGGGGAAAAAGCGCAAACCAACCATGAGATGCAGTCTACAAAAATGCTTCAGAGATTAGGGTTTCTCCGGATTAACTTTTACTTCTTTTACCACTAGAGAAATAATAAAAAAGAGCTTCTTTGAAGATGATACGCAGAAAAGCCAGCTGTGTCTGTCACGCACATCCCTCCACTTCCTCTAAAAAGAAGAGTTATGATTTCAAAGACATTCCTATGTACAGCCAGGTGTGAAAAGTCTTATAGCCCAGAGCCACAATGAAAAAGCCATTTCAATTTCATTTATTACTTTCACACACTGGAGCTGCCAAACAGGCAAAAACACAGAGGGAAAACTCTGGACTTCATTAGACCTTTGAACAGAAAATTTCATACAAGTCAGGCTTGTGAAGAACTAAAGGTCCACACCGTCTTTAAAATCCAGCTAAGTGATAACACTTAAGCAACCAGAGTCATCAGATGGTAACTTAGCAGCTGTTGGTAACAAGAATAAATCTTGATACCCAGTTACTTATTATGCTTTTAGATTTCAATAAACTGCCTCTCATTTAAGACATGTAACAGGGCCTGTATTTAGTTATAGCACTGCACAAGGCAGCAATGGGCTACAACACAGCAGTCAGTGACAGGACATGTCTGTCTGGGGTGCTATCAGGAGGTGGAATTTGCCGGAGATGGACCTTCCCAGGACCTGAGCTGGTCTAATTCTTGCTCTTGCACCTTCATAATCCATCACACTAGAAAGTACAGGTGTAAGTGGAGACAGAGAGATACCCAGGCAAGCCCGGTGACATGATCTCTGCTTCTCTCCTTCAATTACCCCATACTTAACAGAAGGCCATTTGTCCATCTGAGCATCAGCTAAACAACCCTTCTGCCTGTCACCCCTGTTCAACTCTTCATTCTTGGAATATCATTACACAATCTCTTCCCTTCATTACAGCTACTCAACAAGAAACAGTCCTTGAACATAGCAGACTTACATCTGTTATATCAAGAGAAGCAACTGGTCCTCAATTATGAAATCCAGTGTTTTCTACTACACATTCAGAGACAGTTCAATCTCTATTAAAAATAAAAAAATAATATAGAACGAGGAATATAAATAGTTTCTAAAACATATTAGCATTTCTAAATGGAGCAGGAAGTCATAATTCTACTCATTTGATACCCATTTCTTGAATCTCTGGATATCTCCCCACCATACATATTAGACTACCTGTAGAAGACATTGCTGGAAAGATCAAAACCACAAAAAAAGTACACAGTGCTTACATCTAATAATTTAATTTCAGAAAAGGAATAACAGGTTCACTTAGTATTTTATAGGATAATAGAGGGGAATGAGAGACAAGAGTATTCCAAAATTAACTCTCATTTTTGCTGTTAGCTGTTGCTGGCTTTGACTGCCACAGATTATTAACAAGTTCCCAGATGAAATCAAAAGCAGTCAGAAATCAAATGAGAAAAAACAGCCCTGGGGTTATACTTGAAATGAGAAAAATGGACATATTTTTAACCAGATGGTTTTCCCTCTGAGTTAAAAGCTTTTATAATATGAAATCATTACTCCACATAATAAGTATTTCTACTCTCTTGCTTGTACACGTTTTTAAATTCTAAGAAATCCTAGCTGCTGCATCACCTGCAGCAGAGACTTTCAGGAAATTCTAAGAATCAGGATACTAGTAACTCCAGTGTCAACCTGTTTATCGATGAGCATCCCAGAGCTGAAAACACCATTAACTGTGCCATGGTCTCAAGCATAGTCAATGAGGTCAATATCTTGACAAATATTTGTCAAGATAATTTGCTTTGGCTGAAATGGGGCAAGAAAAGGAAAACAGATAGAAAAAGGAAAAAAAGACACCATTTTATTGTGAGATTATGTTAAATTATGGAACATTGCATAGACAAAATATCTCACTAAACCAGTCAATGGGTAAGGATTCAGAGTACACTTCTAAGAGCCTCTAAGTATGAGATAAACATGAAGTAAGAGCAGACTAGCCAATGCAAAAATCCTGGCTGTAGTAACTTCATTCCTTTTGGAATGTGCAGACTTAACACCTTGTTTCAGTCAGGAATAACACCACAGATTCCCCCCACCTGACTTTAGGTGCTTAAAAGACCTATGGAAGTTATTAATGAAAACTAAATATGATAGATAAGGCCTTTTCAAAGCTATGAAGCACCAATAACCACAGTTCAGAGCTCAGTTGCTGAAGGACTCTTTCAGAGGTCTTCATAAGAATGACTACAACCTTTAGCAGGCTGAATCACCATCCTGACCAAACATGACCCCATCTCAAGACCCTCTGGTGAGTGTCTAAAATAAACCCACATAAGTGTCTGAAATAAAACCCCCTGAAACTGGTGTCCATGCATCTCTCCAAATGCACCTGTTTTTGTTCAGCCTCTCTTTAAAATGCTGCCAACCAAATCAGCAATATAAAATTATCAGACAATTACCCACCCTACTTAAGAGTCCACAGGAAAGCACAGTTAACATCTGTAACTTGGTTTCTTTCGCAGCACAGACAGGACAACAGCCCTCATCAAAATGCCATATCATGGAGCCAACCTGTGTTTCATACCTTTCTGAGAACTGGTTTCTCAGAAACAAGGGAGCACAAATGTTTGGCCTTCTCATTCACAGTAAAGAAATATTTTATGAGACATTTCAGTAAACGAGAGTAGCACATCAAATACTGTTTCTAAAAAGTACAAGAGCAAGTTGCTATGTATTTTTCAGCAATAATTAACTGACTCAACTTTGCAAATGCCACTTACTTTCTTTCATATGACAACAGTTTTACCTCTTGTTTCAATATGCAACAGTCTGACAGAACACAACTGCAGCTTTCCAGATCATTGTCCTCGGACTCAAATACAAGCTGTATTAATGTTCTTTTCCCCAGTGTTAAATGTTTTTGATAGCTAAGAGAAAGGCTCCATAGTGTAAGAGTTAGTTGCTGGATGAGGGCATCCCACTGTGGGCTGTATTTGGCACTTCTTTCCTATAATGTGAAAGCATGAAACCCATTAGTATAATTGGGATTTACAAGCCTGCACAATGAAGCAAAACTTATAAAAGACCCAAGACAGTGAACATAAGCTATCAACAGGGGTGAACTTGACGCGTAAGCCATAATGCCGCTTCTAGAGCGTTTCTGAAACATGTTCATGAAAAACAAATTTTACGTAATGTTTGGTATTTATACAGTTCATCTGTTTTTTGCTTTTATCTCCCACTAGTTTTTCGAAGTAAAAGTGAAAAGACAAAACAAACAAAGTCATCTTAAAACATGATACAGTCACACATTAATAAAATAAAAAAATCTTTTAAAGGAACAAATTGATGGAATTAAACCTTCAGGGAGACAGACATGCAGACTTTCATTTCTTCAGGGTTTTTTTGTTAGCTCTTTTAAAGGATCAAACTTATGCAGATGGCACAGTCTGACTAACTTCACTTCCTCTGAACTACGCTTGTGAAAGAATGTTTTTTAAAAGAGTCTATTTGTTTTAATGCTGCACAAATTGCAGTTAAACCTGGTAAATCTAAGCTATGGTCCTGCATTTGTCCACTAGAACTTGGCTTCCCTCATATCCAAACTGAGTTCAAACATAATGACTTACCTGCTTGAAAAGCTGCCCACATTCTGCTGTGTTATTTTAACTGATACTGTCCTTCCAAGCTCATCTTAATAAACTGCACCTTCCTTACATTCATTTACCTCACGAACAAGCCATGCTACCCAACTCAAAAGCAAAGACTGGTATTTACAAATTTCCCTAAAAGTATCTTCAAGCAAAATGAACAGGTCAGCAGAGACGAGAATTAATAAATTTGATTACAGTAGACAGCTACCTTGTCTACATACTTTCTACCCCTCAGACAACGATTACAGAGGCAGTGAAACACAAATCTAAAATACCTGTTGGGAATGGAACTACAAAAATAACTTCTGTTAGAAGTTATCCAAGAAGTGACAAAAGTCAATGCTGGCAGTGTCTACTGAAGGCACAGAGCACATCACAGAATATCAAGGTATGTCAGCTTGACATGATTCAGACTAGGCAGGAAGGAAAAGAAGGAAGGACAGCTGATACTAACCAGACTGGTAAAGAATTAACAGCAGGAAATATGGCCAAAGCCAACTTTATAAACAACAGATCCTATCTAATGAGATTACATTTTTTATATTCTCTAATCACATTTCCTAATTAGACTGCAAGTTTGACCAGAAAAAATACAGTATATTAATGACACATTTAGGCTTTCTAAGTCATTTATCTTGGCACATTTTGATGAAGAATGATTTAAAAGAACATCAGTGCTATACACATTCCTATGATTTAAAACCAAGTAACTGAGACAGCTGAAGTTAGAATCATAAATGAGAAGCCATTATCAAGCACGTACATTTCTACCATAACTCTGGAGGTATAATTTTGTCCCTCTGGCCCTGAACACTCTTACAAAGATGGAACATGACAACATTTCTGGTCCCATCTGTAGATATTACAAACATTGTGGGAATGTATGGTTATGAGGACAGGTAGCAGACACACGACCATCACTGCCATTGGTAATCTGAGCTCCAAGGAACCAGATGAATGTCTGAACCAAAAATTCACACAACTGAGAAATTAAGCCTCCAGAAATAAGGCTCTGCAAAGAAGTGACTCTGAGACTCTTGGTTTCACCTTAGAATGGCCAAAAACCTGCTCTTAACACACGTCTGCAGTCAGAAGGGTTAACAGAATCCTGGGGAATACACAACAGGTCTGGGAATCTCTCCTATTGCCACCTATTGCTGCAAGTGCCTGCTTTACATCTCTGACAGTTCTGCTTTGTCTAGGCAGTACATTCACTCTATTTTCATCAATAACCAATAGGCTTTTCTCACCAGAGAAAAGCTTTGCTAAAAAGCAGGTAACAGACTAGAACAGCTCTCTTTTTTTCAGAGATGCCACATCAAATTACAATAAAAACTATTTACTTCATAATTACACATTGCTACCTACCATACAGTGAGCAGTACTACAGTTCATGTTATTCTCCATGGTCTTCTTGTCCTCAGCTGCCTGTACACTTAGACCATAACTCATGCAAGATGTACTTACTAGCACTCAGAAACAGGAAAAATACATTTTTCTCTGTGGCACAATGACTGCCACTGCTTTACACTTCTCTCCAGTCTTTGTAATTTGGCAAATCCAAGGCAGCATTTATCCTTCTTTGCAAAGGCACACACAGCTTCTGAAAATCAATGATCCAAACTGTTTAAACCTGTCCCCATTATCAACCCTTCAATTACTATTCATTGATGTGTGTTTCTGAAGTGAAGTGCACATAGTGTTTTTAGGACAGAGTATAGAGTAAAAGGAAGGGACATGTGGCAGGAGAGGTGAATATCCTCAGAGTTTCAAATTAGCCTCAGGTCAGTCCAGTCCTAGCAAGCTCAAACGCATTTTCCCCAGCAAGCTTGAAAGCATTACCATGCAAGCAGGAACAGCACATAAAGAAAATCAACTGCTTGAAAATTAACTTTGATTATATTCCCAGGGGATTCTTCTCAACTGCCTGCTCTCTTTCTTATGAGCTTGTTATTTCAATAAATACCATCTGTGGCCTGCTGTAGTTTTCTGTATGCAATGAGATTGTTTTCCACTTCAAACTGAACAATATATTAGCTTAAAAAAAACAAACAATGACACACAAAAAAACCAGCCACAACTAAAAACAAAATTAAAATGGTGGGTTTCTTCAAGTTGTTCTAATAACAGAAGTATAAAATTGAGGGTTGTGCTTGTCTTGTATTCTCATGTCAAACACCCCATTTCCACAGCCGCATAAGCCTCATGAGCTATGGCAATGCCAAACAGTCTGAACTGCAGCAAGCAGACTGCCAGCACTCACAGGTACCACCTTCACCCCTCACTACTGCCCACAGCATCAAGTTGCTATTCCCAAATATCCCACTTTTTGCTGCAATCCTTGCTTCTGCTCCATTCCATTACTCTCCTTCCTGTCTCTTCTAGTTCCTTTCAGAGTTTATCGGACACGGTTCCTGGTTTCTCTAACGGGTTTGAAAACTTTCCTTTACCCTTATTTCTATCACTAGTAGTTACAGACAAGTGGTTCACTTCAAATTTTCTACTAATCATGAACTCCAGTTTCAAATGGGACTGAACTAAATTCAATAGGGCCCACTAAACAGCTACACTACTTGCACATGCAGTTCTCAACAAGACAACATAAGTAATCTGAGTTACATTGAAAATGTTGACATTACACGCTTCAGTAAAACACTCAGATTGTAGATCCTGCTCTTGTGTGACAGTTGTGTTGTCTAATAATCCTGCAAAAATGGAAACTATTTAGAAGCACTACATTCTTGCTTCATTATATGCAATAAAATCTGTATCAGCAAACTCAGAGATCTAAAGTTGCTTCAAGCATACGAAAACATTCAACATCACACTCTGAGGTTACTCTTTTCTTGCCTACGCAACAGGAGTAAAAATTGGCCTTAGCTGTGGCCAAATTTTGCAAATAATCTTATCAGGTTTTATGGCTCAGAAAGTGTTTTGCTTTTAACAGAAATCCATGCTCTTCTCAAATTCCAAAACCCCCTGGAGATACTATGCCAGTCTGCTGCTGTACTACTAGACCCTGTACAGTAAATTCACCTGCAAAACCAAATCCTTTGCACTTTAATGCTGCCTTTAATTTGTATTTCAAAACTGGATTGAGTGAGCAGCTACTGGGCTGGCTGAGCAGAGGAGCTACCTGGCCAGTTCATGGGAGCCAGGAAACCTGTCAGCGACTGACAAGACACCACTGGCTTCTGTCTTCAGAAGCAGACAAGAAAACACAGCAGCGTCCCCAGCAGCCACCAACTCACCCTGCTGCCCAGCTGTAACTATCAAATCCACTCCCAACCCTGACCCCAGCATCTCTTCTCAGCTCTCATGGGAGCAGTTCTATCCATTTTTTCAGATTTAAAAAGTCTGCTACAGTTAATGAGTAAAAAACAGTGCAGTATCTAACCTGGAACTACTCTCTTTTTCCCTACAGTACTCACAGCATGAAACTGGCCCTCTGAGTAACCTTTGCTCTAGTAACACACAATACAACATGAAGGGCTGTGTTACAAGCCAGCCACAAAGTTTACACTGCTGCAGAACACAGAGAGCAAATTTCACTCTTCGACATTAGAGTAAAACAGAAAACCAGAGCTGGTCTCTGCCTCCGCCTCTGCACAAGACAAATCTGGAGGTATTTTCAGTAATGTTGTCCAACACTCATGCAGAGCCAAACAATTAGAATTTCTTGTTGTTCACATCAGATTCACATCTCTCTGTTTTTACTACCATTGCAGGAGCACAAATTAGCCTTTCAGAGACAAAAAAAAAAAGCAGACTACAGAGTAAGCACTATGTCTGCTGTCTGACTAAAACCAATGCAAGTCTATGCAGAGAAGAATCCAAGCCAGAAAGTAAATAGTTTGCTGCCTCACATACTTGCTCAGCAATTTCTTAAAGTGAAAGACAACCCCAAAAGCCTTTCCAGCCCTAGCAATCCCGTCAGAAAATAGTTCTCTTAAGAGTTAATGTGGCTCTTATACTACAGAATTTAGTATGCTACCACAGAATGCCCAGGCTTCTCTCTCTGCAACTCCAGTGTACTGAGATCATGTAACAATCCAATGTAAGATACATTATCTTACCTCAGCAACAGAAAGTAATGAATTTGAATCCTTCATGAAACCAACACCGAAAAGATACATGATAGTCCTAGAAATTGTAGTACTATTAAGCCTCTTGGACAAAGGCTTAGTGAGCTTCAGGGCACTCTGAGCAGCACCTACAGTCACTCCCAGGTTTCCCTGCTCTTGCTGACAAGCAAGGATATGGCCTGAGGAGGCACCAACAAAAGATGGTAGGGAGTAATTGAAGGCTATCTAATTACAAAAGGCAGAGACTGTATTTAGAGTAGCTTGTACCCCCATCATCCCTACACTCTCTCAATGTATGAGACCTCTGCTCACAACCAGCCTTCTACAATTAAACATTTCTGATACCACCCAAAGGCACCACGGCACTTTGCCAAAGAGGAAAAAAAGGATGCCACGGTGCGGAAGGGAGTGCCCAGACTACCTCCAAATCCAATACTCCCCTGGTTTTTGGACTGGAGAGGTCATGCAAACAGCTGGCCCCAGATGCAAGCAGCGATCAGAAGGAGCAACAAAAGCCTGAGCCAAGGAAGGACAGCAGAGGGCTGGGACACACCACATAGAGCAGTGTGACAGTCACACCTAAAAGCTGCTGTTACACTAAAGAATTGTACTCACAAAGCAACATAGAATCAGTGTGTCACCCACAAAGGGACAAAAGGGGTCTCAGGACAAACTTACGTGAAGACAGAGATGTTAAGTTGCTTCAGACATCATATACTGTAATGTATGACTAAAGGACAGCAACTACAGTAAAGCAAAAGGCAAATTTCAAGAGAATCATTTTCATGTTTGATTTTAGTAAAAACAAGTAAAACAAACTCATGTTCTTTAATGCATCCTGCCTGAATGAAGCAGTAACCCTCATCGCTCTGCTCAGAAATTGTTGTTTCAAATGAAAATTGGCCAAGAAGATGCAATAGATTCACTCCTCCACAGGGTTCACCATCTAGAGCGGACAGGTATGAAATGTATTTGCATCAGTAGGTTCATCTCAGAAGGGATCAAATAAGGATGTCATAAAAACAACCCAAGCCCTGTCTGGAACTCATGCTTGTCTCCTCCCTTTCACTGCATCAAATGCCAAAGCACTTGCTCTTGTGGACACTGCACATTTCACATACCAATGTACTGAGATGCTCCCTCCTGCTTTTCTGAGCTAGACAATCCAGTAACCTACCCTTTGTTCCCCAGAAGGAAAGAGGCTGGGCAAAATTATGAGGAGAAGATGATATTATATCAGGTCCAGAGTACAGAGTCCCCATGCAAGCTATGTTTTCAGGATCCATTTCTTTTTCCCTTGCTGTACACCTGTAGAGATCAGTAGAGAAACACATACAGAGAAATGCCTCAAATGTGAATGGAGAGAGGCCACCCTGAAACAAACCATTTGTAAACATCCTTTTTGCCCAGAACTCTTTCTGTCACAAACAGCATGAAAGAGGTTAATGCCATGACAGACACTCCAGCTACAAACCTGAGTTCTACTGCTGCAAAATGCTTCCTGAAACAAGTCCTACAGGAATATTGCTGTGCTCACCCTCCCTTAGATACACGCTGCACTGCCTCAGCTTCCATGTATAACAGCTTCAACAACTGAACTTTATGCCTGTCAAGATCTTTTTTCTGCCATCAACTGCATGAACAACACCCTTTTCCTTCTCATCCCCTTTTCTTCAAGTTCTGTCTCTCCTTTACTTCTTGTCTTCTCTGCCTTCCTGTATCACCCACAAGTTTGTTAGTTTAACTCATATTAGGTATCTCACCTGATTCAGAAGTCTTTGGGTATTTGGGGTGCTGGTTTTAGTTATTTGCATCAATTGCATTATCTGGATCTATACAAATGTAGGTATACTGTGCCCTGGAGAATTACCTTCACTTTAGCTTTTATATCCTACAAGAAAGATAAGGCTGAAGTGAACAAAAGCAACTTGTGAAAGAAACAAGATTCAGATTTCAGAGTAGTGCAAAAAAGGAGATGTCTTGGCTTCTTGAAATCTCACCTCCACATAGGTCCAAGTATGACTAAATCACCTCCTGCATTTACCTTATCTCTTATGCTCCAGTTTCAAACTCTATTTACTTTTTCTAAGTTTTCCAGGTCTTCCCAAGAATGTCAGCCTGCTTGTTTCCAGAAGAGACTGTGAATCCTCACAAACCATTCTGGTCTCTGGATTCAAAATAGTAGCTAGGCAGCCAGAAACAGGACACAAAAGGAAACCCTAAATCCACAGATCCAGTTGCCAGTTCTCCCTTGCAAAAATCTCACACAGGTAAGGCAGGACTGGCTCAGACCAACATCTCTTAAACTCCAATCCTATGGCCCAAAACCACCAAATCTAGACACCTGAAGAATAGTAAAATAATATGTGATTCTTCCCACTTTTTCAAGTTGAGTGATGAGAAGTGCCTGCTGTATTCTAAGTGAACCTTTAGTTATATTTTCCATATTATTCTAATCTCTGCCTAAATCATAGGAATTTTCTTTTTTTTTTTCTTTCAAGGTAACATCCTGCTAGTAATAAACTACAAACCCCCCACAAATTATAAAGCAAATATATTCAAGTCTTGGTCTTACACTTCTAAGAGATGAACTTTTAAAAGTAGAAATCTCTATTATTTGCTAAATTTATGACTCCACACTGGGACACTTGAGTTTTCCTGCCTCCAACTTCAAGTCTAACATTACCCATTTTAGTGATAAAACAACCCAGTCCCTCCTGTATTGATACTTGTTATATTTGTGCCTTAAGCAAAGTTTATCACTCCTTACTTATTCTTGTTCCACAAGTCCCACAGAAAATTTTAAATAAAGGCAGCCCCAGAACAGACTTAAGGGACTACATGAACAGTCTTACTCCTCCCAATAATACCACTAAACTGCAACCTGCAATAGCAAGCAACACTGCTCTGAACTGCACAGCTATCGTTATCCCTGTGATCTGTCCCTAAAGTCGAAGAGCAAATGCTACACACAAATACATACATAATCAGCTTGCCACCTGGGATGCAACCAAGTGGGTAGAAAGAATGACGGGCAATTCCCAAATGTCCAACGTCACTCCTATCAGTTGTGTCACAGTGGCCCTTCACCAATGTGTAGGTGTATCATGCAAGTATAAATTGGTGACCTGATTTGATTCTACAATGGAGAAACGACAGTGAAGAATGCCACTCAGTTCTCTGTAGTATTGCTACAGGTCTAATACAGATACACAGCTCAATCTACTGCCATGAACAGGTTTAAACTCCTAAAGAAACCTTGTCTGGTAATAAGGTGGAAAAAAAAAAAAAAAGAAAGAGAAACCATAAATACACTGGCTAAAGTTTAAGGGTTTGGGGGAAGGGGGTGGGTTAGTGAAGGTTTTCTGGTTTTATTTTTCTGGTTTAGATTTATTTTTAAATCTGATCACTCTGATCTCCTGACTTGTATACAAAAATAGCCTGTTTGAGGGCTAAGAGTCTGGAATGCCAGTGGCAGACTGACAATTCACAAATTCCTGCACTTCACAGAAGTCTATCCACTGTGAGAATCTGAGCTATTATGCCTCATGTGCTTTTCTGATTTGGACTTTTAATTCCCACAACATTTATCCACTTACAGACTCTGTACATCACTGTATCTCTATGTTCTGCATCTCCAGTGTTCACACCACAGTGTCTGGATGAATAATGACTTCCCATGAAAGCACTGGATGGGACTTAATAGGTCAAAGAACAGAAATTTTTACTAATGGGGAAACACAGAACATTTGTCAAAGGATGAAAAATGCAACTCAGTTTGGCTAGCTTCAGTTTCCATAAAGAAGCTCAATATAAACAAACTTGGCTGGTTTATATTTTAAAATACCTAATTGGTATTCAGCTCTTTACAGAAAACATTTCTTGAGAAGTGTTATGATAATCAACTTAACCAGAAATAGTACCATATAAAGCAACATTCACAGCCATAACATGAAGAGACTATGCCAAACACTGCTCTGCTGTCTTGCCAGAAGATGACGTGTCCTAATTATGAGAAAATGGCCCAAAGGATAACACAACTGGGCTAGAGATAATATTCCTTTCTAATGACCAGAGCAGTTTGGAGCACTGCTACAAAATAAATTTGACAGCCGAAAGCCTCACCTGGGTAAATCAGTGTAGCTGGTGATCTGGCATGATATTTAATTAATTTAATGTTTATTATTTCTATTTTATCTTACTAAAATATTCATATTTAGCATTACACTCTTTCAATAGGCAGTTACCACTTTTCCTGGAAGACAGTGATTACTACTGCTGGCAGGGGTTTTGTGGTTAGTCGTAGCTAATTTACAGTCTCCAGTTTCATTCCCTCCTTTGGTTTGGATTGCCTTCCACAGGAGCAGTAATGGTCATTTAGCTTTATAACTCTCCTTGGCATGTCTCCCTTGAACTGCTACTACTCTCAGACTTTTGATCTCTTCTCCAAAGCCAAGTGAAATCCATTTCCTGATTTGAAAGAGAACACTTAAGTGGATAAACAAGTGGCATGCTGTCTCTGTAGCTTAGCTAGCAATAAAATAAGAAACATGCAGTTCTTAGTGTAAGGAGTAACCTGTACTTTTCTAATTCATCCCTTTTTTTTTGACTGCTGGGATTGGGGTCATACTTTGAAGAAACAGCAGTAGCTTCCACTGTGCATTTTGATGAAAAAAAGGTTATATGCACCTGTCATTTTTTGACAAATATCTGCTACCAGCTGTAATTTAACTAGACTACATGAAGATACATCAAAAACTCTCAGCAAGTACTGAGCCATTCTGGATTGACATGATGTAAAAATCTGTCCAGAAAAGAACTACAGCTTCTCCCTTTGATTATGAGTTATTAGGAAACAGACAACAACTGTTGTAAAATATGAAGACAATGCATTTCAAACACTTTGGCATCATGTACAGGCGGGGCCAAAACAGTTTAATGAACATTAAGATCTACTGAGGCTCTTCAAGCACAGAGAGCAACAAAGGACTTCCAGATTTCATATGGAAAATAAAGCCAGAAAGAACCTATTTTTAAAACAATTACTCATGCTTCATGGCAGCAAGAGCAGCCAGTTCTTTTTTTCCACTCCATGCACAATTTTCAAGAGAAGGGCACCTATATTAAAAAAGAGATATAGCAAAAATACTGTGGGCTGGTGAAAACCCATTACATATCCTGTGCCATAAGAACACAGCAATGGACAGGTTGGATTAAAATAAAGATCCTTTCAACTCAGTAACCTTCAGCAGCAGACAAGAGCAGGTTCTTACGGAAAGGTTGCAAGAATGGTACAAAGATGAAAGGACACAAGCACTGACCTCCAGATGTTCTGGCAACCTTCCAGTTAGGGACATCTGGAGTTAAAGGCCACTTTCTCACAATTTTGCTGGAATTCTTCCCCATCAGTTGCTCATTTTATCCATTTACTTCCCTGCCATTTGAGATATCTCATTGTCTACAAATTTACCCACCTTCTACAGTGAATTTAAAAGATTGTATCTCACAGTAATTCAGGACTTTTATGGTAATTCCTTTGCAAAAGCACCTCATTTTTTTGTCTGTGTGTGTGTGGGGGGGTGTTTTATTAATAATGAAGCTTCTCAGCTATGGCTTTGTCTCCTTCAACCAGTTTCCTCACGTTCACATTTGAATTAAAAATCAGTTCACAGTCTCTTATACAGGATGTAACAAAACTGTAAGAATCTACCCAGGAGACCAAGAACAACAGAGAACCAATGAACTTCAGAAAACTCCTGAGACTGAGCAGCTGGACAAGAAGGATTGAGAATGTAATTCACTGCAGAATACTGAGAATTGATAAAGCACAGCACAGTGAAGAGGAAAAGGCAGCAGATGGGCTCTCACATATCTGCTATTTGCAAAAATAGGAACCTGAACAGCTGTTTTCATGGGGAAAAAAATTGGAACTGTGTAAAAAACCAGTCTCAACAACTGTCCAAAAAAAGTTGTTAAGTGTTGGAGAACACTGTCTCAAAGGCTGCCAAAACAACCAGGGTGAACAGTTTCAAGCAAGTGAACAACACCAGA
>JAWWTY010000088.1:62280825-62302607 GCA_035222235.1 Margarornis squamiger | reverse complement strand
GACAGTCAAGTGGATTGAGTATTGAGAATCATCTTTGTGTCAAATACATAGATTTAAAAATGGGGGATGGGGGGAGTGAAATCTGAACAAAAGAAAACTTAAAACCAAAACGTGTGCCTGCATGAGACCTTACTGTGAGTTCCAACCAGAATGGACTTAGATCTACTTCTGGGATTTCCATGCATCAACAAGCAGTTTATTAGGGACTTGCTGTTTGCCCTGAGAATTGAAATACATGATGCATGCATTTAAACACAGGCACTCTTTAGCCAAGACAGCCAGCTTTTTCATGACCACTTGATTTATATTAAATGCTTGTAATTTCAGATAAGTCCTTCTCCAGAGCACACCCTGGAGCCAGTGTGCTTATAAAGTACATAAATATCCCAGACTAATTTACTAAATACTTGAATTCTGTTGCAATTTACAAATGGGTTGTGAAAGCCCATTGTTAAGCACCAGATTCTCAAACAAATAATTTTTTTAGCCATGGCTTAGTAACACCCAATAGCACAACAGCACAGAAGCCTTCTCAGCACACTGCATAGTTCTTAACCCAAGAGCTTTAGCCACAATATAAGTGACAGAGCTACATATATGTATACAAATTTGCATCTGTGTATGTCTGATATATGCGTATATATAACCACATCCTGATAATGGTACTGTACAGACACTGCAGCTGCTCCTCTCTGATAGACAAAGAGAATTGAAAAGGAAGGACCTGATCTTCAGGCTGCTGTTTTTCAGCTGGTGTCAGAAGCCAGGCTCACACAGCTGCTGTAAAAGCACCACTAGCACATATATCCTCTAACTGCAAGCAGCAGAGACATTGGGTCTGCTAATGTCACCCACTGCTGTTCACCACCAAACAACATGCTAGTGTTTGTCTGCTCAGAACAGAGGCAAGACAGGCTTTTCTCGGTAATTTCCTCTTCTTTGAAGAGCTAGAAAATAAGGCATGCAGTTGGCAAGATTTGTCCCTATTAATGTCACATTATATGCATCACTGACCAGGTATGTAGAAAAGCTTCAGTTCTTCCCCTCTGTTCAGCTCATTATTAATGATTACATACAAAATACATGCTGTGATGGGCAGCAGGTACAGCATGTTATTAATATGGCAACCAGTGCAAACAATTCTATTTCCTTCTGAGCTGGACCATTCCTTTAAACATCATGAAAATGGATTAAAGGAAAAAAATTTCTATGAACAGCAGAATTGTTGAAGCTTTGTTCCCACACACATTTAGTTATCCCATGTGCTCTATTTTCTCACTTAAATAATTTTCTCCAATCCCTCCTGAATCCTCCAGCACTCCTCAGCATCAGCAGGGCCATGGGTGGTACTGCACCCTGTTCAGTAATATCTTACAGCTGTGCTAGGCCACTGGTCACCCTGCATGTGTACATCCATCATTTCACTGATTAAAAGTTCCCATTTTTACCTCTAAAATTCATAAGAACTTAATGGCTTTGATACCTCCATTTCTCTTTCAGACTAGGCTGAATTTGGTCAACAACTTTCAAAGATACTAGAAGAAACAAAGAACAGACCATATTACAAACCTCATGTTATTAAGAATCAAGGCAAAATAGATGTTATGCATGTTTTTTACTTCGGTGTCCTCAGTTTTTAAACTGACATCACAATATCACAGTTTTTCCATCAGTAATCATGCACCATTTTAGAAAAAAAACCACCACCATCGTGAAATCATGAGTGAAGACTTTTAAAAAAAATAAATTTAAAAACATGCACACATAGCAAATTGATTAAAAAGACTCACGGAAACTGGAAATATGATTGTCAGCTCTATACACTAACAATATTCTGAAATAATTAGCAAATATGTAGATACATACTTAAACAAGAGAATAAGAGTTCTTAAAACTACATTTTTTTTTTAAAATCACTTTTTCATATTCTCAAAAAACCATTACCTTAAAGGAACATTCTAATCCTGGGTATTCCATCCAAATCAGTTCATACTAACTAAGCCTTATTTTAACTTATCCCATCAATGACTCTTCCACTGAAACATAATGACTACATTATTAAAACTCCGGTCATACCCATCTTCTGGGCTAACAACTTCATATTGGTTAAAGGTGACAAGTTCAAAAGCAGGAGCCACAGACACAGCCGGATTCTCATGTATTGAGAACACTGATGAGATTCGTTTGACCTGTCAATTAGAGTATGTCTGCAGACAAAAGACTGGGGGAAGGGAGCTGGCAGATGGATGGTTGAAGTTCAAACACAAAGAAAATGGATGGGTGTTAAAGTACTGCAGCAAATACTAATCAAAGTCTGAATGATGAATCTGTTGGGGGATGGGGCGAAAGAAGAAACCACACACACCACTACACACACTGTCTTTTGATCACCTTCAAAAATAAAAACAAAACCACATAACACAACCGCAACCCTAATCAATCAAGGACAATATCCAGATTATATCACTGTTATGGAGAAAACAGTCAAACCAGTATGTCATAGAACAGATACAAAGCAGACACTGCATTTACTTTCAGTGTACATTTTCCTACTGAGAATATTTTTCACGCTACTGCATATGAGAAGACAAAACCAAGTTACTTAGCAGGTCTTTCCTTCTTTACACTCACCAGAAAAAGTCACATTGCAACAATTAGACTTTGGAAGCTCCACTGTATCCAACCACAGAAGGAAGGGAAAGCCCAAGGAAAGGGGCTGGCAGCTTGCCTTCATTCCTGGCATTCTCCAAACACCTTATTCCTACATTTTGGTTCCAGCAGATTACCACTAGTGGAGATGTCACTGACATCTGAGAAGACCCGATGGGCAGACAGGGCCACCTGCCACACTGTCAACCACAAGCAGGACCCACCAAGTACAATAAGACAGGGGAAAGACAAACAAAAGGAGCAAGAGACTGTCTTAGAGGAAGAAAGGAGTAATGTGTAAAGAGATCCCTGAAGAACTTGTGTATTTGCTTCCCAGTTCCCAGAATTGAATTAATGTATTTGAGACGGCACTACAGAATACACTCCAACTCAACTCTCAAGATAACAGCCACCAAAACAGCATGTGTGCCTGTAATAAGTAGGTATATGATTCATGCCAGTGGGGAAACAAATGGTTTTATTGCACCCTCATAAAACAATAAAACCAACTGTTGCAAGGTCATCAGTTTCCCTGAACCTTTATCTGGGAATACCTAAATTAAGATAGGGAATCTGTCACATCACTAAATCCTAAAATTCCCCTTGCCACCCCTTTATCAAGGAATACCTGAATTATGGTGGGAAGTTGTCAAGATACTAAATTGTAATGCAGTAATTAACCAGTTGTGAAAATAAAGACTTAATTGTAACCATATAAGGAGAAGTATGTAAAAATTCATATATATACCATGTAATGAATATGTATAAAGTGGCTGGATAAAAGCCATACACACATTGCACCGGATGCACGAGTTGGTGGAGCGAAGACTCCCCCCTCGTGTCCAGCCCTGCATTGCTCTTACCATATAATAAACCTTTTTATAAAAAATAAATTCATACGGGTGAGGCTCTGTTTCTCACATGCCCAAATGTGTTAGGGGCTGCACAGTCACAGGGCAGGGATCACTGCTGGATCCAGTTTCAAATGGTCACAAGTTCAAGCGAAAACAAGGTTACACATGTCCCCTTTCCTTAACTATCTTTCTGCACTGTCACATACTTTACATAATTTGCTGCTTTTACTAATCAAAAGACACTTCCATTTGAAGAGAAACAATTTTGATAGTTGCAGGTATACCACAATGAAATAGAAAGTTTATTTTTTCTGGGCTTCAGAAGTGAATTGAGTAATACATTAGCTTTGCAAAGCTCTGGTAACTACCTTTAACAACAGATTAACACACAACTGGTCAGTAATCAAACAACCTCAGACATGGGAAGATATAGAAGCAGATAAACATACCTAATACAAGCTTAGCAATGCATTTTATTTTTCCATTACTTTAGAACAAATATTATAAAACTGTTTTAAAGTAAAGATTCCTTTATTCTTAAACCTCATCTGAGGAGAACATCAACAAGTACATATTTTTGTGAGAGGAAAATCTGAACAGCAGTAGGAGACTGCCATAGGACACAGTACCACTGATATACTGTTACGGTACCAGCAAAGAAGTGTTCAATTTAGGACGGATCGTAAGACAATGACATGTTCAACAGGATGAAAAAAGTATCTCACAGTAACTGGAAAAGCTTTAGCAGGAGAACAGAGATCATGTTGAATTCCCCAAAACTGAAGCAAAAGAGAAAATGCTCTTAGTAGATTGTAGACTACACAGAGTGGACCAGATTAAGAGTATAGGTGACACTGCATGAATACCACAGCTCATTCTTAGGCTTTATATAGTGGTGATATCCTGCAATAAGGAGAATGGTTCCATTCGGGCAGAATTAAGTCACCATTCCACTTAGGTGACAAGCTTATCACACATGTCAGGGCAGAAAGACATGCCCAGAGAGGTCCCACTTTGAGCATCTCCTACCAGCTGCTACACTAAAGGCCAATTAAAGGTTCAAAAAGGGCTGCCCTGACTGTGGCTCAGCACAGAGGGAAGAACTGAGGTGGGGGAAACTTTACAAAAATCCTGGGCAAAGACACACAGTTTTCAAAGGCACCCAGCACTTCTTGAAAATGCTGATGCCTCTCAGGACAGAGACAACCCTCTGACTGGCTGGAGACAGCCAAAGCTTGATCTGTCCACAGGCCCTGTAAGACGAAGAGCTTACAAGTGCACGGATCGTTCTCAATTTCCATACTAACGTCCTTTCATTCTTCTTCCTTTTCCAAGCTAATGCTTGCATTGCCTCTGAAGATAAACGTATTATCAGAAACGACTGTCGATTAACAGCTCTACACAGTAAGCAAGTGTCAAGGAAACAAAGACTTGATGATGCTCTGTCATCTAAAAATACTATAAACAATGTCCTTGTTACTGATGGATAAAAGAGGGCCTTGTTCCTAATGAAGAGGATGGAAAGAGGAAGGGGAAAATTCACTTCCCAGCTCTATTGGATTTAGTGCATAAACCTAGGGTATTCATTCAACTCTACTGGGCTTTGCTCCTTCCCAGCCCTGCTGAGGGGGCAAACTGCAACTCAAGGGATCTCAGAACTGAGAGAAAATAATTAAGGCACTAGGATTTGGAAAAGTTCATTACAGCCTTCTGTGGAAAGGCATTGTGGAAACTTGAAGCATTATTAGAAGTGTGCCCTAAATAGCCTGCCAAGACAGCCAATCCAAATATTATTTTCACTGAAAGATAAAAAACACTAATCTATTTTCTTCTTTAGTTAATCTTGGAAATTTTCCTGTATCTAAGTGATTTCATGTCTGCTGTCCTTCCAAGTGTCACAGTTTGACATGTTTCTTGTGTTCTAGTAGTGACTTCCCCTCTGGCGTTCCCTCTTCCAACTGTGACCCAAAATAAACAGCAAGGTCTGTCCCACTCCTCCCATATTAACACAGTCTCATGCATTATTCAACAAGGCTCAGAAGTGCAAAAGACTTTACTAAACAACTGACCCAGAGCGGAAGAGACAGAGCTTACAGCACCACGTTCTTCAACCTGTTAAGAAGGTCATGATCTTTTTAAAGGAAAACCAAGATTTCACAAAGTGTTAGAAAAAAAGTGGATTTGGAAATTGCAATTCAGTTCCTCCAGATCTCGGCTAGATTGTTCTCTGAACTCTTACCCAATTCTGCCCAAATCTCTTTATGAATCACCTTTTTTTTTCATGTATACTTCTGAAAATAGAGACACAGATACATTTCTTTCAAACAACAATGTCCCACAATGGCTGCCCCACCCGTTCATATGGCTCAAACCTGTCACTCTGTCATTTCCCTTGCAGGCCATTTTGGGAACATATAAATACATTGGCGATGCCTGGGTAATGGTCAGTGAAAGTAGGAATACATTTAAAAGTCAAAATGTAAGGGAGAAGAAAATCCATTTCTAGATTTTCAATGGTTCCAGTGCAGTGTGTGAGCGATTTTTATGACAAACACAAATTTAGACCACACATCTTTGTTTTGTTCTTATACACTGCTATTACGCTGGAAATCATTACCTTGTCAAATACAAACCAAATGGACTCAACATGAGTCATTCCAGAAAGAGGACTAAAACTAGGATTCCCCTTCACAAAAGCATCTTTAGAAATTTATTTTGCCCCAATTTAGGCCATCATTTTTAAATGGAGGTGGGGGCTGGCAGTGTTGAAAAATATGACACATTCTTAAGCAATTAACTTGGACTAAAGTACAAAATAATAATGCAATCATTTCACACTAAAAATATCAACAAAAGGCATACTCCATAAAACATATTTATTAAATAAAATCAGTATTTTCCAGTATTGAAAATTTTTTTTCCGTTCCTATCGCTAAGAAAGCCAAAAATTACAAGTTTAAGGATCACAGAGTCTCCTGTCACTCATGACCATGGTAAACTGGTGCTTCATTGAGCAAAGATGATCTTGACAAAAAAAGCACAGTGTGTTTTTCATTTTATAACGTGCCAGAGCTGTCAAGCCAAAACAGCATCAAGGAAGGAGCATCACTAACATTCCTGTTCCCTGTATTTGAAAGCTAAGATATTGGTTTTCACCAGTTCTTGGGTTATGAGGCTTAAGCACATCAGCAGTCTTTCACTTTGTGGTGGTGGAATGAGGAGCTGAGTTTTACTGGAGACCCCTTTGCCAAAGCACACACCCAGGGTATGGTCCTGAGCCAGGTGGTCTCAGGTGCAGCAGCTACTGCTGCTAAAGTATATTCCATTACCCTGGCACCTTTCAAACACACAGGTTTATCCTCCTCTTCTTCCCATCTCAGCCCCAAGGATCCTTATCAACATGCCCTGTGCAATTCACTATTTCATACAACTATTTTAATCAAGTATATATATATATTATATAGATATAATATATATAATAAATTCCTCTATTCCATGTGTTTACCTATTCTCAGTTCTCCTTCCCTCCTGCATAAGAATAAACAGAAAAAAACTTTTTCAATGCAAAAAACAAAAGGCATCCCAGAAGGGGAAAAAAAAAAAACAAACCAACGTAGAAATGGAATTGATACTGAAGAGCAAAAACATTTGGGATCACCGGGATGAAAATAAATGACCACAAGAGCTTAGAAAGCAGGAAACCACCACCACAAAAGTTTCAGAAATGTCACATTTTTATTCTGAAAACCAGATTGCATTTCTCAGTGCTGGCAAAACTATTCATTAATAAATGTTTTCAGATGACACTGATCTTTTGGAAAACTTTCAGGAGAAAAGCAAGCTAAGCCACCTTTCCCCAGCTTATGGCACACAAAAGAATCAAGACATACAGACCTAACTCTTACTGCAGCCTCTTCAGAGTACTGACTTCTGAACTTCAAAAATCATCACATCAAAACAATCATGCTTTTGCCCACAGGCAAAACCCATTATTTCAGCCTGAGTTAATTTATTATTATATATTTTGAAAGTTTCATTTTTTGGATAGGAGGAGAAAAAAAAACCACAACAGTATTTTTCTGATGCAGGTGTCCTGCAAAAAAACTTCAAATCAAAATAAGAATCAGAACATTTGTAACACAAGTGAAAGCATCACTTTTAAGGATATTGTCAAGTTGAATTTAAAATGCAATTTGAGTTTTGGATTTTTTAATCCTTGTTGCAGAGACTAAATAATTCAGAAGGCATAATGAAGAGCTAGCACCTCATTTTCAAGTTCTCATCCTAATGAAAAATAACAGACATTGTGCTAGAGCACAAAACAAACCAACCAAGGGAACTACTTGTTCTCCTTTTCCTTACTGACCCTGCATGACTGTAATATGTTTCGGGAAAATTTTGATAAGTTGGTGCCCTCTGGAAACATTACTTAGAAAATCCCTGATCTTCATGCCTGTGGGACTGAAGCTTCTGACCTCAAGCAGTGGTCTGTTTCTCCAGGCAATCTGCCAAAAGTGTTATCAGCACTTGTGTAAGACTCCAAAGTTTCCTGTTTCATTTATATCAGAGCTGTCTTTATATTGTTTTTCATACATTGCCAGAATAATGATTTTCTGTAGTTTCTGAAAGCCTCATACAGCTCAATAGCAAAACACACTTTGATACTGATGGGTTGGCAGGGAAAGGTTGCACTTTACACATGCTCACCTTGGTGTTCAGGCTCAAAAATGAAACACCAGTCCCCAGTTTGCTGCAGACCTGAGATGTGTTGGCTGAAAGGCATCAACTCACTGCTTTACACGGTTTCAAACACGACCATTTGTCGCTCCAGGATCAAGGTGCTACAGCACACACGCTACACTCATTTCATCACCTCTGCCAGCAAAATTCACAAACCCTTTGTGTTTTACCTCTCACAGATTAGATGTGCCATTTTACACGTCTCTCTACAACATTCCCTTCACATTCCGACAGTTTGTCTCCTCTTTCCCTCCCTGACAAGACATACTCAGCCTTATGCCCTAGAAACAGAAACCTAAGCTGTGGCTGTGACAAAAAAAAATAAAAAAGGCACACAAGAGAGGATGGAAAAAATAAGGTTTCCATCTCCTTGTCTCAGTGTGAACCACAGGATATTGAGAAATGTTGGACTTCAAGTTCCAGCTTTAGAAGTGTTCTTTGAAATGAGAGATGCCTACCAGTGCTTCAGGTTGCCTTCAAAACTCTGGATAAGGTTGCTTCTAACCTGACATTTTTATCTGAAGTTGCAGTGCAGTTCTGAAGTAAGTCATTGAGTTTTCCCAACCTACCACCAGCTGATTTGATTCAGACCAGTTTCAGGGCACCTGAGCCACATTCCTTTTAGAGGAAAATAGAACAGAAGGTCACATCCCGATGCATTGTAAAGGTACTCCAACTACTAATGGAATCAACACAATGACTCAATATTTGGACAGCTTCAACTGTATGACTGATAGAGATGTTCAGTTCAGACCACAAAAAAAAAAAAAAAAGAAAAAAAAGTGTAGCTAAAAGTAAACGCTACAGGGTCTCAGCACCAACTTTTGACCTTCTGATTCTCTCTTCCAAAAAATCAAATTACATCCATAGAATTAAACTGATTCTTTCTCAGCATTATGTCAATAAGGTATTAGACTGGCTCATTCAGTTTCTTGACAGACATATTCATACAGCAATGTTCTAGCTCAGTTCTAATGACAGCAAGATTAGCCCAGAACCCCAGTAAAGGTCACACCACTTACCAGGCCATTGCAAGTGCTGATTGCTGCTGTCCCGCTCCCAGAACCTGGCTGCCACGCCGTGCCAAGGAAGTGGCAAGGAACTCCTGAGCGAGTTGCAATCTTCGCACTAGTGTGGTTGCCACGTCTCCTTTCTAGTATGTAGTTATGGGAAAGAAATCCCATGTGGACAGTCAAGTTAAAAAACAGATCCTTCTCCTCATGATTAATTTTGTAATATACAACATTTTCATTTTTTTCAAGATCTCTCTTCTTCCTTGTGTTTGAGATGTGATGGTGTAGATTAAAAGAAAGAAAATGCCCATTTGCATCTACTCTTGCAGGATCAACCACATGGTATTCTGGCAATGTCTTCACAAATTGCCCTGAGAGAAAGAGGGGAAAAAAAGGAAGCAAAGCTAGGGTGAGTGGTGGCCTGTTCGGATTTTGCATAATTTAAAGGGAAACTCAAAAGCGGGTACAATTCAAGCCAACATCCTACTGACACAAAGGCACAGACTACCGTGCAGTACAGTCCTCTTCCAGGCTTTCTATTCTCCCATTATAACACTCAATTTGGAAGCAAAACATTCTTATTTTCAAATACTTTGTCACCATTTATAGAAAAGACTGTCACACGCACACCCTTTCCCAACACCACAAGGGCTGGGAACCCTCCCTGTCCTAGGTCTCCAGCACATTATGCTCTGGTCTAGGAGGTCATCTTCACACATCCAAAAAATTGATGGCCTGGAGTAGGAGACAGAACCTTACAAACACACACAGGTGAAGAGAACACTAGCTGGCCTGGTAGTTCACAGCAATAGCACCTCAGTAGCATCAGCTTTAGCAACTGTTGGAGCATAGGAGGGAATTTTAAAAAAAGGGTTTGGAGAGAATGAAGTAATCTTGACCTTTTGTAGAAGGAGTTCCAACTAAGGTAAAACTGGACATCTTATTACTTGTCAGGATCTAGCAAGGGAGGAGAGCATTACTGGCATTCTTGTCCCCCACTATGATACAGAACAAACATCACCTGTTCCCAATATTTATTTTTTTTTAATTACTGTGAAACTCAAAAGCCCTGAGCAGATAACATAAATCCAAGTAAAACACAGTCCACAAGAACTCATACCCTAAGGGCCAGATCCCGCTGGCGCACTTGAATTCTGCCCAAGAAATTACAGTCTGAACATATTTAATTGAAAAGAAGTTGTGACAACACATCATTCTAGTTCTTCTTTCCCCAGAGTTGCTCTTCATTCCCAAAGTCCCAGCCACTTATACTTGAAGTGACCACATTTCATTCAATTATAAGCAGCTTAACAAAGCAATTAGCCTGTTCCAGCTACTTTCAGACTAGGTCTGGTTAGGCAGTTATTCTAGCAGCACTTCTTCGTCCACTTTCCTGCACCCTTAAAGCCACGGAGGAGAAATCACGCCTAAGCAGACAGCTGTCTGGATTCATCCCCTGCAGGACGGAACATATCTCATTTGTCCTCATTAGCTGCAGTATGAGATGTGTTGTGTTTCCTCAGGCCACGGACCCCTGAGACACGTGCACTGAAACACTTCCAACTGAAAGGAAAACAGAACGAAACACACAAAACCCCCACTTCCCATATACATATACAAACCTACATCAAAAGTTTGGCCTTCTCTCTGCAGTGTCTTTATTTCAGAGGCAAGATTATTCTCTTACACAGCAGCATTCTTTGTACACAAGCCTTCCCACCACTCTACCTTTGTAGGACAAGCCACAGCAGTGGGCTTTTAGCTGGTCTTAACACGTGGCTAATGCCTGACACAAGTTCTGAGAGACATCGGCCCTTGTCCACACAGGTCAACTTAAAGTCCACACCTTCCTGTCTGTGGTTTAGAGAGCCTGCAGGTAGCACAAAAGGTGCCAGCTGCCTGACAATTTACCAGCTGAAGCTAAACCAAGGTCTCCCCTTCCTCACACTCCAGAGTAAAGCAAAAATACACCTTCACTGCAGATGCTGAATTACAAGAATTCTGGGAAGTCCCACAGCTCATACTGTACTAGCAAAGACAGGATAACAGAGAGTGCTGCAAGACCAGACCCCCATTTCTATGGTTTTCAGCACAACTCATTAAATAATCAAATTAAATGCCTGAAGGAAAACTTACTCATTTGCTGTCACTGTGTGATTTGCCTCTGTCTGATGTCTTGAACTTAATTTGCTGTGGCTTAAGTGTTAAGCTCCATGAAATGCCAAAGAATTGTGGTTTTGGACTTCAAGCTATTCAAGGAAGATTTTTATTTCATCACTACAGTCATTAGTGTATAGAGGTTAAGGCAAATTAGACATCATCATCAGTAAAATGGAAAATAATGCTAAAGAATTGGATGGCAACAGGATTATCAAAGCAGAGAAATCCAACTTCTTCCACCCACTCCTTAAATAGTCATTTAGTCACTGGAGAGGGGAATTATGCTGCTGTAATAATATACTGTAATATAACAGTATAAATTAATTATTAATAAGTTTACAAAAGACCAGAAGGAGTAAGATTATAACACAAAAGTTTAATAAAGATGAGGCTAAAGATATTTCTCCAAGTAATCATTATCAGTTTTATCTAGACAGTTGGGTAAAAGTTAGCAAAGGCAATCCTACAAAAAACAGAATGATTTACTGAGCTCCACTTTAAGCCTAACACACTGCTTGACCCTTCTAGCTGGAGAAGGGTGTAAAACAAAGAGAAGAAGCACAATTTTGGTGATACCTTTCTGCCCTTCCAGGAAACAATAATGAAATATATGCAACCTAAACTGCACAAAAATAAGGGCTGCATCCTTCAACACTAAATGTCTCGATTTTTCTAAAGTAACATGAATTCCTATTAAAACAACACAGTTTCCCATAAAAATTAGCTGCAGCAAACATAAATTGAAGGAATCTATACCAGTGCCATTGACAAGCCCTAGGGCTGCCATGTCACAGCATCCCCTTTGGACACCTAGCATACTCTGCCACTCCAGGGAGGTCCTGGCAGTGAAGTGGGCAATGCTTCAGGATTTACAGGCCAGGAAAAGTGGCTGTGTAGGTCCAGAAAATGCTTTGTCTTTCCAGAACTGCAGCTTGAGCATGCTGGCTTGCATTCGTGCTGTGAACAAGACCAAATCATCACACTGAGCAGCACACATTCAAGTCAATACTTTGCCTTGCAATCACGCTGTCTGCTCAGGCCCTCTGGGCACACAGTACAAGCAAGGTTCAGGCCCTTCATGCTTGTTTGACGAGTCTAAGTATTGTTTAAGTTGTCAGAGAAATCTTCCCTGCAGACCTTCCTAATTCTGCATCATTGAAAACATCTGATAATATTCAAAAACACTTCTGCCTGTTCTGCTCCTCTGTGGATACAAATTCACCACACGTGGCAGAGAACTGCCTTATTATGAATGGCTGTAACAAAGTGAATAAACCAGGATAAAGACGAAAACATACACAATCTGTCATACATAACAGGAACACCATAATTCCTTTCAGGCAGATAACATGTTTCCTGACAAAATTCCTTTAAAATGTGCCACGTCATTTGCCATTGTTTCATCTCCATCTTTGTAGTTCATCTTACATCTGCCCCACAAACTGCCTGGCTTCTTTTCAAACAGTTCGTTGGGATAGGAAAATGTGGCTCATCTTGTGAGGAAGCATTTTTGCAAAAGAAAGGCTCTGTACCCAAGAAACACAGCAAGTTCTGAAGCCCCATGGCAGGGAAAAGACCTTCAGCACTCAGCAAGGGCATCCTGTACTGTCCCATCTGCCACACTCGTGGATGAGGAGGGACCAGTTGTTACACAGCTTAGTCCTTCACACCTCGTCAGAAAAAAAAAAAAAATTAGCCACACTTTTAATTGCCCCTTTACTCAGTGCTATTTGAATACTCTTGGAAAAGCCTAGGTTTTCCATGCCTAGAAAGTTAAATTAATTCTGCATTCATTTCCAAATGCCTGACAAACAGCTACTACACGTTAACACAGCCATCCCTGTTCTGTCCCATGCAGAGTCACAGGAGTATAATGACTGCTAGCATTTACTTTAAACCAATCCAGCAGGAACTGACTTCAGAATAACTCTTCACTTTTCAGGAATCTTACTCAGTCACTCTGTTTTTTCACGATCTTTGAGGGGTGAGAAGATTTCTACTCTGTGTTCAAGCTTTCTTACTGACAGCACCACAGCTGCTAATTGCATCAGGAAGGTTTTCAAGGACGCAAAACTTCCTCCTACACTGTCTTCTACCACCAGGCAGAAACTTCCAGCTAATCATAATTCTTCTCCCTTGGGAGTCACTTCTCCAATTTTCCCTAAACAGGCAACAGGGTAAAAAGGGTAAAATTCCCGAGTTACATTCCCCTAGCACCAAAGGGGAAGAAAACTTAACCCACCTAGGAGGGCAGCCTCAAGACACCCCTCCCGCAGATGAAGTCTGACTTTACCATCCTTATGGAATGTGAACAGCTCACAGCGAGTGTTACACCCTGATAACACCAGTCCTCTTGCAGCGTCTGCTGCCTTAGTACAGAAGCGACCATTTGTTTAAAAATAAATAAATAATCAGGGCAGCAAACTTTCTCAGCTTAGCAGTACAAAACTATCCTGCTGCTTAGAGAGTTGCCTCCGAACGAGGAAGACCTGCAAAAAAAAAGAAAAAAAGAAAAAAAAAAAAGAGGCAGGGTTCGGCAGTACCTTCAGGGACACAGCGGAGCTCCAGGAGTGCCAAGGAGGCGCGGGGAGGCGCGGCCAGGAGCGCTGTGCCCTCGGTGCGGAGCTCCCGGTGCGGAGCTCCCGGTGCCGGCTGGCGCCCATCGGGAAGGGAGCCCGGCCAGCACCGGGGGCGGCCGGCGCTGCTCGTCGCCCCTCCTGCCCCGGCTCCACCGCCTGGAAGGCTGGGAAGAAGCACATCCTCGGCGGGACCCCCGGCAGGACCCGCTGCCACCCCCGCTCCCCCCGGACCCGCCGCACTGACCTTGCCTGCCGTCGGGGAACAGCGAGCCGCCGGCCGGCGGGGCGCTGCCCAGGCAGGGCGCTTGGGCGTGCAGGACGAGGAGCCACAGGGGGACCATGTGTGGCGCCCGGCTCCGCGGGACACATGGCATGGTGCGGGCGGCGAGCTGCGGGCGGGGCGCCTACCGGGGCCGCGGCATGGCCGGCGGACACGGGCGCCGCTCCCACCAGGGAGCGCGGGGCCGCCCCGGTGTCTGGTTTCTGCCGGCGGAGGAAGGAGGGCTGCGGGGAGGGAGCCGCTGCCCGGAGCCCCCGCCTCGGAGCCGCCGGGGTTAAGGCGCCCGACGGGACCGGGAGGGGAGGAGAGGCCGCCACGAGGGGCTGCCGCCCCCACCCTCCGCCCCGCACAAGGCAGCATCCCCTCCCTAGTCACACAAGAAGGCATCCCCTCCCTGGTCGCACAAGAAAATATCCCCTCCCTGGTCACACAAGAAAATATCCCCTCCCTGGTCGCACAAGAAAGCATCCCCTCCCCAGTCACACAAGAAAGCATCCCCTCCCCGGTCACACAAGAAAATATCCCCTCCCCGGTCACACAAGAAAATATCCCCTCCCCAGTCACAAAAGAAAGCATCCCCTCCCCGGTCCCACGGCGGAGGTCTCGCTGAGGGGCCCCGGGAAGGCACCTCGCAGCCCCACACCCTCCCTGGCACAGGTTCCCCCTCCAGCTGGAGAAAGTGCTCGAAGTGTGCAGGAGCTGGATGCATTTTCCATCACATTCCTCTGCAGCTGCAAGGGCCACCGGAGGGTCTTGCCCCGACTGAGGTGCCTGGAGCCCACAGTCCCTGGGGGCCCAGCAGCCAGAGCCCCGCTTCCAGGCTGTCTCACAGAACCACAGAGGTTGGAAAAGGCCTCTGAGATCATCGAGTCTAACTTACGAACAACACCTTGTCAACGTGACTGTGGTGCTAAAAATCACATCCAGTCTTTTACTTAAACACTTCCAGGGAAGGTGACTCCACCACCTCCCTGGGCAGTCCATTCCGATGTCTAATTGTCCTTTCTTGTGAAGAAATTCTTCCCAAGGTCCAACCCAAACTTCTCCTGACACAAAGTAGGACTCCTTGGGTTGCTGAGGCCATTCTATGTTTCAGCAGTGTGCTATCACATTGTGGTTACTTCTCTCAATGTCCTCACTTTGTGTGGAAAATTCCTAATAGCCTTGGCACCTACACTTTTAAGTGCATGCCATGTGCTCTCTGCCAAGGATCCCCTAATGTGGCCTCTGCTGAGTCTGCTGCTGGGCCAACACTCCACAGGTGGGTGCCCACCTCAGTACTGTTCCTAGCTTGCAACCTGAGCCAAGATCCACATCTCCTTCCATAGCCTCTCTCCCAGAGTTCACTCCACCATGGGTTTCTTGTATAGTTTCATGGCAATCTATGCGTAGTTATGCTTGTTTCTCGCTCAAGCTTTCCCCAAGGCGAATGGCTGCCACAGTTCAATGTCCTGAACTGTGGGAACTCTGAACCCCAGACTGCAAAGCACAAAAACATAAAAAAGATTTAGAGCTCCAAGGGTTTCTAAATCGGCTAGAAATGTGGCTTTCCTCAGGACTGAGACAAGATAACTCTGGAAACAGACAATATTTGTGAAAGAGTGGTACTTGATTTAAGAGTTACCGTGTGCTGTCTTGTAGCTAATGGAAGGACAATAGACCATGCAAAAGATACCCAACAGCACTTGCCAAGAGAAGATTTGTTCATTGTAAGCCATTTATTTTAATATAGGTGTCTATATATTCTGCATGTGAATAACATTATCTCATTTGTTACAGTGACAAGTTTTCTGGTGTGCCTGGCATTAGGATTCTTAGCCTATTCACATAGTGGGCACTAGGCTGTTTTGTGAGATTGAGTATTGCAGCCTGACTAGCTCTTTATCAGTACTTCCCTGAAATTAATTTAAACCTAAGTACGACCTGAGATTGATATTATACATATAATATTTAACATTTTAAAAACACTTGACAATTGTTGCAAAGAACAAGTTACACAATTTGCCATGAATAGTTTAAAATAATTGAATCAGTGAATAAGGAAGTATCTACAGTAAATGGAAAAAAAAGGAAAAAGACTTTAAAATGAGGAGAAGAGGCTAGGAGCATTGGAAGAAAGGGGTGACTGTTCAAGGGATGGGTGTACATTTATAAAGTATTGGTTTATCCTGTTTCTTGAAGGCAACCAGAAAAACTGCCCTTCTGTGAGAGACATTTAATTATTTCCTTCAATTTCCAGTTGTCTTTTTGGGTAGATGTTCACTGAGTCTCATGTGAGGCAATAGTATTTCATGCAGGATTCCATCCTGGATTCTTCCTCAGCAGGAAAAGTTAATTTTTGTTATCTTTAATTCTCTCCAAGCCTGGAAACTATGGAGAACTGAAAGCTTTAGGAACTCAAGAGTATTTGTGGGAATGTGCTTTGGTTTAGGTTTTTTTTTTTTTATTTTTTTTAATGGCAAAAAATTGAAGATGCAAAAGTCATACAGAGTAGAGAAAGAGAACTGTGGGAATCTGGTCTAAAACATCTATAACTCCCTGGGCTTTGTGCCAGAACGTACATACACAGAAGAAATGATTCACTGGGTGCAGTGTCAGAAAATACCCTAGGGGACAGTAGGGTTCCTGATTAAGGAATGTTGTGGCTGTAGCTGACACAGTCACGGTGTCCAAAACACATCACTGTACCAGCTACTAAGAAGAAAACTATCTTTATCCCAGCTAAAACCAGGACACATATCCAGTCAAAATGTGAAGCAAAGGCACAAGTAGAAAGCACTTTCCTGCAGTGAGTACATACTGAGAACACCTATTTAAGTGAACAGAATTTATGGCACTGTAGCTTCCCAGTGGCTTCCTGTTCCAAAGAGGCATAACCTGAGGTTTTGGAGCCTTTTTTTGAAAGTAAGTGCATTTTTTTCACTAACTCAACCTCAAATATAGAAAGAAAAAGGATACAGCACCACATCAGCTGTGTTCTTTTGGCAACAAAGTTATTGCAGTTCACTAACTGCAGCTCCACAGAGAAAAGCCTGTACATTTATTGAAGGGTCACAATCAAGAGACACAGTCAAGCCTGGATTGGCAAACCAGACACAATATCTGGATTCTTTTAAATTTAAGTAGACTTCTGAGACAGCAGTAAAAGAAATGTGTAAATCACAGTTTGTATGCATGTAGAAATGTATACAGAGAAACAGAAAAGCAGAGGTTATGAATAGCAAGGAACTACAACACAAATTACATGATTTGACATAGAGAAGTTGCTACAAAATTAAGCCCACCTGAAGACAGTCGGGAAATTTTGCTTTACTAGGAATGAGAGTCTCTTAAAAGTTGTCTAATACACACTTGCCTCCTCCTCCAGTCAGCAGGCAGAGAAGATACCTGTGGAGGATAATGCATCCCTTTCTTTCACATACAGGGTGATACACTGTCCAGACCGGATTATCTACAGGCAGTTTAACAGTTTGCTTGAACTAGGAATGTTAAAGTGAACACACATGATGTGTTAAAGATACTGAGTTTTGGCAGAGAGGTGAACTGAGAGAGAATGACTCTGGATCTCAAAGACTCTGTGGAGTTTGCTGGGTAATTATTGTTGCATCTGTTGATTTATTTTTCACAGGCAGATTTAGATGGAAGTTGGCAAGTACTTTTTTTTTTTTTTTAAAAAAAAATCTTATTCCTTCTTTTTCATGTAGAGATGCAGCCTCTTAACATAGCTAACTACTGGTAATTGAACCAGAGACACTGTTGGATCTCTCAACTTCCATTTCCTCACAGTCTTTAATGATTTTTGGAATTCCGTAAGTTACTCATGAGAAAAAAATAATTTGCTGACATTCCACTTATGGTATGTCTGTGGGCAGATCCAAGTAACAGAATGAAGCAAACTCTAAAGTAATCAGTGATTCTATTACATGAATATTTTTTTTTGGGTGTTCACATTCAGATTCCTGATCAGTCTTCAAACAGTGATTGTTATTTTTAATTAGTGGGCCAATTCACAAAATTATAATTTTGTGCTTGGACTTTGTGAATGTAAAAGTTCATTTGTCATACTATTCATATTAACTGTTTAAAAGTGTATTTCTGGAGCAACAGTTTGCTAGAAAAGTAACTTTTTTTGAAAATTAGTGCCAGAAAAATATGTTCTCAGTTGCTTGTCTAGAAAGCACTGGATGAGAGGACATGAACATGATTAAAGTGGTTTGGGGTTTTATTGAATTAAAATTTACTTCTGTGTCCAAATACTACTTTCTGGAGAATATGTCTGTGGTACATGAAGCAAAGCTGTGATGGTATGACCATTGTGATATCTAACTGAGAAAAGAAAACCTCTATACTTTTCCTACTACACTTTTAAGAAGAGAGTTGCCATGAAAGTCTTCCCATGGTGAATATACACCAAGTCACACCAAACCTTCACTCTCAGGATGCAGAAAGTAAAGTTTTAAAATACAGTTCAAAATGCAACAGTTATTGTCTGAATTTAGTCAAAAGCATGAGATTATAGCCCCGAGCTCATAAGAAGCCAAAGGGAGACCATATGGATTCCAGAAATTAGAACAGAGAAAATAACCAAATATGAAATTTTCTTTTCCTGTTTCCTAGTTTCCTTCTCCTCCTCCAGAATTTTGTTTCAATGAGAAGAAAACACTATAAAAAAATTGTTCATAAAATGGAATGCAGTTGCAAGAATGCAACATTTAAGAATAATGTAAAACCCTTTAATGTATATTGTTAACTCTTTTAAATGAAATCTGTTAAAGAGTTTTACTATTACTACTTTTTGCACCAGTATGTCAAACATAAAAAAAAAAAAATTAAACATCCTTTACTGCTACAAAAATACCCTGAGAAGTAGTCCCATGTTTCTGTGTTTAGTGATACATTCAATATTTCAAAAATCTTCTTTAAGCTACAAAAATTACTTTGATTTTGAAAACAGAACCCCATCTCCCTTGCCAAAACATTTCAGAAGAGTGTCCAGCTGGTTCAGTCACTGTTGTAATTGTAATAAATCTTATGCTTTTGTATGAGGTCTGTAAAGGGAGTGAATTCTTTAGGGTGCGTTATAGGAAAATTATAATTTTCAGCATTTTTTTTTAATGTATCTATCTGAAACATTTTAAAATACTATCTGAGAAACACCTGCAGGGACAATTTTATCTGTGATACAATATAATCAGAATCAATGGGCATCTTCTGTTGGTGGTCTGAACCAGTGCAAGCTTCTTAAGTTTACTGTGCTGGTTGATGCCGTCTGCAGGCAAACTAGAAATCTCAGCCCCCTGGATTTTTTTAGCATAGTATTATCTATGCCCCAAGAAGCCTCTTACAAAACTCTACAGGATCTGTTTGAGATTTCAAAAATAAACAAATCAGCCATTTTTTCACAGTTATTATCAGAATACATCATGGAAGCCTATGCCTGTCAAGTTTATTTCAGTTTTCAGAAAGTTTGAGTCAGTGACACCAATTGCACTGGCACTTTGATAAAGACTCTGTAAAGTTACATATTAGCAACAAGCCTTTGGTGGCATTGGTGGAATAAATAGGGAACAAACGTTTAATGGAACAATAACCCTTGGTTACTGTATTTGATGAATTTGGCAATGCTTTTTGAGTTTAGCTGATGGCATTTTTAACATTTTTCCATCTACAGAAGTGTTCTGACAGTGTGTTAAATTATTTGGCAAATATTTATTTTATTATTCATCTAGATGTAGCAAATTTCCTTACCTGCCTCTAAAAATTCTCTAGGATGAAGAATGGCAAAAGAAAAATAAAGACCACCCAAGGCCAAAAAGGAATTTTCCCGGTGTTCAAAATATGAGCAAAAACTTTGGACCACCATTTCACACTTGCAGCACTAAGTTCAAAATCCACTACCAGCCTGCTCCCATGAGGAACTTCAGTTCACACTTCGTGGCTTTCTCTGGATGACTAAGAGAAAAAGCAATATATCTTTGGACATTATTTTCCTCCTCCTCCCCTTTATGAATCATTATTACTGTTTGGCCTCTGCAATATATCAAGATGTGCCAAGCAGAAGAAATGGTAGAAGAAATTATTTCACATATGACATGCTTGCTGCAAATTTTCCAGTGAAATATTTAAAATTTGGTGTGGAGCTAGCAGTGTGATGAGAGTGGGGCACAACTCAATCTGGAAAAAATCCACTCCTGTACTGTCAGTCTTGCTAATGATTTACCAAGTGAACATTTCATAATCTCTGTGTGGCTCGATTCCAGATTATTTTTATCTAGTGAGCTAATAGTAGCAGGACTAAGTAGAGAGCTAAAAATTGACAAGAATATGCTTATTTCAGATATTTTACTAACCCTGGTTTTGGATAATTGCTGACCCTAGGGCTAAGGCAGCTATTGCTGCTGGGGGCTGCCGGCACCTCACCTGCTGCATTTTTACAGAACCTCTGCAA
This sequence comes from Margarornis squamiger, assembly GCA_035222235.1. Lineage (NCBI taxonomy): Eukaryota > Metazoa > Chordata > Aves > Passeriformes > Furnariidae > Margarornis > Margarornis squamiger. Next base: position 62,281,884 of record JAWWTY010000088.1, on the reverse strand, counting down.
TGCTCTAGCTCTAATTGAAACTCTGTGTGTAAACACTTAGCTTGTTTACATGGTTGTTCCACTGGTGTTGAAGGGTCCTTGGCTTTCTCTTCTGCATGCACTCTTTTATAGTCAACTGGAACACTTACGGGACTGATGGGATTGTTAAGTTTCACTGCAAGGATGGTTTCCTCTGCATGAGAGAATTTGAGAAACTGTTGCCATTCAGCAGACTAAGAGATGCAACTTAATGTCCTACTATTGAAAATGGCACCTGAATGCAACCGTAGTCAGTGATTAAGAGGTATGGAAGCCTAGGAAGAAATCCATAATCTGGAGGAAACGTGGAATTGTGTTGAATTTGGTCAGGGTAGAGTTAGTTTTCTTCACAGTGGCTAGCATGGGGCTATGTTTTGGGTTTGTGCTGAACACGGGGTTGGTAATATAGAGATATTTTTGTAATTGCAGAGCAGGGCTTACACATAGCCAAGGCCTTTTCTGCTTCTCATAGTGCCAGGCTGGCAAGGACACTGAGGGTGCAAGGGAGACGGGGAGGAGACACAGCTGGGACGGGTGACCCAGCTGACCAAAGGGATATTCCAAACCACATGACATCATGCTCAGTATATAAAGTGGGAGGAAGAAGGAGGAAGGGGGGGACATTTGGAGCAATGATGTTTGCCCTTCCACATCACCATTACATGTGATGGGACCCTGCTCTCCTTGACTTGGCTGAACACCTCCCTGCCCATAGGAAGCACAGAATTCCTTGTTTTGCTTTGTGTGCACAGCTTTTGCTTTCCCTATTAAACTGTATTTATCTCAACGCATAAGTTTTCTAGCTTTTACCCTTCCAATTTTCTCCCCAATTCTGCTGGTGAGGAAGTGAGTGAGCATCTGTATGGTGCTTGGTTGTTGGCAGGGTTTAAACACGACAGGAAGAAATGTCAGGGGTTCATTTTTCAAGGCCTGCTGCAGTCAGCCTTCTGAAGACCCATTCTCTTTTTTCCTTTCCTTTCCTTTCCTTTCCTTTCCTTTCCTTTCCTTTCCTTTCCTTTCCTTTCCTTTCCTTTCCTTTCC
>JAWWTY010000088.1:62229076-62277961 GCA_035222235.1 Margarornis squamiger | reverse complement strand
TCGGGGGGGTGGGACTGTGGGCTCTGTGCAGGATGTAACCCTGGGATATGGAATGCCTGCCAGGGACAAGGGGAGGAGGGATGGGTAAAGGAGGACTTCTGTGTGAGAGATGCTCTTTTGCGGTTGTGTCTGCCCTTGAACACTTGGGCAAAATTATTGTCTTGAAAATGCCCCCCAAAGCTGGAGGATAGGAGTAGGAGGAGGCAGAGGTGGGGTGTCTCTAGAAGGTGCCTTTTAGTGCTTGTACATGTTCTGGGGAACAGGAACTGGGGAGGGTGGTGGAATTCCAGACAGGGAGGATGAAGAATGTGCAAAGTACCATAGGAAGGAGAGGGGCTGGGGTGGGTGGAGTGAGACAGGGAGGCCTTATCTCTGTCCACCCAACCTGGAGCTGTAAACAACAAGAGACCAGCAGCCTTCCCACCCTGTGTGTTTGTCTGTGGCAGGGAGAGGGAGCTGAACTCCTTTGTCACTGCTGCAGGACACTGTACATGTGTCAGCCTGACTGTGGTCACTGCTCTCTAGGCTCCAGTGAAAGCACAGGGATGTTCTGTTTCAAACCTACCCTAATGGGAATAGCCAGGACAAGTGAGTAGAAGGCTCCTGCTCATTCAGGCTTGGCCCTTTTCCCCTCTTTTAGGGACCTATGAAAGAGAGGGGACAACAGGCACTGTGCTCCCCTCCATATCTGAGCAGAATCTGCTTTTCTAGCTACCCCCATCCCCTCAGCTGCTGGCAGGATATAGAGCAGCCCAGCCACTCAGTTTGAAACCCAAGGACAGAACTTGTATTTTCATGGGAAGGTGTTGTTTTGCCTTGTTTGGAGGGGAGGGTGTGAGACCCCTCACATTGTGTTCTCCAGCCTCTCTCCAGGCTGCTGAGGGGAAACCTCACTGCCCCAGACCGTGTGAAGCAAGGCAGCATCTCTCCCCAGGCACTGAGGCTGCAGGCTTTGTTCTTGCTGCACTTCAGACTGTTTGTATTTCACTTCAGGAAATCAGCACAACTGTAAATAAAATTTAAAAAACAAAACCAAACAAAAAAAAAGGCAAGGAGAAAAAGAAACTATCTTAGAAGCTTCAAGTCAATTGTTCTGGGATACTTTTGGGTTCAGTTAAAATCAAGCACAAAGGCTTTTGTTCTGCTAAGGGTCTGCACTGACACTTGCCAGTTTCATTGAACTCCAGTTCAGTTCCTCTAGGCTGAGCAGCCGTAGGGCCTGCAGGTCAGTGCTTTTGTAGCCTAAAGAATGTCAGGGACAATGCTTGACCTAGCCTGTGTTCCAGAGAAACATCCAGGAAATAATTTTAGGTTGATCTGAAATGAACTTTTAAGGGGATAAAAATGTGTATTTTTAAGCTGTGAAAGTTTTTGTGGTAAGGCTATATATTTACTTATTAAAATATTTTTTTTAATTATGGGAAAAAATAATTTAAAATGTAAAGGTCAAAATAGTTGTTTTAAAAGATGGAAAAATGCAACACCTCTTAATACTGTTGTGGAGGAAACTTATTATTTCTGACCAGAGAAAACTGCAATGCCATTAGCGACAATTATGCTTTTCAGACTCTGTTTACTGTACATGTTGGTAATTCCTGTTGTAAAATTTGGGTTTGGTCCAAAAGCAGCTGGTTCTGCTACCTGCAAGGAGAAGCTGTTGTTCCCTGTGTTTTTCAAGGCAGAAGAGACTTCTACAGCCTTGGACACTTGCTAACTGGGAAGATACTGATTTACAAGGTGTCTGGAGAAGAACAGCAGAAGTGAGCTGGCAGCTGATGGGCATACTTAACACAGATGCAAAGACTCAGAAGATATTAAATAAATCCACAGAAGAACTTGAGCATCTAAGTACTGCACAACTGCTCCTCTGACTTCCTAAATCCTGACCTAGCTGCCAGTTGAAGTCTATCGGTACTTAAAAGTTTTTTTTCTAGTGGAATTTTTTGTGCCTAGAAATCTGTTCCTGAGCATGCCTAAATATGCTTCAGTCTGTAGCACTTGTCGCTGTGCTTTATGGGGATATCTCTGTCAGGACTGGCCACACAGTACATCCTGTGAGGAAGGCAGCTCTGCATCCCAACACAGAAGACCCTGTGCCAGGCCACACAATGTCAGGAGGGGCTGTAAACTAAACTTATTCCCCCAATCCCTTTGAATATATGTCTAGATGTGTTTCTTCAGTCCTGCCTTCAATGTGTGTGCAGATTATGCTCCTTCCCTTTCCCGTTTGAAATGCTAAATTAGTGGGCATAGCTCTCACTCACAGCCTAAAAGATTCAGCTTCCCCTCTTTCACATCCCAGGGGAATGACTGAATCTCTGGGCTACTTTGTGAATGTGTTCAAATTCTCTGGCTTGAAAGTTCCCTCCTGTGTGACTTGCTCACTATTGCTGGATCATAAGGGGAAAGCAAGCCCTCAAACACTACCTGGCAGCATAGTGGTTAGGGTGTAAACTCCAGAGAGGAATTATCATGATACTTTTTTTCACTGTAAATACAGAAGAGAAATTGGATCCAGATCTGGATTCTAGATCTCTGCTTTCCAAGAACAATGATGAACTTACTCCCACGTCCTGGTTCAATTAAAGCTGCAGTATGCTGTGCAAGAGCCTGAGGCCTTTCTAGACCTATAGGTGTAGCAGCCTATTGAATTAAAGGATTTGAAAAAAATGCATTCAAGTTTCATATGCTCTGTGAGAAAGCCCTAAAATCTGTGCTGCAGGTGAAGAAAGCTGTTGTATGAAAAAAGGATACCAGGAACTCTTAAGTCCATCATTGAGAGAGATATAATGTGTCTCTACAGGCCAGGAGAAACTATCTAAATTAAGGAGACGGGAGGAATCTCACAGCCAGACACTCTTCTTACTGTTTGCTTTTGAACAGTGTAATTTCTTGCTTAACTTGCTGGGAATTTATTCTCTATCTGATGCTTAAATGTTCTCGTGCATTAAATAAAGAGCTATCCAACTGTCTAAAGCATGACTGTGAATTTCAGTAGATAGCAAACTGCCTAAAAGACATCCTCTGCCATCCTCAGCATGGCAAAACCCATGTTCTTTTGTGGATGTCAATATAGACATAATTTTATGCCAGCAAAAACAAAGCAGTAAGATAGATAGTGTTCAGAACAACCCACAGTTCACCCAGAATAATAACAAGGTACCATTCTCAAAGGAAGCCCCAGGTGTCTGCGCACTACAGACATAAAAACCTTTCATTGGGCAATCACTCAAGCAGGAAAATGCCTTGGGTGTGTAATGACTGGACCATGAAATTAAAGGGCAGCTCTCTCTCAGGCTGCTGATCCACCAGATCATGAATCTACTGTTCGAAAGAGGCACAGCCCCACAGCAAATGTTGGTTTAGGCCAGACCAGCAGCTCAGGCTGTGCAAGTCAGAGTGTGTTCAGCATGGCCAAAGAGCTCTGCTCTAGCTGTGCATGAGCAGAGAGAAGTTTTGCTTCACACATGTTGTGAGCCCTAGCTAACAGAGCATGAAATCTGGGCTCTGTGTTGCGTGGGCAGGGCACCCTTCTGAGCCTCAAAAGGAAGGTGCAATTACTCTGTGTGTGCCTCAGCATCAGGCATATGGTCTCAGCAGAGAGTTTTTCCAGCTCAGCAACAACGAATCCTTCTGGGTACCCAGTGATTTCCTAAGTAGTCAGTACAAGGTGCTTCAAAAACACTCCTGTTTCCTCTAAATATTCATGTCCTCATTTGCACCAATGGCCTTTTCATGGATTAAAATAAACATGGCTGAAAGGATACAAAACAATACTTAGAAGGTTCTTGAAGAGGTTCTCATCTCCTGCTACAGGCTCCTGACTGGGCGCTGGCAGAGAGATGCACATCATTAGAGAATGATAGGGACGCGAAGGTGCAGGCTGACATCTAGTGACAAACTGAAAGAACCTTTAAAGACCGGATATTCTCATCAGGCAAAAAACCTTGATTGCTTAAGGACTTTTAAATGCCTCAGCCCCTTAAATAACTAACCAAGCTCTTAATGTAATAACAACTTCCAATTGCATTTCCAGGTTTTCCTCCTCAGTAGAAATACTGTTTCATTTTCTCCGTGAGTTACTCTGGCACTCACTTTAGCAGTAAAAAAAGTCCAATCTTCCTCATTCACAACTGTCTACTCTAAAACTTGATTATTCAATTGAGTCCCTGCACAGAAGCTCTGATCTAATTCGTATCCCTGAGCTTAAGCAGGCATAGGTATGGGTGCAGTGCAGCTCAAAGACATTTGATTGAGAGCTTGGATCTCCATTTTCAGTGAGGGTTATTTCTCTGCTACTTCAAAAGAGAATTCTTATTTTTCCATTCAAAGGGTTAATTGAAAATCTCTTTTCATCATGACTAAGCAGCTAAAAGAACTTCCTGTAGATCCATTCTCAGTATCAGTCGTTATCATGGGCAGCTAATTAACTCAGTCCTGTGCTGAAGTGTAGCTGATAAGACACATAAGCAGGTTTCTCTGCCTGTATTTGTGCATAGCCTCAGAGTCCTTCCCAGAATCTCAACTGTAAAACACAGACTCACAGGATGGCTGAGCAAAATGGGCCAGAAAATCAGCTGGAGACAGAAGCAGTTTATTTAGTCTACAGGCTTTTTGAAACCTTGGCCTAACTGCTCGGGAAGGGCTGCTTATTATTCATTGTACGAAATAAAAAAGTAAAGGTAGATTACTCAGATACCAGCTCTCTCCCTTATTCATCCATTCCTTGGGACAATTAAATACTATTTCTCCAAGGACCTGTGGTTTTCCTTGCAGAGACTAGCTGAATGAGTATGGTCAATTGCACAATGAACAAATTAGCTATTCAACACTGACTTCTAGAATGATTGTTCAATGAACCTTTCTATTTTCATGCAGCAGCCACATCTAACTTCACACTGGATAAAACTGGATCTTGTAGAAAAACAACTTGTTGCTGTACTTGTGAAAACGTCTGATCAGCTTAGAAAAGAAATCTGAAAATCAAATTTTCTTTTCAGGCCAAATCTAAAACTGTGATAATAAAGTTATCAATTCATAGCTACCAACAATTAGCCTAGAGTTAAAATGATGGAGAAATCACATCTGACCAAGCTGGTAACCTTCTCTGATCAGACAACTGGCTTGGTGGCTGGAGGAAGAGCAGTTAATATTTATCTTGACATAAATAAGACTTTTGATGCTCTCTCTAATGGCATCCTCACAGACAAACTGATCAAGAATGGACTAGTGAGTGGAAAATGAACTGGATTGAAAGTGACTGAACTTCTAGGTGTAAAGTGTTGTGATTAACAGCAAAAAATCAAGCTGGAAAGCAGTGACTGGCAATGTGCCCTAGAGACAATACTGAGGCCAGTCCTGTTCAATATCTTCATCAAAGATGTGGATGAAGGGACAGAGTGCACTCCCAGCACATTTGCACTGGGAGGAGTGGCTGATACAGCAGGGGGTTGTGCCCCCATTCAGAGGGTCCTCAGTGGGCTGCAGAAATGGGCTGAGAGGAACCCCACACAGTTCAGCAAAGGGAAGTGCAAAGTCCTGCACTAGGGCAGGAGGTGAGTAATTTCCTGCATTGGTACAGGCTGGAGTGTGATTGACTGGAAAGTGCCTTGCAGAGAAGGGCCTGGAGATACTGGCGGACAGAGTGAAAATGAATCAGCAATGTGCCCTTGCAGCAAAGGCCAACAGCATCCTGGGCCCCATTAGGCAGAGCAGATAAAGGGAGGGGATCATTCCCCTCTGCTCAGCTTGCTGAGGCCAGATTTGAGCTGCTGTGTCCGGTTCTGGTTTTACCAGAGAGGCTTCTGTACGACAGAGAGCTTGGACCATTTGCCTTGTGAGGGGAGGCTGATGGAGCTGGAATTGTTCAGTCTGGACCTGAGAAGGCTTGGGGATTTTATCAATGTGTGTATATCAATATCTAAAGTGGGCAGGGATTAAAGGAGATGGAATCAGACTCTTCTAAGTGTTGTGCAGGGAGTGGATGAGAGGCAATAGGCACAAAAAAAAAAAAATTTAAATGTAAGGAAGAAAACCTTTTCTAGTGGTGAGTGTGATCAAGCACTGGAACAGGTTGCCCAGAGAGGTTGTGGAGTCTCCAGCTTTGGAAACGCTCAGAAACCGACTCGACACTGACTGGTCTCCTTTAGTGACTCTGTACTGAGCAGTGCCTTGGATTGGGTGATTTCCAGAGACAACCCAACTATTCTGTGCTTTTGTGTGATTCTGTGATGTCAAATAAATTGTTCTGTATCTTTGTTCTAATGCAGTAGAATTAGCATGTGTCTGTCTGATTTGACATTTATTCTGAAAAACCTCTAGAAATTTTATGCCCTCAAAGCACCTACTTCTGTGTATTTCAAATAATCTATTAAATTATTTTTATAATGGTTTTATTGCTCTTTATTTCTGCTGAAACAGTGGAGGGGACTCAGAGAAGATTCAGACTTCCTCTTGCCCATCACAAGTAATTTCCTGTTTGCCCTTATTTGTGGGCAAATCCAGTGATGCAGACAGAGATAGTTAACCATGAGCTCCTGAACTGAAGGTAGCAGAGATTCAACAACACTGCGTTAAATAACTGCTCAATCCATACAGTCAATCATAAACAGTGAAAAGAAGAATATAGTCTAAGTTCCAGATTTGGGGTTATATTTTCAGAGATATAGATTGAAATCTTGAATTTTGAGCACTCGATACAAAGTCATTCCAAGTAAAGTATTCCAAAATGCAAAACTCCTGTTCAGAAAAGAACACCACCCTTTGATAAGGTGCCATCTTTCTCTCAGTTCTAACAGGTGTCTTATTGCCATGTTTTGCAATGTTATGGCAATTTAACAATAACCTGTTGGGATTGGATGTTTTGTTGGAATTTCAGTACTTATTAAAGAAACAAGTGCTTCAGTGCCCAAAATCCCTAGAAACTGAATAACTTGGAAATTGTATAGAAAGATAATATCAGTTTTGTTTTTAAAAAAACCAAATCTGAATATTGAAAAAAACCCAAATTGTTTGAGATGCATTTACACTTCTATGGTGATCTGCCAGCCCTGCAATTCCAGGCTAGTTCTCCCAGATTTTAACAAAAGGCGTCTCTGACAGAAACTTTTCCTTTCCCTCTTGTCACTCCCCAGACTCCACCATTCTGCTGTTTCTCATGTGTCCTCCTCAGCACCTAACAAGCAGAGGGGCCCTGAAAGCAGAGATGTGACAGACCCTGATGCTGCCTCTCTGTGTGCTGTGACCAGTGCCCCTGCCTCCTGATGCGTCTTGCCTGCTAGGAACCAATGCATCCAATATTTGCCTGCCAAACAAATGCACTACAGGACTGACTCTTGGCATTAGCCCTGAAGGTTTCAAAGGCCAGATTCTGCCAGGAGTTTGATGCTTCACATGTCCTTAATGGGGAGGAGGCTCCCACCACCACGTGTCCCCAGCGCGGTGTCTTCACTGCAATAGGCAGCTGGGTCACAGCTGGTAACAAGCAGCTTTCCTTTGGGTCTGCGCAAAAAAAAAAGGGAAGAACTTCGCTTGCAGCGCTGCATCTCTGCAAGGAAACCGCAGAGTAAGATGGAAAAGAGAGTGACAGGACTGAGGTTGGGAAGCAGCTCCTCGCTCTGGAGAGGTGCTATAATGTCATTGAACACCGGGGGGCATCCAAAGACCCCATCGCTGTGGAGGGAGCGCGGCGGCCGCTCCTCCTTGGAGCAGACGCAGCCTTTGGGAACTACCCTTGCAAAAAGCAGGATAATTCCATTTTCCAGAAGACGTCACAGATGTCCCTCCTTGCGAATATCAGACAGGATCAGCCTATTTCAACCTGGTCTGCAATCCGGGGTGGAAAGCACTGAATTTTGTTTTCCCACTATTGCTTACTGGTGCTTACCTGGAGCAGCACATGACAATAGTCTCCAGTTTGAAGTCTCTGTGTGATGGGAAGTCACTGTCTTTAATATACAGGTAAAATACTAATACATGTGAGGTAAAATGTTCATTTCCAATACAAAAATTTAGAAAATGCAACTGCTTAACACACCTTGCATATCCAAAGGAGCAATGTATAAAAATGAATACACCATGGAAGGCAACAGAGTTCATAGAATCACAAAACAGATCAGGTTGGAAAGGACCACAGTGGGTCATCTGGCCCTGCCTCTGTGCTCAAGCAGGATTGTCCCAGAGCACATGGCACAGGATTGTGTCCAGATGGTTCTTGAACTGAGGGAGACTGCACAGCCTCTCTGGGCAGCCTGTTCCAATGCATGGTCACCTGCACAGTAAAGAAATTCTTCCTTATGTTCAGATGGAACTTCCTGTGCATCAGTTTCTGCCCATTGCCTCTTGTCCTATTGCCTGGCACTACCAAGCAGAGCCTGGCTCCATCCTCTTGACACCCTCCCATGAGATACTTACAGACATTAATAAGGTCCCCTCTCAGTCATCTCTTTTTCAGGCTGAACAGGCCTGGTTCCCTCAGATTTCCTCGTAAGAGAGATGCTCCAGTCTCTTGATCAACTTTGTAGCTCTGTACTGGACCCACTCCAGGAGCTCCATATTTCTTGTACCGAGGAGCCCAGAACTGGACACAGATTCAAGGTGAGTCCTCACCAGGGCTGAGCAGAGGGGCAGGATCACCTGCCTTGACCTCCTGGCAATGCTCTTCCTAATGCATCCCAGGATTCCTTTAGCCCTCTTGCCCACAGGGACTCACTGCTGGTTCATGGAGAGTTTGGTATCCACCAGGATCCCGAGCTCTGCAGAGCTGCTTTCCATCAAGCTGGCCCCCCATATGTACTGGTACCCGGGATGGTTCCTCCCCAGATGCAGGACCCTGCACTTGCCTTTTTTGCATTTCAGATGGTTCTTCCCTGCCCCTCTCTACAGCCTGTCAGAGTCCCTCTGAAGGGCTGCACAGCCCTCTGGGGTACTGCCCACTCCTCCCAGCTCTGTGTCGTCAGTGAACACAAGGAGGAGGCATCTGTCCCTTCATTCAAGTCACTGATCAAAGAATACTGGGCCCAGTATAGAACCCTGGGGACACCACTAGCGACAGTCCTTCAAACAGACCCTGTGCCCTGATGACAACTCTCAGGGAGCTGCTGTTCAGTTCTCAATCCACCTCACTGTCCACACATCCAACCCACATTTCTTGGGCTTGCCTATGAGAATGTTGTGAGAGATAGTGTTTAAACCTTGCTCAAGTCAAGGCTCACAATACCCACTGCTCTCCCTTCACCTCTCCAGGTAGTTCTTTCATCATAGAAAGCAATCAAGTTGGTCAAGCATGATTTACTTTTAGTGAAAGGTAAATTACTGATAACTCCTGATCACTCTTTTGTCTTTCATGTGGGTAGAGATGGCCTCCATAACGAGGTGCTCCATCACCTTTCCAAGTACTGAGGTGAGGCCGAGAGGCCAGTATTTCCCTGGGTTCTGCTTCTTGCCCTTTTTGAAAACCAGGAGACAGTTTCTTTCTTCAGGCATCTCTCCTGATCTCCATGACCTTTCAAAGATGATCATGAGCAGCCTGGCTACGATGTCTGCCAGCTCGCTCAGCACTTGTGGATGCATCCCATCAGGGCCCATAAAAATTGCAAATCACTTCTCACAGTTTTGTCTTGGAAAAGTGACCCGAAACATTTGCCTCTTGAATAAATAAGACAGAGCAGCCAGAGAACAAGAAATGAATGCTGGAAACTTACAGGGAAAAATTTTGTTTTATAGATATTTTTTTATAGCTTTATCATGCCCAAAATTCTTTAAAGATATTTTACAGCAGATATGTCCACCTTTTTCCTCCATGAAGCAATCCCTCTACAGTTCAGAAATATCAGATGTCACCATTGCCAGATTCACTTACACCATTCTTTCTATCTTTTGACATGCTGCAGGGACTGGTAGTGATTCATGGGCACCAGTGTGAAAGCTGTGATTTCTCCCAAACCAAAGATGTTTATGATTCATCCTGATTTGTGTCATTTCTGTGGAAGAAAAAATTATCTGACACAAGGCACCTGAGTTGTTTGTTTTCAAGCAAGTCAAAGAAACTTAATGAGATCAGTGTGAAAGACAGAATTAACACTGAGGGCTAAAAAACCCCAAACTAAACAAAAACAACCAAAAAACCACCACCAAAAAAGCCCCCAAATAATTGTGACACTAATACTGCAAGTTCTCCAAACGAGAGAACCAAAAGTTCCTTGGAGGGCTTGCTTGCCTCATTGTTAAATGGGAATAAGTGGCAGATGTTTGTAAGTGAAAGTGCCATGAAGATAAGATGGCAGGCTTGTTTCTTTCCTCAGCCATGACTACGTTTGTCAAAGTGGGAGGGAGGAGGGGTTGGTTATCACAAAACGTCTCATCTTTGAGCACATCCAGTGAAAGGATACAAGGGTGATTAAGGGACTGGAGCATCTCCTATGAGGAAAAGCAGAGGGAGCCTGGTCTGTTCAGCCTCAAGAAAAGATGACTAAGAGGCTGTGCAGTCTCCCTCACTGGAGATATTCAAGAACCATCTGGTCACAATCCTGTGCCACGTGCTCTGGGACGGCCCTGCTTGAGCAGGGAGGTTGGGCCAGATAACACACTGTGGCCCCTTCCAGCCTTACCCATTCTGTGATTCTGTGTGTTTCATCTAAATGTACTATTTGCATAAACATGATACAGAGAAGATCTTTATAGATTGGATTTTATGAGTGTGGAAATAAAACCAGATGGGAAAGATCAGGCGCAGGGTACTTGTAACTTCATACTCACATCATTGCAATAAAAGCTGATGTTAAGTACAATAAATGATCATATTGATAGCTCAAGTCCAGAATTAATGTAAAAGCACAGAAAAGGTGGAACTTCTTACATTAGTAGCACGCAGTATGTTTAACATTTTTAACATTTTAGCATTCTATTGCTGAAATAAATATTTTATCCCCTTTCATGTATTAGTAATATATTAGTAACATACATTAGTAACATCTCTATTGTTAAAAGAAATACTTTTTTATCCCCTTTTATGAATTACTAATATTTTATATTGTTTTCATTAACAGTTGAAATACATTTTCAACTTCAGAATGAGCACCATCATAATTTTTTTTTTTGTTTAAACACTGTTTTCCAGATTGTATATATTTTCTGTCTGCTTGCTATTTTTGACAAAGATTCATAAAGAAAGATACTATTTTGAAGTCTTAGAAGCAATACAGGATGTTTTTATGAAGAAACTTCCAAAGGAAAACTGGCTCTAATCTGTTCTGTCTTCTATAACACTCAGTGGCTTTTAAATGGAAAGATCATAAGAAGAATGACAACATGAAGTCCTGAAACAGTTTTCTCTGAATAGATTTATAAATAAAAGCATTGATGGGCAACTCTCTCTTCACTCTGCAAGTTCACATCTCTTCTTACACTGATGCAGATTTTCAGTCATTTTGTGGGGCTGAATTGATGTCAACATTCTCTTTGTGCAACAGAGCAAACGCTGACCATCTAAATGTTAATGTTCGGAAGGCATTAAACCTCAAAGAAAATATTGACAAAGACATAGGTAAACATTGCAAAATTTCTTTCCCAGCCTCACAGTAGAATCAGAGTTTTGTGACCTCAGCTCCTGGTGCACAGGTTTACATGGTGCAGTCCTATAAAACCAGATAATCTTCTCCTTTATCTATTTTTATGGGTGCACAGAAGCCCCATTTTTCTCATAAATATTTGTCCTCCCAGAAAATACTGGGTTAATGGAAGTTAGTGAGTTAATGATGGCATAAAGCGAATAGAGAAGACAACAGTCCTTCAATTTCTGGCCGCCTTCTGTTTTTTCTCGTTGAGACCCTTTTCCTCCAGCCATCTCAGCTCCCACAAAGTATTTCAAGCACAGTCCAGGAACTCAGTCTTCTCAGCTTTTCTCTTCCAGGGATGTGACATGAGTAGCCACAAAACAAAATAATAATAATAATAATAATAATAATTAAAAACAAAACCAAACCAAACAAAATAAAAAAACACACACACAAACAAAAACATAAAACATGGCTTCTTCATAAGGCAGGATGAAGATGCTGTAGTGAGGTTTGCCATCCACTGACCCTCTTTTTGGGCCTACAGGGGTCATCAACAAAAAAAAGGTAGCTGGGGCTTTCATAGGCTTGTTATAATTAAAAAGAATCTACCTAAGGGAAAATTGGTTTTCCTGAGAATAAATTACTCACTCTACTATTGAAAACATAGAAAAAGGATGAAGTTGATGCATCTCTGTGGAGTCACTTGATGCTCAAATCTAACCATTTATTTATGGTGTTGTAAGTTCATATCTTGCAGACCTTCTAAGAGCTGATCAGCTAACACTGCATCTGATTGAACAGTGTTGATTATATATGTGCAACATTTAAAAAAAAAAAAACAAACAAAAAAACCCCCAACAAAAAACAACCCACCAAACCCTATGATAAATACCATATTTGGCAGTAGTCTCTTGGTGTTCATTAAAAATATTGCATAAGCAGATGTCTTCATGTGGCTTAACTTAGTGAGTGGATATGACAGTTTTCAGAACAGAGGAAGCACAGCATAAATACAGTATATCACTCTGACAAATAAAGAATTTCCGAAACTCTGGCAATATTATAAAAATAAGAATGAAGCTTCATACACAATTAAATACAAACAGCTGGGCTTATGTATTTACTGTACAGTAATTTCTGATAGTGCTTTGCAGAACTGAGTTTATTTACAATATTCTGTAAAGAGCAAATGCCATTTCACTCAAAGCCAGATGCATGAAGAAAAAAGAAGAAAGAGAGATGCTACTTTAAGGTAAATACTGTCATATCCAATGTCAAGGTTTCAGTGGCTTTCAACCATTACTTAAATTTTTACTTTGGCCAAGTTTATTTTTTCAATTCAGTATAAAAATTTAGAGACCAGATTTTAAAAGAGGGAAGAAATGGCAGCTGTTCCCCACAGACAGATTTTTTAGGTTCCTAGACATGGATCTGCAGAGCAGCCTTAGACAGACTTTCCTGACAAGCCTAGCCAGTACCTTCACTTCATTTATACAGAAGCAGCAGGATTCAGTACAAAACAATTACTTTACAATTCTGTTTTTAAAAAACTGGCTTCAGTCTTTTTTATATTCCAAAGATTTTTCACACCCAAATCTGGTTTTGACCATAGCTGATAATTAAGTGATCCCATTTAGCAGTATTACTAATCATAACACAACGGCACCCTTCATGGCCTCCAACACCTGCTTGATCCTGCAGGTTTTGACAGGTTTTGACTACCAGAAGAAAACAGTCCCAAACTTAAAATACTTGAAAAACAAGATAAATAATAACTTTCTCCCCAATTCTGTCCTTTTATATTATTTCAATTTATCCCATACTTCATCTATTAACTTCCACAAATTGGTAATGAGGAGTTTCGTAACGACTCCTCATGTAGGGCATCAAAATACCATCAGCAGACACACTGTCACATGTCATAGCATGTGAACACACTGGCTGTGTGTCTGTATCTGATGCATTAGGCAACCAGTTTTATCAAGTCTCCATTTCATAAAGCTCTGGAATTGCAACCAATCCAAGGAGGTAAGAGGAGGACTTGCCAGCAGTATCAGCACAGCAACAGCACCAGTGGATCCAGAAAGAAAACACGCCCCAGGGGGGATTTCTTCCAGTGGCTTCTCACAGTCCTACTCCACGTAACGAACACAGAAAGCAACGAAGCAGCAGCCAACCAGTGCCACCGTAGACGCTGAAATCACAGTGACTGCGCTGCCAGCGACACTAACCAAGAGCCCCAGGCCCACACCAAGAATGATCTGGGCCAGCTGGACCATGCAGGTGAGAGCAGCACAGTCAATGCCCTTCCCTCGCCCGTGCTCTCCTGCGTGTTCCCCGTCCTGCAGCTTCTGGCTCTGCAAATAAGCAAAAAACAAAATTACCCCAGTGAAATGGGACGGTGAAATAAACACAAATGTCCCCAGTGAAATGGGACAGTGTCAACAATGTGCAGTGCTTGGCCAAGGCGTTGTTACAACCCCCAGGTGCAGCATGGCAGCAAGATCACTGCTTCCCTTATGGTATCACAGAGGATACCATATGGAATGCAAACTGATGTTACAAGTAACAATGAGTTTTCCAAGCTTCCACCAAATGGTCCAGTTTCTTTCATCTGCAATTTTTCCCTCTGTCCCTTCTCTCAAGGAAGGAATTTAAACTTGACTGGAAAAATTAGACATTTCTTTCAAGTTCAGGTCAATTTGAGTTCTGTCAAACTGCTCCTTAACAGTATAGGACACCCTGTCATGGATAATTTAGGTCTAATTGATGGCTGAATGAGATCCTCAAAGGGATATCATACTATCAAAGACTCATCATAGAATCACAGAATGGTTTGGGTTGGAAGGCATCTTAAAGAACATCTAGTTCCAACCCTGCTGCCATGGGCAGGTACACCTTCCACTAGACCAGGATGCTCAGAGCTCCATCCAACCTGGTCTTCAACATTTCCAAGGAAGGGACTCCCATAACTTATCTTGGCAATTTATTCCAGTGTCTCACAGTGAAGAATTTTTTCCTAATATCTAATTTAAACCTTCTCTCTTTCAGCTTGAAGCCATTCATTCTTGTCCTGTCACTACATGCTCTTGTAAAAGGTCCCTCTCCATATTTCTTGCAGGCTCCCTTCAGGTACTGGAAGGCCACAATCAGACCCCACCAAAGTCTTCTCTTTTCCAGACTGGACAATCCCAACTCACTCAGCCTTTCCTCATAGAAGAGGTACTCCTCCCTCCTAATCAACTTGGTGGCCTCCTCTGGACTCACTCCGTTAGGTCCATAACCTTCCTGTGCTGGGACCCCAGAGCTGGATGCAGCACTAACAGTGGGGTCCCATCAGGGCAGAGCAGAGGGAGAGAATCCCCTCCCTTGACCTGCTCTGGATGCAGCCTGGGACACATTTGGTGTCTGGGCTGTGAGTGCACATGGCTGGGTCATGTCCAGCCTCTCACCAACCAGCACCCCAAGTCCTTCTCAGCAGGGCTGCTCTCGGTCTGTTCATCCCCAGCCTGTGCTGATACCGGGGTTGCCCTGACCCAGGTGCAGCACCTTGCACTTGGTCTTGTTAAACCTCATGAAGTTCCCATGGGCCCACTTATTGAGCTTGTCCAGGTCCCTCTGAGTGGCATCCTGTCCTTCAGGTGTGGCAACAGCACCACTCAGCTTGGTGTCATCTGAAAATTTGCTGAGGGTGCACTCAGTCTCTTTGTATCATTAATGAAGATAACACTGGTCCCAGTATGTACTGAGGGCACCACTTGTCCATGCTGTCCATTGGGACTCTGAGCCATTGACCCCACCACTCTGGATGTGACCTGCCAACCACTTTCTTATCCATCTAACAGTCCACTCATAAAATTCACCTTTTTTCAATTTAGAAAGAAACATGTTCAGAGAGAAAGACTTTACAGAATTGCAGGTATGCCCCACATACATACAGGAGCAATGTGCTCTGCAATTATGGCTCAAAACACATAAAGGAATTGAATACTAAAATCTAAATGTCATTCTTTTATTGTTGGGGAAAAAAGTAACCTGAAAACAAATGTCCAGGCTAGGATTCTCCTACACTACTGAGGACCACTGTTATCTGCTATGATACACATAGCAGAGCAAAAGTCTTCACTTATCATATAAAAGTATCTTGCATATTAGCACCCTGTGAGGCTGGTTTATCACTGGAACAGGTTGACCATAGGGGTTGTGGAGTCTCCATCCTTGGAATGACTCAAACTAGACTGACATGACCTGGGAGAGCCTTCTGCATGTGGCCCTCCCCGAGCAGGTTGTACTAAATGATCTCTCGTGGTCCCTTCTAACTTCACCTGTTCTGTATTTCCCTCCAGGAAGGAATTATTCTGTTTTGTTGGGAAATTATGTGGCATTTTCATGCTTATCGTTCTTCTTCCATAAGGCTGTTGAATGTAGGAGGTTGTTTTGTAACAAGAGGTTTCCACACTGTAGGCACTGCTGTCTTCTGGTAAACATATGCCCTTGGCCACTAAGATGGTTTTTTTGCTTTTTGCAAAACCTATTATCTTGCCTTTGAGCTATTACGACAAAAAGCTCACAAGTACTGGAGACAAACAGTCTCTTCCTAATCCAGTAGAAAGAATTGAATTTGGGTCCTAGGAAACAGCAGCACAGAACAGGAGTTGCAAAGGCAGCATTGTAAAGCACAGCACATGATTTTGGTAGAATGCTTAGTGAAGGAAAATGTCTGCTTTTTGTTCTGGAATGATACAATTCCAATTTCAGACACATTTTTTTATAAATTAGATCTATTTTGCTGTGCTGTTCCCAGTGTTCCTATGTGCCAGTAATTCTGACCACAATCACATCAGTGTGTAAATTAATGCAATCTTGTGCTTGACGTTTCCTCTTTATTTTTTCCTATCCTGTACATTATAGATGATCTGAGCTAAACCTTGGTCTGTCAATATCAAATCTAACATAGAATTATATATCACTGAACATGTCATAGCAAGTCCCATACACCAAACAAGAAACAATTGATTGTCTTACAAGTAACAATATATTGGCTGATTAAATATAAAGTTCACTCATACATCAGCATGTTTTATTTCACTTCTGTCTTGGAACAGCTCTGAATCAGATCTAGACTAAAATTTTGCCTTTAATCCCTCTCTCTGAGTTGGTTGGCCTGAGGTTAGAATTGTGATCTCACCCTAAACTGGGCTCATTCCCCATCCTTTGCTATATATTTATAAACTGTATCATGATCGTTCTCTGTTAGAAGAAGCAAAGAAATTAACTGAAAAATTAGGAGTCAGATATGTGAAATATTTCATTCCATTGAGGCATTCTCCTAGGAGTCAACAGAATAATAAAGAGTTTTTCCTTGTGTTCATCAGTCAGAGAATGTTGGTGAAAGTTGTACCAAACAGTGGGACAAGTTCTCCAGCACTTGATCTAGCCCTATCCTGGTCTCAACTATGTTTTGGTGTGGTTTTTCAATGGTTCAAATTTTCCTTTATTAATTTTTTCAGATGTCCCAAGATATAGCGAGAACTTTTCCTAAGTCCTTCCAACTCTCTTTAATCCTTCTTGTACCCAGCTGTCTACTAAATTAAGAAACTTGATCCTGCTGTGCCCAGTAACATGATACAAGGTGTGCAAACTGTTCCAGATTTTCTTTGGAAACAGTATTTTTGTCCTGTGGAGGACAAAAAACCAAACACAGACAATTACAAAGATAATGAGAATGGGTGTATTATTTAATACTGAACTATATAAAGATGCTTTTACCTGAATTTCATGTTTATTTGCTAAGAGCTTTCACAACACTTTGGAGTTAACTATAAATTCTGTCAGCCTTTACAGGATTTTTATTAACCCCAGTCAAGTCCCCTGCTAATGCAGCAGGAAGGCAGGATATAAGGCAGCACATGAAGGCAACCCAAGTGGACTCCTGTTATCTGCTTACTGCCTGAACATGTACTGTGATTGGTTTATTTGCCTCATTGCAGGACTGTTTGGAGCTGGGAGGTTAACACTGTGTCAGAAACTTTCCATTCATGTGTCATGGTTAATACTTTGAAATTAAAATTATTTCTATCCAATTTACCCCCAAAATAGACTGAACATAGAGATATAAACTTATGCTTCTTTAGACACTGCACTCACCTCTTCTTCCCTGTGGTACTCTGCAATGAGATGGAATGGCACTGTGTACAGTGTGCTGGACATGACTCCAAAGAGTGAACACAGGGCCAGAGTGGAATAGACATTGGGAAACAAGCCAATTAATCCAGTACCCAATCCAAAAAGTAGGTATCCAATGAAATAAAGTCCTTTTAATCCTATGTATGGCAGAAGAACTTTCTGCACGTCTGTGAAAAGAAAATCAAAATGCTGATAAGACTAAAACAAAACAGGCCACATTTCATCAGGGAGTTCCTTTAAGGCTGTGTTTTGTAAAATGCAATGAAGGAGATAATCTTACTGATTTTGGAAGAGGCCTCAAATTATTGTAGGTATCAACTCGACAAAGAATACATCCTTTCTCTGGGGATATACTTGTTCTGGCATAGCCAGTTACAGAAAAGAACTAGTTAAGAACCATTCTGGAAGAACTACCCTCATTGACCTCCATCTGACCTGAGAAATATTAAGAAAACTTCCCTGTCTGACTGTCCAGGAGCCACTCTGGCAGTCACATTGGAACCCCATGACCTGGGACTGAGGTCCCTTTGCAGCTACACACCCCACACTCACACATTCAGACCAGGTTTCCTTCCTGGCTCCATCCCAGGTTTCCTATAGCAGAGTCTCAGGTGTCTGGATCCTTAACATTATTTAATCATGGTACAGCAACAGGATAACAGCTTGAGCTGGTGCCTCCAAGAAGGGACCCTGAACAAAGGAAACCCTGGGCTCTTACACTCTCACAGTCTAAGAGCAGGACAGTCTGGGGTCATGGTCTCCTGCGGAGTCTCCGAGTGTCCGGTCCCCTGACTGTGCCAAGGGTCAGTGTCAATTCATGGCCTCTTGTCTCTGGGTCCCACCACCCAGAGCTCAGCCTGCAGCTTGCACTGTGACTGCACCCAGTCCTGTTCCTCAGCAGAAAGGCCATATAAGAATGCCTCTAGATGAGCTCCAAAGCTGAGAAGATTTCCCTTAAAACATTTTTAGTTGCTCAGTTCAGCCCCCCAAAATGCTACTTATTTGAGTTTTTGGATAACAAGTAGGTTTTTTTTTTTAATACTTGGTAAGAGTTACAGTGAAATCTATCTGGGGACTTGTGCTAGCATGTTTATGCATAATTCTGAAGAGCAAGATCCAAGCTTTTGGCAAGAACTTCTGCACAGGGAATGCAAATGAGGAGAGGCCACCTTTAAGAGCCTACAGCTACACCATTGCTAGGTGAAAGAGCATCTGGCATTTAACTCCAGGATGACTTTCAGTGTTCATGGTCAATTCACAAGCAGAACAATGTCTTACTCCCAAAGTGACCCTTCATCCTGTGGTCAGGAGTTGTTCATGTTAAGTTATGAGTTTCTAACAGCGCTGAGAATGTAGCATTTCTTAAAGTTTTAATGTAGAAGAAAAACACAGTTAATTTGGCATCACCTTATGTTGTTTGAACAATGGCAAGTAGCAAACAGCTTCAAAATATGCTGTGGCAGTTCATTTGTGGGTACTTACAAGAATAGACTGATGATGAAATTGCATTGATGCACAGTCCCCAGCATCCCATCTCTACTCCTGTTTTGTAGGTAAGGTAAAGTGTGGAGTTATGAGGTGCATAAGGATTACCCTGGTATACAACCTGAAAGAGACCACAAAGACCAGAGAAGGTAAGGATGACTTCATGTACAGAATGCTTCTTTCTTACAGGAAGGGGAACCCAACACAGGGCCTCATCCCTGGTGGGGAGCACCCAGGAAGTCTGTTAAGCAGTGTCCTACCACCCCTCTATAATTCTCTAGGTTTCACACTCACTTTTGCCAGATTATCACATCCCAGGCTCCTCCTTATTTACTGCCCTCTGCCTTTTCCTGGACTGTCCATTCTACATTGATTCATTTGCTCTTTTTCCTTTGGGTGTCTCACTTCCCACTCTCCTTCTCTTTTCATTTCTTCCTTCTTGCCTTAGCCTTTCTTTCCGTGATTTATCAGCAAATAATTTTTTGTTTTCTCTTTCAGGCTTACCCCAATACACACATTTTCCCACACAGTAATTGTCTTATTCAGTTCATTGTTTAGACAAGCAAAACATTTTTTTCTTCAGTCATTCCTATACATTGCAGGGAAAAATCCCTTCCAATCTTGCCTTGCCTACAAAGGAAAAAAATTAAAGAAAATGGGAATATTACATGGAAACCACATCAAAAAGGAAGTGGCAATGAATGGATTTGTGCTGGGAAAAAAAGGAGGCAGGTTCATATAGGCAAGAATCACTGTCAAGGGCACACAGTCTTACTGCCTGGGAATGGCATGGAAAAGGGAGCACTGGCTATTATGAAGGCAAATAGCTGCTGGCAAAAGGGACTAAGGGAAAGATTTACAGAGGTTTGGAGGGACAGACCAATTCAAGAAGACAAGAGCTTCTGCCTATAAGGATCTCACTGTGTGCAAAGACCTGCACAACCTGAGGCCAGGGAGGCTGCAGAGCAGGAGAATGGCTCTGTGTGGATGATGCCCATGCATAAGGATAAGGGCAGCCTCATCCAAGCATTACGCCCACTAGAAAACCTGCTCATCTCAAAGTAGCTTTGAAGCCAAAGCACAAAATGGATGTGTTTGCACGAGCTCTGAAAGCTGGATTTAGAACAGTTAAATAGACAGGAATAGCCTTACAAATGCTGCAAGGTTTTACCCAACAATTCAACCGACTGGCTCAGAACAAGGGCCTGACCTCAATTTGCTGTTTTGCAAAACTCTTGTTGAGCAATCCAGATACAAATGGCTCTGACAGCAATGCAATTTCTTCAGGATCATAACACCATCTTATTTCTTTTTGATGGAGGAGGAGATGCTACAAGGAAGGAGAAGCAAGAGGATTTTACACTTTTACCTGTCCCATGAAATCCGTGAAGAAGAGCATGTTGGACAGGAAAGCCATCCATCCAAAGAGGTGGCTCACACACAGACAGCGATAGTGGGATGGCATGCTTAAAAGTGTCTTCAAGAGTGATTTAAGGGTCATCTGTCTTTGATCCTAAAGGCAAATATTTAAGAATAATTACTGTATTATTGCCTTGAAGGCTAACAAAATAGCTGACAGCAAATTAAGATGGCCTTGGCGTCTTTCATTGCTAAGTTTCTAAAGCTTTTTATTTTTTTACTAGGAAAGAGTTGCTTGTATGTATAAACTAATACATATAAATATTAGTATGATATTATATTAATATATATACTAATATATATTATATATGATATATAAATATATATTTATATACTAATACATAAACTTCAATATATAAAATTCAGATAAACTCTAGAAGAGCTGTCGTATAGCAACAAGAATGTAACATTTCTTGCTGTTATAATCAGTAGGATTATTATTTACATGTAGAACCACATGTAGAAAATTTTCTGCCAAAACAGATTCAGGGAGTTTAAAAACAAAACAAACCAAAAACCCCCAAACCCAAAAACAAACAAAAAACACCCCAAAACCCCAAACAAACAACAAATAAAAGCTCAAAATACTTCTTGTGGATTTCTGAGACCTCATTCTGATTTCATTCTCTGTACTAAATTCCCTAGAAAACTTCTTTTCCCAGGGAAACTTCTACCTCATCAGGCATATCATGAGATTTCCACTGTGTACTGTCCCCCCTTGAAGCAGGGGTAAGCTGTGATTCACCACAGGAGATGCAGCACCACTCACGATCCTGACACCCAGACAATGTGAGCTCAAGTGTCTGAACATGTCATACCATGGGAGAAATAACTCAAAATCAAAGCATTATTGGTGCTGGTTAGCAAATCTTACTGATGGGGAAGAACAAAATGTCTCACCACCTTCAATGTCTCATGTTATCTCCCTCTTCCTTATCTCAGAATTGTGCCCAAAAGCTTTCTCTCAGGTTCTTTTCCAGTCACATTTGTCAGATCGCTTATATCGCTTTCATATTCTTTTTAAGTACTGTAAGGTGTTCTTGATATCAGGTATTTTGACATGTAATTCTTCCTATATTAAAGCTTCTGTATGGTTCCTTAACTTAAATTAATAAAAATACTATTTATCTGTACATGATGGAACACTTCCAATTTTCTCTCATATTTTTTGGAGACAACAGTGTTGGGAGAGATGGTAAGGGAAGCTGTATGGTCATGAAATATGGAAGAACTCGAAAAGTTATGTTAATTATTGGAAATTATCGGACTCAATTTTGTCTTCAGTTTTCTGTAAGATCTCATTTTTTCCATTCCTTCTTCCATGTTGTACTTACTTTTCACAATTCTGCCTTCATTTGAACTGGGTTATGCTGCAAGCTACTCTATGAATAATCACCACATATAAAGTTGGAAAATACTTTCTTCAGTGGAAGGTTTTAAATCCTCATAGGAATGCCAAAATTCAAGTTGCTGACTTTCACCTTGAACTGTATATTGTCCAAATCCCTTGGAATTTCTCTTGGCATCACTGTCTCTTTTAAACAGGGTAAGCTTTATTTTCTTCTACAATTCTAAAAAACCCCCCAAACTAAAAAATTCTACATTGACTCATTACTCTCACTTCAAGGATAATTACTATCTTTTGACTTGGCTTATTTAATTTGTTAATTCTTTCACATAGTTCTTTAAAAAAGCCTTTCCAATCAAAGTGTTAACATAAGGTCATGGAACTACAAAGGACACTGCTGTGATTACAAACAATAATTTGACAGCTAGATAGAAATGGTTTCTTCCTATTTAGATGTTTTAGAGTGTGGAAACGGAAACCAAAGTGTTTAATGTGCACATTCAGTACATACCAACACACAAGCTACCTGCTAATTTAAATAACGTGCTGAAGTTTGGCTCCATTTAAATGCTTTATCCTTTAGAAGCTCACAGTACCAAATAATGTTCTCTGTAAAAACACTACAGCTCAAGACATAAGCCATTTGTAAGGACACAGGGAATCAATATTTGGTTTTTATGGCAGTGGACCCTGAGTAATTTGGCACCATGCAAGAGAACACAAGGCTAATTGCTTTGGATGTCTGTTCATACTGCAACAGGTCAAATCTTATTAATAATCATGTTAGCTATTAGCATGTGAGAGCACAGTCCTCAGTTTAGAAGATATAGGGCCACGATGCCTGTAATAACCAAAAAAAAAGAGACAGAAAGACAGGAAGCCAAACCATTTCTTCAAGGAAGCAATTACAGTAATGAATGAATCAGAAAACATGTGCTGCAAGAGACAGACAATTAAGGCAGTGAGTATCTAGAATTTATACACACTCAGGCACATCAAAGAAACATGAGACAGATCAAAGCCCTGTGAGACTCGAACAGGCTGCCCAGCCTAATCAAAGAGAAGGGCAATGGCACAAGCTTGCCTGCAGGCACCAGAGCTTCACCTCGGGTGTCAGACGGCACCGATTTCAGGGAATTTGTTCTTGCCAAGGCAGAGGCTACCCCAATCCAGTCTCTTCCCCATACTTTCACTGTGTTGCTCTCTTTTTGTTGTTTGCCTTCCTTTCTTCAGAGCCCACAGGGTCCAAGCCATCAATGACACTCAGCATCTCCAACAATTCAGAGGGTGCTCAAAGTGAACAGTGTTGGTAAAGGATGCTGGCTGCTCAAGTTGGCCTGCAGTGGGGAAGCTCAGACAGCATCACAGTGTTCTGGTCATATTCTCCTGACAACTGTTGCCTTGCTGTCTGCCCCCTCTCTGTTTGCCTGGCATTCTCATCAGGCAATGTTCACCTGACATACCTTTGTCTTCTATCTGTTGTAATAATATTTTTCTTCAGGTTAGAAATACCAAGCGCTATTATGAAATGTTATAAATAGTAAGACATAATAAATCCCTTTTATTTACAGCTTAAGAAGGCGTATAGGTTTCTAACCATCTGCCCATGCTCAGTACTTTTTACCTTATTTATCTAACTTGCATCAGGGATGGATATACATAAAGCCAAGGGATCAAACGTGAAAATAAAACAAAAAGCAACTGCTTCATCAATGCAATTCAAGCAACTGTTTTTGTTATACTTAGCTTACTTAGGGTACCATGAGAGAGCCATGAATGTTCCTTGCACTAAAGGTCATCAACAAAACAATAAAAACCATCATCTCTTCCCAAGACCGTTCTAGAAATGTGCTCCCCAGATGTTTTTCTGGTAGATTCACCTCCTTATTCCCTTAGATTGAATCAATTTCTCATAAAAATGCACAGAAACAAAATAACATTAAGGATTTGAAAGCACTCACTATTGTCTCCCACCTTAAAGTTCTGCCAAAGACACAGCTACAACATCACTTCAAAATAAAACTAAAACTGGTAGCAAGGTAGCATAGTAGAAATTTTAAACTCATTCACATTCTCAATAAATCCTTAATGAATTGTTAAGCAGCAGCAAACCCAGATGTTTACTAGACCAGGGAACACACAAGTTTATATGTACTACCTATAAAAGTGTGTGGACTTTGGTGGGAGTTACAGATCTGTATCTGTATCTGTATCTGTATCTGTGATCTGTAGCCCTTGTTTGCAATTTGATGTTAATTGTATCAGGACTAAAGGACAAAGTAGGGCCTCTTATCAAAATTCACATGGGGAGCTTATAAAGAGATTGACATAGAGCCAAAAAAACTGAACCTGGCAGGCTTTCTCCAAACTCTGTATCCTGGTGGAGAATTCTTTTTCTGTGCATGTGAAAGGGCTCCATTACAGATAGTCAGCATCAGCTAATTACCCTAATTAGAGGGTCCCCAAGGATGCAGTGATATATCCTATGAAATCATCTCTGCACTTACCTCTGTACGTGATGCAGCTGTGCATTTCTCTGGTTTAGCTGCAGCCTTTATTTCAGTACATGTTGATTTTAAGTAACCATTCTTGATTTCCTCCTCTATGGAGTTGTATTTACGGGGTTCTGTCACTTCCAACAAGAACTTTGCCTCTTCATTTTCATATCTGAGTGGGACTTCAGGAATACTGCACAGGTGTATGGTAAGGCAGATTATGAAAACCAAGGCTGCGAAGAGGAAAATCACCTGGAATTCTGATGCCAATGAATATCCTAGTACAGTTTGACCCCAATCCATTGCACCTGTCAGGTAACCCAGGGCTCCTCCCAAACCTACAATGGTAAGGGGAAAAAAGTAAAAATCTTCTGGCATTGATAAAATAAACAAAGAGTGCACAATGCCCTCAACATGTGATCCCCTCTAGAAATAATGGAATAATCACTCTTCAGACTATAATCACAAGAAATAGGAATACTGAGCTAATCACATACACAAACAGTTACTAAACATGTCTTGAAAAATCTCCTCAGATCTTGTAGGCAGAGCTTTCCAGAAAATGCCTGAACATACAGCAACATAGGCCTCCATTTGTTTTCTTGCCTCTTTGAAGCTCTATTTTATTTGAAAGGATAAATACCATAAGTAAAGCAAAATAAAATTCTACTGAAATTTATGGTTTGACTTGTTTTAAATTTCACAGAACAAACACTTTTTTAAAATATATTGAGTTAGTTTCGACTTTGTAGAACACATTTTATATTGCTTAGTCTAAACAAAAATACTACCTCCAAGTGAAATTTTTTTTAAAAGGAAATGAACCCAAAAGCATTTGTTTGTAGTTATACAAATCCAAGTACCTCACTACTTGGAAAAGAAAACAAAAAGGATCAAATACAAGTATGCAATTCGATGTACTGATGTTCTGAGAAAAGGTAGACTGAAAGGTAAACTAAGAATGTGACCTTGTGCCTTGAAGTTAACAAACCCAGCATTCAGTTAATTAGTTTTTTCAATTTCTTCCTTTTGCATTGGGTGCACAGAGAAAGTGCACACTGTTACATTCAGCACAGTGCTCTGTAGGGGCAACAGCTTTGTAGAGTCCTGACACACTGACCAGGCAGCTCTTCATGATGTGTGGGAGTTCCACAGGATAGAAGCTTTGGAAGGACTTAGAAGCATTTCTGCTCTCCTGCTTAGGAGACCTGATGACAGTGTACAGCAAAACCCCTCTAACAAAAAGTAACAGCACCTACAAAACACTGGATTTTTACTTCATTCTGGACTTTCTGTACTTTTTTCCCCCTCCTGAGTCTGATTATGGCCCTCCTTCATTGGCATTTAGTATAAAAGGAAGGAACCAAAGTGGGGAAACAAAATCATATGTGAGACAGAAACTAGAAAAAAAATGGGAAGATTGCTGTCTCTGTCTAATTGGGATAAAACAATGAATGATAAACATAAGCTGTTTGAAATGGATATTAAAATTAGATTTTAGGAAAAAATGTTTAGTACCAAGGCCAGTGAAGTGCTGGAACAGACAGCCTTGGGAGGGTTGTAGAACCCCTGTAAAGGGAATTCTTCAAGAGCAGACTAGGAAATTTCCAGTTAGGAAGAGTTAAGATTCCGATGAACTTGCTACAGAGGGCACAGGTGCTGGATCTAGTCATGCAATCTGCCCCAGTTGTATTTGATGTTATTTATCCCCTACCCTTTTTCACAGCTCAGTACACAACCAGATCAGCTAAATCTGTAGCTCCAAATCTGGAGCCATTTTAGTATCATCCAAGGAAAAATTGCAACTAAGGTTCAGCTGAAGGCAAGAATATACGTAGAAACTCACTTTTCTCTCTCTCCAAACAAGTGATTCTTCAAAATTTTATCTGTCAGTTTCTAATGGATAATACTGATTTCATTCCCATGTGTCTTTAAGGTTCCCTTAAAATCTGTGTTCCTGTCCAAAATCAGCCTGTTGTCACTAGCTGCTACAGCTCCCTCCTTGAGCAGAGTAACTGCTGCTGAGTCTACATGGCTCTGCTTTTGGTGTGGCTCAGTAGCCACAAAAATCTGCTCTGACACAGATTGCATGACTTCTCAGGTAGTCTGCCTTTTGTCTAGTCCTTTCACAGTGACTGCTCTCAAACATGGAAGGAAACTCCTCTTGATTCACTTCACAGGTACACAGGTACGTGTCTTCCTCATGCATTGTCTCAACGCAGGGCTCGTGTACTGCAGATGATTGCACAGAATCATAGAATGTTAAGGGGTTGAAAGGGACCTTAAACTTCACCTGGTCCTAACCTCCCCTGTCATGGGCAGGGACATCTCTCACTAGACCAGGCTGCTCAAGGACTTATATAGCCTGGCTTTGAACACTGCAACTATGGGGCACCCACAACCTCCCTGGGCAAGCTGTTCCAGTGTCTCACCATCCTCACAGTCAAGTTTCTTCCTAATTTGTAACCTAAATTTTCCCTCTTTCAGTTTGTGCCAGTTATTCCCTGCCCTGTCACCACATTTCCCAATGAAGGATACCTCTCTGGCTTCTCTATAGGTCCCTTCAAATACTGGAAGGTTGCTGTGAGATGTCCATGCAACCTTCTCTTCTCCAGGCTCAACAGCCCCAACTTTCTCAGCCTGTCTTCATAGGGTGGGTGCTTCAGTCCTCTTATGAACTTTGTGGCCCTTCTCTGGACTTGCCCCAACAGTTCCATGTCCTTCTGTAAATCAGCAGCACACCAGACATGTACAAAGGCAAATGAAACTATTAACTTCATTTGCAAGAGCCTGGACTGAACCACTTGGACTGATTTTGTGGAAGTTTTGAAGTTCTGAATTTTACACAGAACTCCTATTTCTATCTAGCATATATTGGAGCTTGTCTGAAGAGTGGAAATCAACTATTCTGGTTTCTGCAGCTCTTGCTCTTTGTCACATGCAAAGTCAAAGATGTTATTTTTACATGCAATAGCAAGGAAACTAGTTACATTTATTAATTTGTGCTTCAACAAAAACTTGAAAAAAAGTCAACCTGAATAAACAGGACTTCACTTTTTGAAATAATTAACTGCTCTTACTTAATCAGCTACATTGCTGTAATTGTTAATGCCTGCCCCCTTCTGCAGCAGAATTCTTGCAGCAGCAATCACAAGTTGCTGTTCTCTGGAGTAGTGAAAATCCAGCAACAAAAGACTCGTGACTGAAGTGCAGGATCAGATGATCAGTTCATTCAAGATTAGAAACACAGTGAGGATAAAATCCATGCAATTACCTTCCCCTCCTTCAAGAGAGAAGGGAGGAAAAAAAGGGATCTGAGTACCTGTAAAGAGGGCGTGGTAATGCAGACCCTTCTCTTTATCCTGATGAGAGCAGACATCAAATAAATACGCTTTGATGGGGCCATCAATAAAATCAGCTGCAAAATCAAAAAGCACTACTCCCAGCATGGTAATGACTATTGCCCACGTCCGCTGCTTTTCTCTCTCATCGATGAAAGCTACAAAAAGAAAAACAGCCTCATTCTGACAGCAACAGTGCCATGTTCTGCAAAACCACATTTTACCTTTCCTGATACCTCAAAATCTAAACAATGACTGGTTATGCAAGAGAGGGCAGTGACACCGGAATCAGATCAGAGAAATGGGAGAATTGAGTCTGTGTAACACTGAGCTGTGCTAGGTTGACTTACTGCTTTGAGTCAGCACATGCTCAGGGTGCTCCAAACCACAAAACCAAGAGCATCACTACCCTTATCTACTTAACACCTCCATGGCATGCTCTGGTACCCTAACACATGCATTTTGTGGTACTTTTTGGGTTATTCTATTTGTCCCACCCTTCCATTGTTTTGGATAATCAAGACTTGACTGCAGTGTCTCTTTCTGAGCAAATGAAATCAAGTATATTCAACACTAGTGATATCCAGGAAGAGAGAACAAATCAATACCTAAAAACACACGCCTCCCCCTCTGCCAAGTAACATCAGTAACAACTTTTCATCACGCCTTTAAGAAGTTACATCCCAAGCTGAAATAGAACAGTATCTGGGCATGTCACTCCTGTTTGATTTTGCACCTTCAAGGTGCAAAAGGGTTTCCAAGCAGTTAAAGACTTCTGTTGTCCAGCAGCATAACAAAGTTCTGAGTGCTGCTGTAATTAAAGATATGCATTTTGAATGCTAATCCATCTAAAATAAGGATTAACAGATATTCAGTTTGTATGTATATTACATCACAAAGACAATATTATCATTTAAACTAATAAGGTAGATCTTAGTTTGTAAAAACTTCTAAGGGCCTAAGCAAATCTTTACTTGTACAAGCTTATCAGGCAACCAAAACAGCATACAGCAGACTAATCACACACACAAACTGCAGAACACTGTGTACATGGCACATAACATGCAGTGTTAGGATCAAAGGTATACAAAGATTTCAGTGCTCCCCAGCTCCTTCAGGGCAGCTGAATCACCTGATACCCAAATTTTAACAGTCCATTCTAGGAAGGAAGAGAGGAACCCCACTCTTTTCTGATTCAAAAGGCTAGGATGAGTTTTGTCTGTCAGGACAGTGCGTGCCCCTCACTCACCTGAGATCATCACGTCCCCATTGAGGTACAAAGCCATGCCTAACAGCATTATGATGCCTAGACCCAGAATGTAAGGTCGCCTCCTGCCCCAGCTACAGGTGCAGTGATCACTGGCTGAACCTACCACGGGCTGCAGCACGAAGCCCAGGATAGGGCTGATGAGCCACACGAGGCTGTAGAGGTTCTTGGGCAGCCCTACACTGAGCAGCACCGGTGTGACAAAGGCGGCCTCCACGGCATAGCAGAACTCCCGGCCGAACATCGCCATGCTGTGCATGACCAGCCTCCCCACCGCTCGCTTCCTCGGCACCACTGCTCTGGTCCTCAGCACTGACTGCCCCGGAGCCTCCTCCTTCTCCCTGGGACTGTCCATGTCAGCCTTGGCTGCCTCAGGAGCGGGTGGAGGAGCCCTGTGGAAGCTCTCCTTGGCTAAGGTCATCGCTCCGGCTATGTGCAGTGCTGTGGCGGGTCGGTGCTGCCTGCCCCGGCTGACATGGGGCCCGGATCATATGCCGGGTGGGATCGGTCTGTGCTGGGGGAGGGACTCACATACTTTCATGGCTCTGCGATCACAAGTTATGCCAGGAAGGGGGCGGGGAAGCCTGTGTTACCATTAGCAGATCTGAGCTCTGGGGCGTCTGCACAGCTCCCAACTATCCACAACTAAGGAATTACTGTTTACGCATGAAGCACACATATAACGGGAACACACATCACATGGTCGAGGTGCAGGATTAGCCTGACACAAAGCTATTCCTCTTGCTGCAGGAAGACAGCAGTGATACCAGGAACCCAGAGCCCTCATCTTTCCATTCAGCAAATGTGAGCATCAAAGTGCCAATTATCCTCCTGGTTGAACAGGGAGGAAAAGTCCATACGTGTCCAGAAAAGGATTTCAGTGCACTTCATGAAGATGAGTAAGTGAACCTTCCCATTGCCCTCAAGCACTTATGGCAGATAAAAAGCTTGACAGAAGTCTGTCAAACAGCAACTGGTAAGTGTATTTTTGTATCTGCTGCATACCACCCTCAAAAGCACCGATTATTTTCATGGTATCTGAAAACAATGGTGTGCTGGTTTTGGCTGGGGTATCAGGATCACTTAGTGGGGTTCTATTTAAACAGTCCTATCTGCCAAGGGAAGGCCCTGCAAGAAATCTGTAGTGACACACCTGAACTGTACCTTTCAGGTTAGCCACCTGAGCGAGGCAGCTAATCCAACCTGTGCTGAAGTAAACGTGAGGATTTTAATTGACATTAGCGATCTTTGGGTCAAAATTAATGTGCAATGGAGATTACATTTGATGACATTGATTTTTCTCCAACACCTGGGACTAAGAAAATTGCTGAATCCTACCATAAAGGTGCATGATATTCAGTAATTTACATTGGGGTGATTATCAGCTGGAAACTTCAGTTGCTTTTGCTCATTGTTTAGATAATTTGTCCAGACCTACTAGATAATTCTTGGTTCCAGGAAGATGTCCATGTAGTAGGATGTAAAGGGGCTTTTTATGGCAATAATATTGACATTTTTGGCATGACACATACAAAATGAGCTGAAGTACACCTCCATTTTCAAAGTCTTTGTAAGCAACAAACTAATCTTCAGTAAAACAGACAAAATTATGAAAAAGCTCCAACTCTTCATGTCACAATTCCTCCTATGTTGGACTAGAGAATATTGTATTAAGGCCATATAACTGATTCTTAAAAACATATTTTCTTTTGCCTTTTAAAAAATGGTTTCAAATGACGGTTTAATTTTGAAGGAAATGAAAACCAATATGGAATAACCATTGTTTAAAATCTGTGCAGCTAAGTTGGCAACCATTTTTCCATAAAGAGAGGAAAGGATTAGTAGTTGGCAGGTATCCTAAAAATAATTAAAAAAAAATAAAAATTCTGAAGTGAGTTTCAAGCCAAACTGAAATTCTAAATGTAATATAATCAGAAGACTGGACTGAGAAAATGTAGTCAGGCTATTAAATAAATTAACTTCATTATAATAGCTCTGCAGCAGCACATAAGCAAACAGCATTAATTTGACCATCGTTTTGGCATGATAAAGCAAATTAACTAATATGATAAAATAAGAGGAAAAATCCCTTCTTATCTATGAGTAAACAACACACTCATTTTGGAAGAATATAATCATATTTTATTAAAAGTATTGCCTTCATGTAATTACAACATCTATTACAAAGCAATAGATAACTAAGAATTAACAGACATAAGCCACAGGATTCAATATTTAAACATTCTGAGAATTTACAGGTGCTTACTAAGCAAACTATGTAGATCTTCAGAACACAGTTATGGTAACATTCTGGACAGCAGATCATCCATGTATATAATTCCCATTTTTTTCAATTAAACTTAAAATTTCAATAATTTAGAAATTATTTAAAAGTGATATAATGAAAACATTTATGTCATATAGCTTGATTTTAATGCATAAGAAATTACTCTATCAGCCTGAAATTTGTCTGATACGCACAGTCAGAGACTATAAATTAGCTTTGGGTTTACTGAGTTCTATCACTTCATCAGAATGAAGTTTAGCAATCTCTTCCTTAGTAAACCCATATTCTAGAAGTATCTCTTCCGTGTGTTCTCCTATAAAAGGATCTCTTTTACACGATGGAACAGCAGGAGTCCTTGACAGAAGAGGAGCAGGTCTAGGACTTATCTCTCCCTCATCATTTTTTATAAAAGAACTTCTTTGTTTATTATGCTGATGTGAAGCAACATCATCAAGGGATAAAACAGGGGTCACACAGGCATCAGTACCATCAAATATGGTGCACCACTCAGCTTGTGTCTTCTGTGCAAATATGGATGCAAATCTTTTCTTCATTTTGGGCCAGTCAGAGAGACTCATCTGAGCAGGTAGTTCATCTGAATCTAACCCAAGACCTGAAAGGAGAAAAGCAAAGTTTAACTACAGTATAGCTTAGAAAAATGACTAAGTGCTCCCCACAACTATGTTCCTCAAGAAGCTAGTATTTTCCAGGTAGTACTGAAAGTCACTTCAAACTTTATTCCAGCATCTGTGCAGGGCAGGGAGCAGAGGAATAAAATGTTCTATGGTACTTTCAATTAGACTACACTGCATCAGCTACAGGCTTTTAACTAAGTACATACAATAAATACTAATTTGTATAAACACTTCACAAAAGCAGCAGCTGCCTAGAGATAATAATGTCCTGACAACAGCTTCTATAATAGGTATTGTATTCACTACCTGGCAGTAGCAACACAGAAGCCTGCTGAATGGGTCCTGGACCACAGCAATACACTTATCTTACAGAATCCAGCACATCTGCCAGGGCTGGACATTCAGCAGGCTGCAGTGCTTGAAGTTCATCATGATCAAGGCTTGGCACCTGCAGCCTGATTGACCCGCTTCTTCATTCCCTCAGTCCAAACAGACTCCAGTAGTGTTTCCTGCTCTCTCTTCTTCAGCACACTTCCCAGGTTCCAATTCTCCGTTGCTACTCTTCAGGAAATGTGAAACCCATAGCCCTTTCACTCAGTAACTGTTTTTAAGGACTCTGCCTTCCATGTTAGTCACAAGGACCACCCACGTATGCAATTCTGAGACACAATAGCAAAAGATGGACACACAGGCTTTGTACCAAAACTTCCCAAACTAAACAAGTCCCAGGTCCTTCCCTAAACTAAGCACCACATTCCCTCTCACTGGGAAGCTTACATCTCTTCTATGCTGCCAGTTTCCAATTTTTGTTTCTTTTCTCATGGATTTTGCTCTCTGCACTCCCTACTATTCTAGTCTGCCATTTCAAGGAGATGCAAGAATTTTTATCACTTCTTGTACGATTTACCTCAAAAAGGAGGTAAGAAACAAGAAAAGAGAAAAGGCAAGTAAACTACACTTTGAAAATGGAGATTGTACAGAGGTATAAGCAGATCCTATGATATAAAATAGAAATCAGAAGTGGTATATTGAAGGCCATCCAAACAGTCCCATCTTGCAACTCAGGAGCATGAACACAGCACGAAAAAATCAGAAAAACCACGGATAAGAAAGAAGTTAATTTGAGAAATTAGAAAGACTAGAGAACAACTCTCAGCATAATGCTTTGCAAGTAACAAAAAAGCGAGCTGCTTAGAAAACAACAGTTCTGTGTCAAAGCCAGAGAAAATACAGAGCTCTGAAAACATTTAATTTTTAACATTCTTTCTAATATCTCTGGGTATCTGCTGACTAACAACTGTTAACAGGCTTGGCTACTAGGGGGCTGTTTGCAGGTAGAATTTACACAGAACTTGTCTAATCTTTAGCTGTAGATAGGCAGAAAAAACTTGCAGTATCTTCCATTTCTACAGATTCCTTATCACTGAGACGGGTAGACATACAGCTACTAAAACATACAGGGAAGAAGAAAGAAAGACAACATGCACCCTTCTGCTCTTTAAATTCTTTCTCTCCATTCATAATCTCTACAAGATGCACTTCTTGGGGCCCACAGTCCTCCCCAGGTTAACAAAATATATAAGAATTTCACTATTGATCACAAGATTCTTAAATAGTAGCTTTGAAAATTAATACATGCTTTGAAATTGCAGTTTGGTACTTGAAAACACCCAGAAATTTCCCATCTGCAGGGTAAGAAATACAGCCTTGCAGCTGTTCATCTTTAGAAGAAAGTTGACACGGTCAAAGACAAAATAAGCATTTTCACATCTTATTAGAAATGCCTATGGATACCAGAATAAATGTTACTACAAGGTACGTATCAGTCCTTATGGTATGATCAAATCATGTGCACCTTAAATTACTAAACCTATAATCATAACCACTCATGCCATCCTAAAAAGAGATCAGCTGAAGAGTACTCTGTTTGAGCATCCATAATTAAATAAAAGCTAGCAATACTTTCAAAATTAATTTCATTATTAATTTTCAAGGTATACTACTAAAGATGAACGGTTGTAATACAGTTTACTTATGTATTATGAGGTGAGACAAATTTACCTTCCACAGTATGTACAGCCAAGTAACAACACACTGCCCGAGAGTCTGTCTCAATGCACAAAATCTTGTCAATTGGAAACTTCGTTTCATAAGTACTTATTTGCTTATTAATTATAGTTTGGGTTCTGGCAGGCAGTCCAACATGAACAGAGCTCTGCCATTATCCCATTACACAGTTATATTCGACAATCATGGCAGACGGAAAGTTGGCTGAACCCAACCCCACACACTGGCAAAATAGAACACTGTGCAGAACCTGGAATTTAGTATTACATGCTCATTTTCCATTTACCACTGAAGACTTCAACTTTAAATAGCATGAACCAGCAGCACTTAAGCACTACAGTTTCTCATTTTCCAGCTTGTGCTAACCATTTGTGGTGCAGATGAGCAGAATCACAGCAGGAGTGACTGACTCAACAAGGAAACAATTACACAGCACAGAATTGTCTGGGACACCACAGGATGACAGATTTCACTCAACGTAATCAAAAGCAAAGTATCTTTTACACAGAATATCTTGTAAAGCAATCACAACTCATTTCCAAGTTTTTTAGTTCAGATTTTTATCTAGGATTTTTTTGTTTAGAAAAGCCCAGTTAACCTACACCAGTACAGCTCTGAAATGATTTGTGAAAAACGAATAACTGTCTACTTATAATGATCTCCTTGAAATGCTATAGCTTTATTGACCTATTTCTGCAGGTCACTATTGATGCAACAAACTGAAATCTCTATTTCTTAGGCAAACTGCAGTAAAATCAGGCACCTATTTCAAGAGAGAGAAAACAGTAAAACTCATTAGACAAATCAGCAAAGATGTCTTACAGCTTCTTACAGTGTATTACTGCTTTACAGTTTCTTACAGTATTTGAGAGATGCTGTTTTAAAAGAAGAGCTTTGTTCAGGTTTTTCTTCATTTAACATAGTAATTTTGTCAAAATTGCATAGGCATAGCACAGTAATTTTGAAACTATGTTGCCGCAACATGACTGAATGGAACCACCTAGTATGGGAATCCTTAATTTTGGCCCAAACGACAGATATAAGATGTATGCCATTGCACTCTCTCTGACTAAACAGAATTCTTTCTCACTCTGAGAAGGAACTGAACTTCAGAATATTCAAAGACCAGAGTGAATTTTCATTAAACTAACTACATAAAGTTATTTTTCTGCTTAAAGTTTGTGAAACTAAACAATTTTTCAGAAAGTGACAGCTCAGCAGAAGGATCATCAGGCCCAGAGTACTACTGAGCATTGCTGCAAATGTATCCTTAGATGTTGTTCAAGATGACATGCTGAATTACCACAACTGAAAACGTTTTGGTGCAGCAAGAACCTGGCCCTACAGTATTTGTAAAATGTTTAAGACTTATCATAATCAGTAAATTCAAATAAAATGCAACATGATGTGTAAATGAGTCTAAAACATAATGAGGAAACTGTCTATCCCCTCTGCATGTCTTAATAACAACATGGTATTGAACTCAGTATATCAGCACATTTTTAATACAGGACATAATACTTTAGAGTCCCAAAATGAAGAGCCCTGTGGAAATCCTTCATAATGATGTGAACTATGTTTTTCAAGTGCTTCCTAAGTTTTTCCTTCTTTTTTAAACAGAAGTCACACAATGTAGGACTATCAAAGTAGTACGAATGGACTACCATCAAGTACATGGTCAGAATTTTAGTGACTGTCAGTGGTTTTCCCATAGACGTAAGTGGATACTAAGTTCACCTGTAACCACATGATAACCCAGAATCAGACCTTTACTCTCACTCTGGTACACAGTATTTACTGAGTTCTTCATGCCTCTTGTAGCCTGGCTGCAGCAGTACTAAGCACCTATTGCTAAAAATCAAGACAAACCTGCAGAAGCAATTCATAGGTCAGTTGGAAGACATTCTTCCTCTTTCTGTCAAAAGATTAAGACTTAACATTAGTAGTACATGCTTTTTACATCAGATTTTTCATAAGACGCAATAGCCATTTTAGCCAAATGCAAAGGCATTTTAGCTATTTATTGTCTGACTTTTCTAGTAATAAAATTATATCTGCAAAAGGACTACAGCTTGTTTCTTAATAGCAAATAGTTTATAGTGAGCCCAGAATAGTACAGCTAATAATACAGCTACTGCAGCAACTATTTACTGTATCTATTTTACACAGCTCAGTTTCTCATAAAGCCTGCCTTTTTTTTTAAAATTCATAAATTTCTGATAAGCAGAAATTTAATTTTCCCTGATAACCATCATCTCTAAAGGCAATGATCTTCTCAAACTAATCTGCTCTATTTTGTTAAATTAAGTTTCCCTCTGCAGACCTCTTATAACTTTCCTTTCCATGTCATTAACTGCGCTATGGTCCAGCACTGAGTTTCTAATTCTGCAGGGAAGCAATTGAATCAAAACCAAAGGGAAATCAGTTCTGCTTTGGCTCACCAGAATTCTGTGTGTGGGGACAAGTGGTTAAGAAATCACATTCCCTTCTCCACTCTGCAATCTTTAAATCTCCAGCTGACATCTGCAACATCCATATCCTTGTGCTCTCCTACAGGAGTGGCAAAAGTAACACACCCCCTGAATAAGCAGAGAGAGACATCAAGTGGTTTTTGAATATATTTTATCTGGAAGAGCACCAAATTGTTCATCAGCAGAATGGACCAGAATTATGGGAAAAAAGTTATGAAATGAAATTATGGAAACTGTAACTGGAACATACCATTCTAAAACCACTTCAAAGCTGAAATTAATGCCTGGAACAGACGACTCAGCCTAAGTCAAAGTTCCTCAGGTTTGTGAAAGAGCAATACAATTCTCAGAGACAGCTTTTTCTTCCCTGTAATATTCAAAGGCTTAAATTCTGAATTTAATTTCTGCAATAGATATCCCAGAAAGGTAATAATTCTTAAGCCACAAGAGGGATCTGCTGTTCTAATTTAGTACACTATGGCTTCAGAAAGATTGAAACCGTAAGTACTGAACAGAATAAATATTTCCTATGTGAAAGTCTAAAAACTTTATGATATGCACCTAAAAACCAATGACAAAAGGCCAGTAACTTTAAATGCAATATCGTGTGAGAATCTTGAGTTTGGTCAGATACCTAAAACAGCACACTTTTACAAAATAAACTAAAAACTTACTGAGTGCAGACAAGCAACGATTGTGATACAACTAAAATCAAAAAGCAAAATTTCCTCACAGACTGTAGTCTGTATGTTGGATTTTTAAAATATGACAGAAACAGACTGAAACATAGGCAACTATGATTGCAGTTGTTGTCTACTTACAAATGGATACACATCAGTTCTTTACTGCTGGAATAATGGAATAAGTTTTTTTGAAACTTCAGCTGTTAAGATCAAGCAATTTCTCTGCATTGTAAGAATAAGGAATACTCTCAAAGATGAAAACACAGTTGTCCAATGTAGGTGCCCCAACACAGGCAGCAGAATTCACAGTTGCTCCTCCAACTTTATGCTCTAAATTTCTGAGAAACAACTAAAAGAAAAGCAGAATTTTAGCATTTTTCTCAGTAATGAGCTATCTAAATAAGATGCAGAGAGCAATCAATGACCATGCTGTACCACCTGGCCACTGGATTCATTCATGAGAGGCTTCTCTCTAGATAAGCTGGCTCAGAGAGAGAAGCCCAATTCTTGCCCTGTAGCAATGATCAAGACATGAAGGTAGGACTGTCCAGAAAAGGTCCACTGAGATAAAAAGTCACAAACAGAACCAGACTCCATTACAGATTTGGGGTTTTTTTTAACAAATATGAATTCCATCCCATTTCCATAGCTTAAAAGTATGTGCAATTCAACTTAACCTCCAGAGAAGAATAAAATCCTAGAGCCGTGAACGCTGCAGGTCAGTGTTTGTTCACTTTAAGCCAAACATATGGGTATTTGAGTAAGCAGCTTTACTTCTTTTTCATTTTCTTTGTATTTAATACAAGCATTTTCCCTGAAGATATTTACTGGTATTCTAAATTCCCTAATTTCCAGAACAAGGGGTTACTTTTTACTTTGACAGAGTTTTATATTAATTTTTGTTCTCCAACTCCGATTTCCTGCAAGCAAGAAAATCTCAGGCAACTGAAAGAGAAAAACATTTCAAAGAATTGAAAGCGTGGAATAATCAACTACCCTTTCTTTTTCAGGATCAAGTTACTCACAACTTTGAGTTCACAAGTTATTCTCAGGACAATTAGAAACAAAGTACCATCTTCTTCAGCCAAGAACACAGCATTTCCAAACTTGACAACTGATCTGTCCAACATAATGCTGGACATGTCTGTGATTTGCTCCAGGAACTTCCTCTTGGGTTTCACATATCAGTATACACTGATTTGGATATTCCACACAATTGCATAAACATTTTTAAGCTACAGGAGAAGCAGCCATTTATAGTTACAGATGTGCAAGAACTTGGACAGCACCACAGCTGCAAGAGAACAAAGCTAAAGTGTATGGAACAAAATCTCTCTTTGGGATCCTGGTCATCAAAGCCACACCCCACCTTACAATCCCACACTGTCATTTCATTTTACCATGCTCCTGAATTTCAAAAACTCCTGAAAAAGCAGGCCCTGGCAATGACTACACCCTTGTTAGCACAATGCTGAGGCAGAGCTGGCAGTAAATGCCTGTGTGAGGAGCTGTCATGGTTTAACCCCAGCCAGCAGTGAAAAATGACACAGCCACTTACTGCCCTTCCCCCAGTATGATGGGGGAGAATTGGAAGGGTAAAAGTGAGAAAGAAACACACAGGTTGAGATAAAAACAGTTCAATAATTAGAAACAAATAATAATAATTTAAAAAAAAATAAGGGAAAGGGGAAAAATAGTAACAGAGAGGAAAATAAAAAGCAAGAAAGACAAGAATGCAAACGCAACTGCTCACCATTAACCCAATGCCCCTGCAAATCACAGTTTTAACTTCACACAACTATTTTGCGTAATCCATTCTCATTTCCTGAATATATAAATTATATTTTATAGTTACAGAGTCTTCAGTCAAATATAAAAATTGTATCCACAGCTGGACACTAAATGCACTCTGAAATTGTGTGGTGAAAATTAATTTATAAAGCAGAATTTGCTTCTACAAAAATGTTGTTTCATCAAGAATACTACAAACTACTTCCAATGAAACCATTTAAATAGTTACTTTTAAAAAATATATAGCACAAATAACTGAATTTGCTTGAAATTTTATTTGCAATACCAAATATTTAGGTCTCATTTTTAAAAGAATATTCACAATCATATGAAAAAAGTTGTTCAGTGCTCCAGTTACATCACAGACTACCATTAAAATAACTCCAGATGAAAATCTACAGTTTAATAGTGTAGTTTCTGAGGGTAAGGTGAAGACAGGATGAAAAAGAAATTAATTGCTAGAAGAAGAAAGCCAGCTGAAGAGCTACACAACGACCCAACTGGCTTTGGGAAGTGTGTCACTTTTACAAAGAAAAAACATAACCATGAATCATGAATCAAAATCAAATTATTGAAGAATTCATTCAAACATGCTTCGCTGATGTGAAGCAACTGCTCCAACCTACTTACCCTTTATAAACTGCATATAGAACTGAGGCTCAAGGGCACCAACAGCCATGAATTTTCCATCAGAGGTCCTGTAGATTTCATAAAAAGGAGCACCGCTGTCCAGCAGGTTTTCACCTCGAGGTCTGCTCCAAAATCCCAAACTTTGTGATTTCCACAGGAAAGAACTTAGGTATGCTGCTCCTTCTACCTTGAACATTGACAGGAAAAAAATAATAGCTTCAGTAAATTAGCTGGCATGTTACCTGAATTCTATATGAAACAAAACAGCAAAAAGCTACTACTAGTTAAGATTTTTAATGATAAAATCTCTGGTAAGCAGTTTCATTCCTTAAAATTTTCAGTTATTGTTTATAGTGGATCTAGAATTAAAGAACAAGAAAGAGCCTCAATGTAATAATGCAGCTTCAGATGGATTATACACTTTCAACACACAAAGTTTCCTCATTTAGAAAGTTTATAATCATTAGGAGTTAACAATGAGAATATAAGGAGCTTTGGGTGATGGGACAAGGTTCTTGGCTCCACACAGGCTTAAGTATGACAGCTGTTAAAGCCTTCTAAACCTCTGGAAAACAAGATGCCTGTACCAGTCCTGTATCAAATTTTCATATCAACGTTATCTTCTTTAAATTTACTGATTATAAGAAAACTGCTGTTTTCAGAAGAAAAATTGAAGGAAGTCAAAGGTTAAAGCTCTCTTATATTACAGGAACTGGAAACTCATCTCCATCACTAAGTTAAAACAAAAATTATTCCCCCACTCTCATCACTGGCAGTTACATAGACATAGCAAGGTAATCTCTATAGGCAAGTGTCTGGCAAATACAGCACTAGAAAACGTGACTAATCCTGTTCCAACTTGCTCCTCAAAATTTTGGCTATGTGGAGCACAATCAGACGAAAATTCAGTTTGTTTAGCCTTTCAATAATTATCAAGCTTGTACTAGTCTTTCAAGAAAAATCACATTCTACAGTTCTGCTCACCAGCACAACCCATTTTCTCCCAAATGCATTAGAAAAACTGCAAGCAAAGATGAAGCAGTTAACAGTGTATGGCCAGAAACATTCCAGTAGAACAGATTAAAACCTGAGTTGTATAATTCTGAGTATCACTTTGATTCATGCAATTTTAACTGTGTAAAATGAAGCTAGTATTGTCTACAGAGAACAGCACAGATACTGTAACAAAACCCTACTAAATTTTCATGTGTAAAGATCTCTTAGTTTGTACCTTTCTAAGCAAGAATTCAAAACACAAAAATCTCTGAAGTATGCAGTCAAGAAGGCTTCTTCATTTAGAGTGTGTTACTTGCCTCAAGGACAGGAATACTTTTGCCCTACCTGTCACACGTTAAAGTCAATTAAAGTACTTTCATATGAGAAAATACCATATACCTTCATCTACACGTTCACTAAATGATTGCAAGGATATTTAAACAAAGTTTGCTTTCCTAATCATCTGATTTTACACTGGTCACAGTAACAAAAAATATATAAAATCCACTGCAAGTAAGGATAACAAAAGATGGTGAAAATATCAGAATAAGCTCTAACTGAAAATTAGATTTTGGTGCTGACAAAACTCTTACTGCCAGCAGCTGCACAATACCTATGTACAGTGCTACTTACCCTGGAAACACTGGAAACACTTAAAATAAAACAGCACACCTGTTTTACACTGGTATAGGAACTTCAGAAATATCCCTGGTTGGGCAGCTGGACAGCTAACTTCTGCCTGAGGGCCACTGGAATTCAGAGACAAGTAAAAAAAAGTCTAATGTCTGCACCAGACCTCCAAAGGCATGCTCAAGTAACACCACACACTCACTAATGTGGTCACCTTCTTTTAAAACATGAAAAGGACAACATGGGAAGACCACACTTAAACCTAATTGCATGATGATTACAGTAACAGTTATGTGTTTCACTTAATGGCCCTCATAATAAAAGTATAAGCAGACTCTGAAGCAGGCACAAAAATCCAGAGCCACCACCCCAGTGGGTGACCTGTCTGCTCCTCAACCCTTCTGTTCCTTCTGCAGACTGAAATAGTTCAAATAAAAGTGAGAATGAACCCACACCAATCTAACTTTTATCCTCGTGACTGATGAAGGCTTCTAGGATGTGGGAGTTTTGGTTTTGAATACCTCCAGGCTGAGTACAACCTGAAACCCCAGTCTTCTGTTGGACAGCTAAATGCTCCTGCCATGAGACTATTATGCAAGCGATCATTACCAGCATCCTTTCCTCTGGCTGTCCTTTCACAAAGAGCAAGTCATGCTCAGTCAGATGTCTACCATCAGAGGGGTCTGTGACTGAATCTGAAGTGAACGTAGAGTGTGGCCTTGACTCACATGCCTCTGGTCCAGTGCGGTGCAAGAATGCAGATGCAGAATTGTGCCTACTGTGCCATACAGCACTGTCCACTCCACATCCTACTCACTCAGCAAACAGCAACTCGCCAGCTTACAGCAAGATACCCATGACCCCTACAGAGTCAGTGAGAAGAGACAACAACCCATGAATCAGTCCAGACCAGGCACTCAATTCTTCTGAGGCAGACAGATGAAATACAGGACCCAGTGTCTACTTTTTACACAGCACAACTGGACACTGTGAACAGGTGATGCAAGACCAGCCCTTCGCCTGAACCTCTCTACCCTCATTCTGTATCAGTTTAGATTCACTAACTAAAGTAGTTCCTCATTGCTGATAATAAGAATGCTCCCAATCCACTTTTCAACCTTCAGCACAGGAATTTGAAATAAAAAACAAATTACAATTTCTTCCATCATCAAAAATTCCAATCTCAATCTAGAATTACCAACCCAAAACACAAGAAATAATTTCTTTAGATTACTTCAGAAAAATAGACATTGCAATAAAATGAAATGAAAAACCCAAACTGTCAGTAAATTCATGGAGTAGCATGAAAATTTAATAAAAGTAATCCTGATGACACAAAGCTGCAAAAAAAGAAATTAATCTTCCCTCTTCTGCTGCAGAAAATTCTACCATGTGTCAGAGTCATTAACATAGACTCCCTAAACAGTACAACAACTTAAGTAATGGCCCTATTAAACAAAAAACAATATTAAAACAAAATGACAGCTGAAAGGCTGTGGTATTGTGATTTTAGAAATCTCTACTTCCATGAAAAAAACTTAGGTGTAAAAACAGGCCAATCCACCCAGTTTATTTAACTGTCTTTGCTGCTGCTGCTGTTTGCGTATTCATCAACTGTGTCAATGAAAGCC
Organism: Margarornis squamiger; assembly: GCA_035222235.1. Taxonomy (NCBI): domain Eukaryota; kingdom Metazoa; phylum Chordata; class Aves; order Passeriformes; family Furnariidae; genus Margarornis; species Margarornis squamiger. The sequence continues at coordinate 62,235,044 of JAWWTY010000088.1, read as the reverse complement.
TATTCAAGTAAAAGGAATATAACCAGATGCCAGGTAAAGTACATCCTGTGATACTGGACATTATTCCATCTATTTCACAGATCACCAGGCACATCAGCAGTGAACTGTAAATTCTGCAATTATAATGAGACAAGAAAATTTGAAAGAGAGAATGTTTAAGGGCCTAAAAAAACCCATAAAACCCCACAACACACTCCATTCCAAATGAGCTATAAATTTCATTAGGACATTAGCAGACTCACACTGATTCTTCTCCTAACAAATTCTTTTCTTTTAAGTATGATAGGGAAAATAAGGTAATACTACAAACTATAAGAAGTATCTTTTTCAGTATTTGAAAGTTTGTCTCAATTCTCCACAGTTTTTGTTTCACCAATACACAAACTCCTTCAATTTTGATTTGTAGGTCATGTTTTTAGTCATAATTTCTGTTGTGCTTATTAGGACCTTCTCAAATTAGCAATATTTTTTTGAAAGATGATGGTCAGCATCAGAAGCAGTATTTTCCTGAGACTTCATACACACTGAATAGGTTAGAATAATTGCTTCAGAATGTTTGCTGGCTCTATTTCCTGTTTATACATACTAATACAGTGTGTATGTGTTTTGCAACAGGATGATATTGTTGACTCATGTTCAGCTTGTGACTACTACAAACCCCAAGGATTGTACTTTAGCCAATTGTTTGCATACTGCATTTGTGTAGCTAATTTTTTCTGCCTAAAGAGCACTACAGAGCAGTGGTATCCATGAATTGCATCCAATTTGAAAAGGTCATTCTCAATTCTAATCCAAGTGTCCAACATACTCGCAGTCCTTCTCATATGCATATTATCTGTAAATTTACTAAACACAATTGCTCATCCATCATTCAGCTTGTTGGAGAAAACACTGAAAAAATCCCCAATAAATATCTGTAGAACTCCACTTGATAAGTTTTTCTGTTTGACAATTAACTACACTAATAACTATTACTGCAGTGAAAACATTAAGACTTTTTTGCACTGTTCCCATAGAATGTTCGTCTAGTCCTAATGTCATGGCCTGCCTCTGGGAATGTTGTGTGAATTTGCCAAAAACTCACTCTAGTCAAGAGAGCCAACATCAATTTCTATTCTCCCATCTTCAAGACCACTTCAACAAGAGGATTTTTTTCAAGTAATGTAATTTTTTTTCAATTTATATTTAAGTCCAAACCATAGCCTTCACTGTACTACACCACCTCAAAGGGAGGTCAAATTTTAATTGCAATGCTCTGTAAAAACACAAAAAAGAGAGACCAAGAGAGAAACAACAGCTGCAGATAACATGGATTTCAAGGATAAGTATGTTTCCTCTGTGTGCAAGTGGGTGGCCTTCCAGTGGAAAAAATCCATAATACTCATTATTAAGCTAATTGAGGCTTTCATTTATTTTACAGTACATTCACAAAGCTTTTGAAATTGACTGCTTGGCAATGACCCATGACAGTATAACTACTCAAGGGAACAGTGCTTCTAATGAATTATGACCTGCCACAAATTGCTAAGAAGTTTTATCTTGAATAAACCTAATGCAAGTCTTATTTTATTAGTATCATCATTTTTGCTGTTATGCATTATGCTAATTTTTTATTACACACCCTACCTCCATACACCAAACTTACTCATCAAATATACACAGCTAATACTTTGTGAAGAAGGCAGACAGGTAAAAAGGGATAGGGAGAAAGTTGCAGTATGTGTTCCATGTCATCAGGGTGTTATGGCAACAGTGCTATGTGAAAACTCCTTCCCTGTTAAAGAATAGCCATTTTATGAGATTACTTATTTTCTCTTTCCCAAGTTCTCAATTTTAAACCTAATGAGTAGCTCAAATTTCCTCACTTTTACATATTTAGAGTTGATAAAAGCAAACCTATGAAACCCACCCTTCCCTGAGACCAAACTTACCATACTTGCATCAATGACCTGCCCTCTACCAGATGTGGTACGCTCATAAAGAGCTATGACAATGCCCATTGCACACATGACACCTCCACCAGCAAAATCTGCCAGAAGATTTATGGGTGGATAAGGGTTTTCATCTTTTCTACCCAGCATTGACAGCACACCTGACAATAGAGCAAACACAAAGCATAAGCATAAAATTAATTATACATTTTTACAATTAAGTTTTATTCTTCTCAATCTGCGCAAATAAACAAGCGATAAAGAAATCTTCTACCAACAGTTTTCTGTCTCTGCTTGGCTGTGTCCTAGCAAATAGTTACTCTTTAATTCACAGAAGAAAAAAATAAAATACATGAAATCACATTAGTGAAGATGCATTTCATTAAAGATACAAATAAAAGGCTCACAGATAAACCGTTGATATTTCAGCTTTACAGGGACAAAATTTTACTAAAAAACCCCTTGTGTCCAATAATTATTATAGTAAAATATTAGTACTTCATACATGCATAGAACCTTCCCCCATAACAGGCATTATAACATATCTCAAAGCAACCTGGGTAAATTGGTCTTCTTTGAATCTTTTAAAGTAAAAATGCAGATGTACAGTCTTATCTGCACACAACCAATGAATTAATAATCTAACAAAGAATCTCGCATTGACAACTGTGCTTCAGTCCCATCCTCCCTGTTCAATTACCTTTGGAGAAACAAAAGGTTGCATATAAGAGGAACTGGTGAATAGCACAGGAAGGTTGTCTCTGATTGCATGCAATGTAAACACAGGGAACCTATGCTTATGCCAGCAATTAGGCAGAAATTAAAGGAATTAGAGCAAAGACTAAACCAGTTTACTTCAGACAGAGAGCTGAATCTGTTAACACTCCTCTGCCATCATGACCCTCTTCACTGTGACCTTACTCTTTGTAGTTCCCTCACAGTGATACCCTTTGGGCAAGCAATAAACTCCAGTGTGATCATCTCTCTCCTATGTCTGTAGTCTAAGGTCTGAGACTTGCAGAATACACAGTCAAAAATGCCTCAGAACTGCATGGTTCTGATGCACTGTTTGGTTAGCTAATGGTCTAACGCATTTCCTAAGTGGAAACACCTTCAATGCACAGTATAAAAAAGTTTACAAATCTTGTAGTGCAAGTGTAAAGCCCTGTTGTGACTAAAACCTTCCTTTTAGCAGTCTAAGGGTTGTCACAGGCACCAGCAAATTAACATACTAACTTCTCTCTAGAGTTCCTATCACAAGCCATTTTTCAGTTAAAGAAAGCCACAGCTCATCAGAAAAATACTCAGATCTCACTTCTGAGGAATGATACCTCTCAAACACCTTGCCCTATTTCCTTTAAATAGGCAGAAAAACATGATTTGTGAAATTGCTAGCAAAATTATTTTAGGAAGATAGCACTAACCAAAATACTACTGATTAAATCATCTCCAGAAGAATAAAACTCTCTATTTGTAAAACAAAAAGTAATACAATCTAAGGTAGAGCTGGACTATGCCGTTTCTGTACTGACTCCTCCCCTACACTAATAAATATAAAATTAAAATAATAAAAATACCCTAATACTTTGAAATTATTCTGACATCAAGTCAAAGAGTTTCAAACAAGGCATCCTTTCTTTAATCTTTTTTATTCTTTGACAATTTTACATAATAAGAGAAGGCTGAACCCACCTCTAAAGAAGACTAATTTCACAACACAGTGACTCCTCTTAGTAGGTGATACCAGATCACCACATTTGCAGTGCCTCTGCTCTGGCTTTTTGCTGGGTCTAGAAGAAATGCTTTCTCCAGTGGAAAGCCAAGAAGTTTTGGGCCACTGCCTCCCTCACAGGCTCGGAGAAGCAGCAGAGACAGAAGCAGTGTAAGGAGCAGAAGGCAGGGCCATGCATGGATTGCCATCATCAGAGTTGGGTAATTTTGTTACTGTCTGCTAGTGCATGCTTGTAGAATCGTGACACTTAAAAACAGCATAATATGTACAGCATCTTGATGAAACATAGCACTGCCACTTTATTTTAAGCCTACTGCCCTTCAGCTGGTATCAATGGAGACATATTTACAAGCAGGAAAGAACAAGACCCAGTTATTTCAGGCTGCCTGGTTTTCCTTTGCTAAAAAAAAGCTCACAAGCCCACAAAATAATCTGCAGCCCTTTCAGAATTATAACCATACACATTTTCAAGGGGAGAGGCCCTTAGGAAAAACTTCAGTCCCCTCTTCAAAGAGGAAAACATTATTCCAGTACAATAGCACAAAGGAAAGAAAAGTACAGTCTGAGAAGATGTGCTGATCCAGATGAACAGTTTGCTGCTGCTGGCAAAACAACCAACCTTCCTTTCTCCAGTACATGTTTTCTCCTTTCTTGTGCTAAATGGTTCATTGGGTCCCTACATGAACTACTTCACCTCAATAACCTGGCAGAAGGAATCTTCATTTCTCCTGACCAGTTTTTAGCTTGTGAAGTTTATAGAGGGTTTAAGCACATGCCAGAGCTGACTGGAGAGAATGGAGCAGGGAAAAGCACACAGAAAGGAAAACCTCACTTCACTGACAGAGACAGTTCAGATCAGATCAGCTGTTTCGTTAGATTGCACCTCAGATATTTTGAGTTACCTGCTTTCAACAAATACCCGAGTTTTGATTTAAGGGGGGAAGAAAACCATAATTTAACAGAAATTTTATAGCCTACCTGATAAAGCCAAGTAATTGATGTCATGACCTGCAGACTTGGCATATTTTCCTGTCTGGCCAAATCCAGTAAGTCTAGCATAGATGAGCCTGGGATTCTCCTGTAGAAGGACCTCTGGACCAAGCCCAAGTTTTTCCATGACACCTTAAAAACACATATGCAAGGAATTCTAATTCACATTTATTTTTAATAATACAAAAAATATACATGGTTCAAAGTCAGATTATACAACAACGGAATTGAACTGCACAGACATTCAACTTCAGTATCCACATTACAACATGAACAATATATATTACTGACATGCTGCGTAAATTTTTAATACAAACCAAGTGGAAATTAAACTTTAGGGTTCTTTTTTTTTTTCAGCTTTTTTTCCTGTTTTCCTTCTCCAGAGGAATGACAGCTTCCTGTACTGCTGGATGAGAGAGAAAGCTAAGAAAGCTTGTAAAACAAGGAAAAAAGACAAAGAGCAAACTCTTATATTTTCTACATTAAAACTACTTGAAATTTCTTCCATATTTCACTGCAATGTACTTTCCTCATTCCTTTAGTTTCTCAGTACCCCATATGTTCCTGTATCTTTTAATTCAGTGATGCAAATGGACCATGCCACTATTACACAAATGATCTACAACAACCACACAAAACAAAATGCACTCTTTTGTAACACAGAGGGTAAGGAGCTTTTAGAAATCAGTGAAATATAAGTTAGGTCAGCAAGGGTTTACAGGAATCAAGGCTAAAATTCTGATGTTGCAGTTCTAAAACAGTGGTTTTAAAAGAAGCAAATCTGAGTTGCAACCAAATCATATAGGCTTACTGGCTCAGTGCAGCTTGGTCAGACCATGACCTCTGATCTATACTGGCACTGCAGAGAGGCAGTCTGGAAGGGAAAGGATAACGTAATTTCAATGCCTGTTTCATCCAGAACATTACTGCAACTTGTTTCACAGACTAATCCACAAGGTTACTACACCTTCAAATCTGTTAAGATCCATTTCTATTTCATGAATTACTGGGCAGTAGCAAGTGATTAATTAATGCCAAGGAGAAAGCAGTGAAATTTGGTAAAGTCAATGATTTTCAAAAGCACAAGTGAAAACTGGGTGCCAAATAACCCCTCTGGGTGTCACAAAGTCATTGCTGTAAGGTCAGTAGTACATATGCCTTTAAAGAAACTCTCTTGCCACTTCTCACTGTTTCACACCAACTTCATGATGGGTCACAGATTTGCCTAGTTCACTTAGAGGCCCATAAAACTTAGAATCTAGTTACAAAATTGCCCACATTTCCACCTTAAAAAAACCCCAAGTGCCTATAAAAC
>JAWWTY010000088.1:62197032-62217719 GCA_035222235.1 Margarornis squamiger | reverse complement strand
GGGGGAGGGAAATGGAGCACTTTCTCTTTTTTAGGAAAGACCTATTGGGAATGAGGCAGCCTTTGGTGGTGTGCTTATCAAAGCCAGTAAATGGAAGACCTTAGCTTCTTACTCATCCTTACTGCTGCAGTTTAAACACTTTTCAAATTTAAACTAAATTGCTCTCCCTTCATCTTTAACAAGACTCTAACTAGTTGCTGAACTCTTTATTATTTCCTTTCTCTGACAGGCAAAACAAGGATGAAGATGTATTTTAGCAGAGTGACAGCACGGTATCACTGACCTCCAACCCTAACTTGGAGTGCTAATTCCATTCCCCTGAGTTTGAGGAACTTGTGATCAAGGCTGAATTTGAGGTCCTGGATCTGTGGTGGGTATGCTCCAAATTTGCAAGCTGAAGAGGGCAATAATAATAACTCTTCTTGTTGGTTATTTTACCCTAAAGAATTTCTTCAAAAAATGAAAACATTTCTTGAAGTGTGAGCAAGGTATCACAACGGTACAAACATGTTTTTTGCATTAAAATGGCCTGGCCCTTCACTTACCTGTATAAGCTGAAGACTGTATTACCATTATGCATCAGGTACACATACACTTCCTCCACATCTTCATGTTTCATCATATTGAAGGTAAAGAAATACACCCCTGACAAGGTTATCAAACACAAAATGTTAGCTTCGTAGAGGGAGGTAATCATGCTGCAGATTTGTACTTCTTAGAAAATGTAACAGCTGAGGACAAAACTGCCTTCCAGTTGTCAGGGGGTGTTTTGCTTCTGCTCATAGTGTTCCAAAATCTGATTAATTTTAATTCTGCATATGGCAGGGGTTGTTCTTCCTGCACCACAGCTGTGTAAGATGGGGGATTGATGCAGCTGGAAAATAACCCAGGAAGAGCTGAAATGCCTCACTTCCAACCACACATGTGTTGCAAGTCAGCCCACTGCTGAACTGGCATGGGGGAAGATGGGGATGAAGAGAGTGACTTGGAGGCAGGAGGTGCAGGAGGCAACTGTGAAGCTGCTGCTGCTGCAACATCAAGGCCATGGTTCTCCCATCACAGTGGGTGAAAGGCTAAAGGCCACAGCAAAGCAGACTGCCCTGCTCCCTCCCCAGTCCTGGCCATGCCTTTCCCTCCTTCACTAGTCTCACTGGCTGGCAAGACCTCTCCTGGCTTGCTCAGTTTTCAATTCACTTTCCCGGGAAAAAGGTAGCAAGAGCTATGCAGAGCAAATCTCATCAATGCCTCATGCAAGGGCAGTTAATTAGTGTCTCACTGTTATTGACCACACTTCTCCCTGTAGCTCCAACGACTGCATTATTTTGTTTTGCAAATGCTTACCGTTCACTGGAGCACCAAATCTCCCAGTCATGACATCAAAAAAATTCCCAACATTGGTTTCGACGCTACTGAAGATGATCCCACTGTTCTGGTTGCTGAAGTGAGTAGCCATTGAAGCCATGAATGCAACCTGCAAAAATACACTTCTTACTCAGGCAGTCGTTCATGAAAAGAACATGTGTAGAGCAACCAGTTACAGATTTTTTTTCCCTATATTTGCAGTCTGTTTATTTTCCTGACAGAGATGTTCTTCTAGGGCTTGCTCCAAGGCCAATAAACTCCTGTAACAAAACTCCCATTGAATGAAACTGGAAGAGGACTAGGCTTCTTACCTTCAATTGGACTATTCATGACTGTAGGGTAAGTGTATGGTCAAGTGTTTGCAGTTCAAAAACTTCATTTTGGATTTTATTTACTTTTAAGTCTCTCTAGGATGATGCAACAGAAAAATGGTTTTGAAATGGATGGTGTTTCTGATAAACATGTTTTATATAGTTTTTATATATTCCCCAATGCATTTACAGTGGATATTGCTTCTAATTGAATGTGTGAAAATAAATAATTCTTGGTAAAGTCCATACAGATTAGTGTTTCTTGCTAACTACCTTAGAGATGCATTAAGCATCTTTATTAAAGGTCCTCTGGAGGTGCAGCTGCTCAGACACAACATCCAGGGCTTTTCCTCTCTTATCAGTTGCCCTTGGTTATGAAAACAGAAGGTGGTGGAACCCAGGAGAGGAAACTAAGAAAGTGAGAACTGTGCTTCAACTTCGTGTTTCACTTCTTGCCATAGAAAATGTTTCATAGGAATTAGTGCAAAATGTCCCACATTGGACAACTCAAATTATCCTCAGCAAGCTTGCATGGTCAGGGACGGGGGTGATCTTTTCTCTGAGTGTATGATCCCTCCTACATCTGACTGTCAGTAAATGGGGAACTTTCTTGCCAGGAGCTCATATAAAGTCTTGTCTATTTATTTCTATCTCAACTTCTTACATGACAAATATTCATGTGCAGTTGTTACTGCCCATCACAAAAATGACATTTTTTTGTGTCATTCCAGCTACACTGGTATTTAAAGAATAAAAAAACATCCTAAACTTCTTTTGATTTCAGATCCAAATGAGAACAAAACCAAAACAGACAATCAAATGCTAGTTTGGATCCAACAACGGAAATCATTAGCCATCTGTTCAGAAATTTAAGGAGCTCCAGATGTGAGCTGAAAGCTTGGGTCAATTTTCCTTATCCCTGCATGGATGCATTTTCTATGACGGCACATTGTTAACATCTTGCTTCTCAGCCAGAATCACATCAAAGTTCATCATGTGTTAAAGAAAAGCAGCTGCAGTGGCAGCTTGATGGAATTTATTGCTTCTTGTCTAGATTTCATTTCACAATCTTTTTGACCCCTGGGCTGATCAGAAGAGCTGAAAAAAGATGTCCTTTCTTCCTAGTTCTCATTTTAAAGTAGCAGATCAACATGGATATACCAAGTTTTCCAAAATAATCCTGTATTGTATTCAAAAGTGTTTTCTCCTACACCTATCCCAACTGTAAAATTCTTAACTATGATGATAACAAGAAATTATATGCTATACTATGATGATAACAAGAAATTATATGCTATACTGCAAGAATTTTTCAACACATCTGCTAAAAGCAGTGATGGAATTTTAATTGGAAATAAGTATTACAATACAAGCTTTTGTTATTCACCCTTTTTCATTATTCAGTTTTAATTAAATTACTACTGTTGTCTTTATGTAAGATAAAAATAGTGATAGTTCATTTTAAAATTGCAAAAGAATATATGTTGAATGGAATTACAAGTATGTTTTTAAGAAATTCAGCTCTATTGTGAATCCAGCTAATTCTTTAAGAATACTAAAATGATCCTGCTTTATTACAAAAGTCCACTAATTTTTGAAACTGTTTTCATTGTGAATTATATTCTGTGAAATTATCCCATCTTCATGCAACATAAGATGGGGAGTTCAAACATACACAATGCCAAGAAATCTAAAGCCATTTTTCCACACTGCACCTGTTGGTTGTCCTGTTGATTTTGCTGTTAATTTTCATGCCTTTTATGAGGGTGAAACACATATATAAATGACTGTTATTGACTATATGTAGTGTCCTGCAGTTGAGAGATGTATATCTGTAAATAGATCAGAACTTCAGTTTTCCCCACAGTCAGAGGGTTTGAAATGGTATTTCTTTTTGTGTGTGTCTGCTGTATCCCATTTTGTCCCTTCTGTGATTAATTTGGTTTGGGGGGTACAAATCAGACCAAGCCTAAGACACTTCCATTAAAGTGTTTGTGTGAGTGAGGATGTTTTCAGAGATCTATATACTCTCTGGTGTCTGAAGTCCCATTTGTGCAAAAGCAGTACTGACTATCAGATTTAGCCAAGTTGCTCTTCTAGATCCTCAGAAATTATAATGGGAGCTTAGATGCTTCTCTCACATGTGGGCTCTTGAGATGAATCTGACTGCCATCACTTGCCCATGCAAATGCACCCAGTGCTTTAGGAGTCCCCATGATGGGCCAGCTGATACTGGCCTACACAAGTTCCCTCCATAGTGGCAGCTGGAGACCAGGAGGGATGTATCTCAGTGACATGGATCTAAATCTTGCCTTTAGCACCTTTGCTGCATGACATTGTAGAGGTAAGTAAAGTCTTCCTGCTGTTGCAGATGAACTGCTTGTATGTTGTTACACTGTGATGTACAATGTGGGCAACTCATTAAGATCCTCCTTGCAACAGCAACCAAGGGTCTTAAGTTACCCAAATGCCATTTACTTTTGATTGCTTTAAGAACAGGAGTACAGAACATCTCTGCTGTACTGCATGTATGTGTATATATATATATATGTGTATATGTTTATGTGTATGTGCATATGTATATATGTATATGCACACACCCAAGCTCTCTGCCATCTGCCAGATTCCTGGGATATGAAGAAGCCGTGATGCAAAAGCTGTGAGATTATGCCAACAGTGTAGAGCTCAACAGCTCAGGCTTGAACCCATATTTTACTGCTCATCTGGCTTTTGGGTTGTTCATTCATAGGCGGAACCTACATGGCCCCCAGCATATTTAAGGTATCTAGAAATATAAATATACAGGTAACTGCTGAGGGGTATTTTTTAAAACTAAAGGACTCTGTCTGCCCGCAAAGGTTTTGAGCCCATACTTTGATACATGTGGATACATATGCTTCTGAGAATCAAACAAAGCCTGACTGTCCTGAGAAGTGTGACTCCTTTAATCTTTTTATATGCTGTAGGAAGCGCAGTTGTTTATGTGATACAGCTTGGTAGAAAAATGATAGTCCTGCAATTCCCCTTTAATAACCTAGATACTGGCTTGTTGCCCTCAAAGAGAAGCATATATGTTTCTTCCTGCCCATTTCTCAGCTCGATTCTTACTCTAAAGAAAGACTAAACCCTTTCTTTTCCAGGAAGATCTGGCAGAGCACACTTGTCCGTCAGGACAAGGGCTAAATACGCCTCTTAGAGTATTAATTTACAGGGGAATTTTCTTCTTAAGTATGTTACAGCAGTAAGGTGTGGGTTTTCAGTGAAGGAAACCATAACCTGAGATTTGCTGCAGCCAACACCAGTCAGAAATTTTGTACCTGTAGCTCTGGGGGAATTCCAGGGTAACCCTTCTCGCCTTTGGGTCCATGATGGCCACGCTCTCCTCTTGGTCCCATATCTCCTTTGTCTCCCTTCTCACCTTTCGCTCCTTCCTGGCCAGTTGCTCCATTATTTCCATTGTTTCCATGATTTCCTGAAAGGAAAGAAAGCTTTCTGTTTAATCGAAATCATTTAATATATTTTAACAGGTAAGTGTGACAGGGTCCTCTTCCACCCACTTGCAACACACCTACTCTTCAGTACCATAAATGCCAGACTGAACTGTGATGGATAAGAAACAGCTGTGTGCTTAAGCTGAAGATTAAGGTTTTGGTGAGCAAATTTCCAGGAGGACATAGATTGATGTTTAAGAGTTAACCCTCATGCTATCTTGGTGTTGCTGTATAACCTGCTGTTATCTCAAGTGATTGCTCTTTTGGGGGAGATGTGCAAGAAGACCTCAGCAGATGTGAGGCTCAAGGAAAGTGAAAGCCACTGCCTATTGACACCTATCAGGTAGCCTGCATAGTCACTCTTGCATTTCCTTTTGTGTAAAAACTTATTTCCTGGCAATTTAAGTTAATAAGATAATCTTGAATAACATTTTGCTATCTTTGAAACACATCCACACAAATGAAGAATGGCTGTAGCCTTAAACTAACTATATGACCCATCTGTGCCAAAAACAGGAGGGTGTGCATGCTCAGGGTGCTGGTTAGCTTGAAGAGGTTGATGATTGTGTGCTCCTAGATTCAAAAAGGGACAAAATTTTCATAGTTAAGCTTTTCTGAGATGGCTTATGGTAAAAAGACTCATTATAAAACATATTCCTGCTTCTGCAGTATTACTTACTGATGTTTACTGAGGAAATTACTGAGCAAATGTCTATGCAACTGACAGAATTTTAAAGTTGGCTAGAATTACTGAGCAATTATTATGCCTCCTGCTGCAAGAGCCTGATCTTTCAACTCAGGGGATTAATTAATGTCATCATTATTCTAATTCTACCCAAATTAAAATTGGGTTCTTTGTAACTCTGCTTGTTCTTTGATTATTCTTTCTGGTTACAAATTTACATGAAGAATAGCATTATTTTAGATCAAATCTAATGATGAAATGATTTTTCAGAGTTTTTATATTGAGAAAAAAAAAACTTCAAACAAGGAAGCTATATGGTGAAAGAAATGCATATTCTTGTTTGGACAGAGGAATGTGTCACTCTTAAAAATAACAAGAATGATCTTTAGTGTAAAGCCAGAACTACTTCTTTACCGGTTCAGAACAGAAGTCTGCAAGCAATATTAGATTCAAATCAAAGGGAAAAGCAACTGCTGTTATTCCCCTTACAGGCACAACAACATTAAATACAGCAGATGAAAGAGACAGAGAAATTACAGAGTGCAGGAGGTTGCTGCCAGCCACACGTTTGTGGCATCCTATGGTGACAGGAAAGCGAGACTTAGATCAGGAGGAAAGGACTAGGCCAGCATCCCAGTAAGTCCACTGCAGCCTTCAAAATGTGAGTCTAATATAAAATCATGTCCTACTTCTAAGAAGCCAACAATTTATTAATAAATAATGGATCACTGAATTGTGTTTTTACTGTGGTAATAGAAGATACAAGCTTTTGAAGAAGAGACAAGCCTGTCGGTCAGTGACATGTTCAGTTACGTTATACATCTGCTTTAGGAATGGTGATTTTCAAATCCCTGAAGGTAGCTGCTGTAGCAGAGTTACACCAACATACAACTAACTTTTTCCCTTCTCCAGGCTTTCTATTTTCATACCAATTATTAGATAAAAGTATACACTTGTGTATCCTGTTCTTCTATGTGCATTTTTAAGGGGGAAAAAAAAAAGTGGTTTTTATTATGGAAGACAAGATGAAAGAAGGAAATGAAGGAATTTTTATGAGAGAATAAAAGCATGTGTGTCTTTGTAAAGTATTGGCTAGCAGTGTGCTAGATGAGAAAAACTCTTGAATACAGTACACAATAACACAGCTGGATATACAAAGGTGATCACAATAATCAACATCAGGGAACAAGTTCTTCCAACTTTAATGGAAGTTTCATGCTGCTTTAAGAAGAGGGTCCAACTTTCCCTAGAAATGTAGTAAGATTACTTTCAGTGTGAATTTGTGAAACTGAATTTTGTTGATAAATAGGTTTTCAATGGCAAATACTTTAGAATATAACTGAAAATATGTCTACCCAGAAGTTACAGAAAAGCTTGTTGCTGAATCTGTCCCCAGATACTGGTGTTTGGGCCATTTTCCAGTATTTCATAGATCAGCCTGTAATTTATAGCCTGCAATTAGACTGATAAAAAAATTCATTAAACTTCATCTTTACCTGGCATCCCAGGGGGCCCAGGAGGTCCTGGGGGCCCTTGGTAGAGACGAACTCCAAAGTCACCGCGGCAGCAGGAACTGCAGTCTGGATTCTGTGGTCCGGGCTGGGGGGGCTAAGTGCACAGAAACAAGCTTTAAGTAGCTCATTCATGGGGGACATCAATCTTATGCATGTCGGTTACAGGGTCTTCATTATGTATTCTCTGTTTATATATTTGGTAAGTTTTCAAAACACTTCTTATCTGGGGTGAAATCTCACATGCTTGTGTTGTCCCCGAAGATGTTATTTTTGGAAGTTTTAAAGGAAAAGCTCTTGAAGTATTCTAAGAGCTATATGAATATTAAAAAAATAAAATAAAAAAAACCCTAAACCAAAAAACAACAACAACAAAAAACCAACAAAACCAAACAAAACAAAACCAAAAAACTTGTTCTATCAAATAACGAAGGTTTTGAAAACAAAATAATATCAAGTAATGAAATTTCAATTAATATGTCAGTTAGATTCCCATCCTGATCCCACATTTCAACTGAGCTTTGATGACAAACAAGCTTATGTCCCCAGAGGAGGTATTATAAAAAGTCTGTGGAGCATATTCCTGCTCATGGTCCCAGAGCTGCGTATTTACAGGCTATTAAAGTTGAGAGAACCTAAAACAGTGCCAAGGTACAACACAAAAATTTGAACTTACTGCAACACACGTGTTGGGGGCTTTTGACCATTTGTAGAGGTAAATGTGTAACTATGAAAATCTATTTATATGCTTAAATTAATATAGCAGCATAAATAAACTAATGAGTTTATTATATACAGGTCAGCTACTGTAGTAATAGTTTAATAGTTTTGTTTAAGTGCTTTTCTTTTCCATAACATTGTATTTAAACTAGTAGAGTCACATACAATTCTGACTGGATTTCATAACTAGGCTCTTGTGATGATTTTGTCATCACTAATCTTCTAGTGGGTCAGCTGAGGTCAGGATTTGATTTTATTTCTCTGCCTTCTCCTTATCTGTCTCTCTTTGTTTCTTTTCTCCTACAATTTTTTGCTAATATCCTGAGATGCAAACCTGCAGTTCTTAAAATCTGGAGAGGGATAATTACACCAGCTCAACTACTACTTTTCTCCAATAATTCTACTAATTGTCTTCTCCCCCTTTCTTTCCCCTCATCTTTATCATTGTCAAATTACTTGCCTAATGCAGACTTACTGGTTTAGTGGCAGCAAGTGAGCCTTTGGTGGGAGCTGTCAAATGAACACATAGATGTGCTCATTCCTGCCCTCAGTGTCATCAGCTGAAACGTCATCTGAAAAATTAAAGTTTCCTGCCTGTGTTTTGGACAGTACCAAGCACACCCCTAGAATTCACTAATTTCAGGAAGCTTTGATGTTTATGGATAGAGAAGACACCTTTCATGTCACCACCAAAATACTGCAACTCCTCCAGTGGGACAGATGCCTGCTTTCTCCAGCTGGAACCAACAATGGTGGAGTTACCATGGGAATAAAGGCTGATTTGACAGCTAAACAAATATCTTTCATATTCAAAGAATTATGGAAATGGTAAGAACTTGCCAATGGGCAGAAGGGTTTCATATTTATGAGGTTTGGTCAAGGCTATGCTTTTTAGCTTAATTCTGGACAAGGCCTATACTTTCTGAGTAAAAATGAATTCTGCCTCTTGGACTGTCTGTTCACAGAGAACCTGTTTGTATCTGTCTTCCTATTTTTTTTCTCGACTAGTTGTTGCCAAGAACATAACTGACAATCATCCAGTACTGTTTTTAATTTTCCTATTATGAGATAAGAAGTAGCCCTAATTTCAGTTCATTTTCATTCCTTGAAAGGGAACAAAGTACAAGAGGACTGGAATTGTGCAAGCATTTTATACCCCTTAAAATAATAATGTTGATTGTTGCACTGAGGTTAAAACGTCTAGCTCTTTTTAGATAGTATTTCATGTTCATGTTAAATGGGAAGACAAACTATAGACATACCTGCCAAGGGCAAATAAGTCATATCAGCCTAGGAATACCCAAAGGCTTAGAGCTGTGGATTGTAGGTGGGGGAAGACATGAATCCTGCAAAGTGGATTGCATGTGAGACTCCCTCTGGGCAGGTGTGATTTGTCTTTTTCACACAATGCACTGAAATCCTAAACAACATTATTAGCTAACCAGCTATGTTTTCATAAAATAGATACTGGTGCCAGTCATAACCAAGTGCTATTTGGCATTACCTTGAAAAAAGCTCAGCAGGTTCTTACATGTGAAATGAGGCAAGTCCTACCAGTCTGGTTGTATGCAAACAGTTCCACTGACTTCAAAATAACTACTTATGCAAGTCATAAAGCAATATTAAGTTATCTTTACTTTTCACTAAGAGGAAAAAAAGTGTTCACCATCAGCTGCCAGGGATAAAAAATATTCAGGGTACTCTTTGATCTCTAAACCCAGAGAACTTCATGAAGAGTACATTTAAAGGAAAGTAAAGTAAAATTACACTCAAATGTGACACAGAGATTAATTACAATCTACTTGCCAAAGATGTTCTATATAGCTATTTTTGCACAAATTTTATCACACAGTGAATCTCTGGCTTTGGTCTCAGAACATAAATATGATTTAGGAGCTTGTGAAATGTATCTGCCACATTGATATCTTAATACAGATAGAAAACTGGAAACATTTCTGAGGTTATTTGCTGAATTTCCTATGACTTAGTATGTAGGAGAAATTTCTAAGCAACAGATGGTCTGTAAAATTCTCTTAATTTAAAACTGTGAACAAATAAAAATTGGAGACCCAGCCCTTTTCCACTTCCTGATTAATTTTATGAGTTTCTGTTTTATTGTCTAAGACAATTCAGAAAACAAATAATGTACCTCCACCATTCTTGGATCCCATTCTGTGTGTAAAATAGCACGTCTCTGTGGGCACTAAGGCCCTCCATACCCTTTCTCTAAACAACGACACAAACAAAAGTTGCCAAAATTCAGGGTAAAACACCTTGGCTGAGGAATATCTAAAGATTTTCAAAGAACAACCTGAAAAGGTAAAATGGTTTGTCATGGCTCCCTCTAGCCACCAAGAGTTCTTGTGCTTGCGAAATGCATATGGTATTTTATGTAAGTTAACAGCAGTATGGAAACTGGCCTTGAACCCAGTGTACCAAAAATAATAGCAAAGACAAATGCTGTTGTCTCTGTTCCACAATAGAGAGTGAGGCCTTTAAAACACTTTAACAAGAGGATAAAGTTCTCCAGCCTAAATTCTCCCTAGCTGGGTAAAGCAATTACACCTAAAACAACCAAGAAAGTGGGAACTTAGTGGTTGAACAGTTTCCATATAGCTCAAGGGGGAGATGCAGGCTTGATATGAATTAAAATATGTCTGTGCCACCTTTGTTTTTCGTCTGCCTAGAAATTCCTGGAGTCTGGAAGTGGAAAACACCTATTACATAAGCCACTCTGTGATTGATTATCGCTGTCATGCATCTGTTAGTGCTCCGTTTCATTCCAGTAAGCCAAAAATTGCATCATTTCCCCAGAAAAGATTGCTTCTTAGAGAGGGTCTGGCAGGTAAATGACTGCCATCAGCTGTACTCAGAGTCACTGGGCTCATTTTTATTGTCACAGCCTTTTCCCCCAGCAGGAAACTCCAAACATGTTGCATCAAACCCTCTGATGAGAGACACGTGCACTCCAAACACAGTGACACTTTCTGTGAGGGAGAGTTTGACCACTCTAAAGTTAGAATTTTATATTAAATCCTGATATTATGTATTAAATCTGAAATGATATTGCATTAAAAAGGAATCTTTTTACACAACAATAGTACATAGTCTGTGGTATGCAGCCATAGAGAGGTCTGCACACACTTGCTGGCTCTTTGGACTGTATACATGATGTTTTACACTGTTTATATACTGCAAGCGCAATTTAACATGCCTACAGTTAAATATCTATTTTGCTGAATGCACTGGAGGAATATTTAACTCCTGCCCAAGAAGTACAAAATGCAAAGCACTGTAAAATTTAAATACAGGGAATACAGTGGTGTATTAAACCTGTTCCCATATTTGAATATGTTTTAGTTCTTCAAGCCTAGAACAGGATTAAAATCAAATCTCTTCTTTGCTTATCATGATGTAGGTTATTATTTAACACTTGCCTGCATGTCCTTGATTTTAGCAATTCAGAATATCATAGCTTGATCTGAAAGAGTTTTAAAAACCCAAATGATAAAAGGTGAACTATACAGGACTCAAATATTTGTATCAGCTATAGGAATAAAACACTCATGTTCTTGCTTTTTCTGAAAAACATTGATGAGAAAAAAACTTCATTTGAGTGGAATTTTGTTTTGCCTAGTGCTGGAGAGCTTCATCTGCCCTTCAGATTTTTTTCTTTTAAATTTTTAAATTTATATATTTTATATATAAAGTTATAACATTTTTCCTTTGATGTAAGCTAGTGACTATAGTAGCTAAAGTGCCATGAAAGGCATAAAAAGCTCCACAGTTTAAAAGACAGATATTGCAGATAATTTAGACTTTCACTATGAGTTTTTTTCTTCTGAAACTCTCAAGTTGATATATATTATTAAATCTACTCTTTACATTAGTATCTTTCAAGTTACTCCTTAGAATAACATCTTTGAATACTCAGAATTTCATTATATTTTTCTCAAGCTCAAAAAATATACTTTATATACATAATTTTTAAGTAAAGTTACTCTCTGCTAATTGAATCTTTCTAAATACCTCTAGAAATTCTGTAATTTTCCTCCACATCCACATGAGTTAGCAGATTCTAAAACTTTAATATTTTAAATAAGTAACACCTTGGGGTAATTAACAGATTATATATCAGAATATATGATTTCACAGGTTCACAGTTTCAACAGAACAAAGGGCTGCCTGTCTATGTCAAAATCAGTGTCCCCAACCATCTGCTAGATCCTGTAAAGCAACCCAGCAGGTACAGACCAATACACAGGTTTAATAAAAATTACTGCATAAATAATATGACTAATATTAATATGACTAATAATATGACTAATAATTATAGCAAAAAAAATAAATCTCATTAGCTTTAAAGATATCTTTAGAAGATTAATTCAGAGTACCTGGACTCTGTCTGAGGTAGTCAGTTCTACATCATCTACCTCTGGTCTCAGGACTTTTTGGTCTGTAGAAGTGCTATTATCAACAGTCCACTCTATAAGTTGAGTCCGCTGTTTCAATATTTCCCTGCTTCTGGAACCTTTAGGACCAGTCTGGTGGTGACTTTGCAATATTTTGGCCACTGGTTTATAAGATCTTCTGCTCACCTCCATGTATTCATCTTGACACAGGCAAAATGGAAGAAAAAATAAAGCCAGTAGATGCCAACTGATGAAATCCTTCTCTGCCATGTTATTAAAAATAACTTTTCAGGAGTTCAGCAAATGTCTTGCAGAAGGAGAACCTCTTTGCTGCACCAGGAGTTATGTGGTCCTCTCAGCTTTTCCACTAGTAAGCCTGGCACTGAGACCAGTACCAGGTTTTATACGGTTGCATGCAATAAATAAAACTAAGAATGCCAAAGTGACAGGATCCTTCATCCAAAATCAGTCATGCTCCTTTAAACAAACCAGGCATTATTCACCACTTCACCACCACAAGGAAAATTGATTTGTATGCTGGAAATGACCACAGCATTTAATGGACTCCTGTGGTTCCTATTTGGGGGCATTAAAAAATGTAGCACCTTTCCTTTGGCATGTTTTTGTTTAAGTGTGAAAAAATGTGATGGAAATGGAGAACATGTGGCTAATGGTTTACACTCCTTGATTAGACATGGAAAGGCTGTGAATTCACACTCTTAAATGTCTTTTGGACACAGTCACCTTTATTATTTGCCAGGAAATTCACACACACAACTGCGTCAGCCCAGTCCGAAAAATCCTTCCAAAAGCAATTAGGACACAAAAGCACAAGAGGAGCTTTTGCATATGATCCTGCCCCAATGGCTGTTTCTGACTATGCTTTTCATTCACTAAAAGAAAAATATTGAATTTCTGTCAGTTGGCCAACACTGGAAGGAGACTGGCTAAGTAGCTTCAAAAAACTGGGTTGAATTCAGATTCACAGAGCCCCACTTCTCAGTATTAGTTCAACATAGTCAGTCAGGCAATATTTTTTCCCTTGAGTTCCTAATGTTTTCCTAAATGCAATTGCCAAACCAAGTTTTATATTTTTGCTGCCAGATAAATATAAATTTACCAGAGGCTTATTTCAGACTAAAAGAAACAAATTATATATGTATACTAACTATACTAACAATAATATTTTATCTTTTGAACCACCCGCTAGTATTCTCTAGAAAGCCACAACTGCAGGATGCAGTTCTGCTCACATATCCACATATGCACACCCAACCTTCCCAAGAGCAAGTACGTCCTTGATCTGTGAGAAACTCTGGGCCAGTACATGATTACAGCAACACTGCTGAAGCCATCAATCCCAGGAACGATCCCTGGCTGTGCAGTGTGAGGGACTGGCTCATACTCAAGCTGTTCAATGCTGAGCCCCATGCTTAGCTTTTGACTGGGGCTCCTCTGTGTCCTCTGGGGTGCCCTGTAGCTTTAAAGTATCCCTCTTCTGTTCCTTTTTTGTTTTTTATGCTTGTCCTTCCTGTTCATCTGCCTGATAAATGTGAGGGTCAAGGTGCATGGTGCTGCAGTGGGTGTTTTAAAGCACAAGGCTGAAGTTGCATGCTCAGGGATGGGATGTGAGGGAACTGGGAGTACCAGGAGACTGCTGGGATGTTGGTAAGTACTTCATCCCTCCAGAAGGTAGTCTCAGAAGCTAATGATCCAGAAATATCACCCATGCTTAATCTTGAGGAGGGAAATAGTGCTCTCCAAAAGCCATCCTGGAAACAAACCAGGATGGGACCAACAGGAAGGCCAAGACCCACCAGTGAAATGAGGTGCTAAGTCATTCAATAATGTAGAAAACTTTAATCATACCAGCATGCTACAGCAGCAAAGCATAACTCCATGGACACTGCTAGACAAATGAATGAGTTTCATCCACTAAAATGCCCCAGTGTCAGCAACTGCAGCTGCAAGAGGCACTCCCTGGCATGTCATGGAGGTAGAGATGAGGTGTGGAGCATCTGCAGTAACTAGGCCTAATCTTAATCCTTGTGAAATCACAGGAAACCCTGTGTTTGACTTAAAATCAGGAGAATAAGGCTCAAACATCACTGAATTTCAGTGGGGTTGTGGTTCTCCTGTGAAAATGGAAGATGACCCCATCAGACAGACCTGTGCAGATTGTTCATTCAGACCCTTGTAGACGCTGGAAATAATGTGCAATTCATGGTTGCTGAATGATGGTGAGAAAGCACTCTCTGTTTTGAATTCTGGTTGTTTCTGTGGTGGACAGCAGGGCAAGTCACACCATGGGAGAAGGCACTGGCTGGAGATGAGTGGAGAGGTGTGAGCACTTGCAGTTGAGGTATGTCTGCTTGTGGCACAAGTGTCAGGAGTGTCAGTGCTGGCTTGTACCCAGCCACCTGCCGTGGTAATTTCCTATTCAACAGCCCACAGAGAGGACTCTGGGGCTGCACCACTCCTCTAAAAAGGCAATGCTAGCCCCCACAGACACATGGTGTCTGGGCTGAGCCAGTGCAAGGATGGTGCTTGGGGCTACAGGAAAAAAAAGGCAGCCAAGGGCTTTTTCTTCTTCTGCACCAGCCAAGTGTGGTGTAGGAGTAGAAACCTGAGGGCTCAGTGCTTGCCCCCAAGGACAAACATGACTGAGTTGTCTCAGCAACAGTCCCAGGAGCAAGGATGGCTCCTGGTTATGTCAGCCCACAGGCTTTCCAGAGAAAGCTGCATCTCCTTGCCTCATGCTTTTGTTGTATTTAGTGCCCCTATGCTCAAGACTTAATGGCAGGGATCTTAATTCGATTTCAGTGAAATCTCATATGCTCAAGCCAGATATTGGCATCATTACATAACACTTCATAGATTAGCTCTTGAGCCTTGCTTCAATGTATAAATATTAATTAACTAAATAGTCAGAAGAGATTCATTAATCTATGCTTTTTGACTACCAAAAATGCTGATTTTTAAAAAATGCAAATATTCTGGTTATTTCACTGGGCAAACAGAGGTGAAAAGGAATTTACTGGAGAGTGAAGCAAGACTTTGGAAAACACAGTTCCAGATTTTGGAAGCTGCTGCCATCAAAATGGGATTTCTTTTTCATGCAGAGAGGATTTTCCTGGTAGGAAGGGAGTTTGAAAGCCTGGATTCTGTAAAACTGGGAATGACTAAGAGACAAACACTAATTTATCTTGGCACTTAATAATTTGATTCAGCAAGTGCTGGGACAGCACTGATGTTTTCGGCTGACATTTGGGCTTTCATAGCTTTCCAAACTCCATTCCAGGAGCTTCCTGTGGCAAATGTTTCCAATGTGAGTAAAGAACAACCACAGCACCCATGTCCCAAAAGAAGAAGGAACGAAACCAAAGAGATTTGGGCTTCAAAGTTGCCATCTATCATTTCATGCAAAAGATGAAACAAGCATGTTTCTTGGCAGTTATGAGGAAGAAGAAAGATTCCTTCTCTTCCTCATTTACTAATAGAGTCCACCTAGTTCCTACTCATAACAGCTCTTAGGGTTTGATGCTACACACATTCTTTGGTCCAAACTAATAGTAGAGTTCAGATATTGCTTTTTTATTTCCAATATTTTGAACAGAATCCCATTTTCAGAAAACTTTGCTCACCATTATTCTGCTCTGTGCCTTCAACAAAAATCTGCTACAAAATCATTGTCTATATGCATAAGTTCTGGACTCAGAAGTAAAAAGGCAGTGGAGGAACTGGTTCTGGATCTCCGTTCTTGATCTCCTAACAGTCAAACACACTTATTCAAATGTGTTACCTGAATCTAAAATAACAGGACATCAAAATATCAGAGCCTTGAATTAATTTTGTATTAAAATAAAAGGCTGAAAATGCTTCATGCTGAAAAGAACAGATACTCCTAATCTGCAGATGAGGAAAGGACTGACCTGAGAAGTTTGGCATTGCTTTTAGGTGCAAGGCTGGTGTGTGTTGCAGGTATGCTGACAGAGAAAATTAAATCTGACGCCCTCCCTACTTCTTTGCTATGCTTTACACACTCTTCCAGCCTTTGCCAGCTGAGCTTGTACACAGCTGTCATTATTTTTGTCCTGTTGGTCTCTGTCTGCTAATCAACAGCTGAAAGTGAAGTGAAGAACATGAATCTCTTAATGTCAGATAATGAGATATCAGCTAAAATGCAATAGCTCTTGAGTGAAAGCTGCTTCTCACCTTCTCTGCAAGCAAAAAGTGCTCCATAAGAAAGATTATAACTGTTATAACTATGTTGTTCATATTGGCATTGGGAAAGTGGTTTATTAGTGAGGTTATTATGCAAAATTGAAAGGCACTGTTTCAAGAGGCAACAAAATTATTAAAATAAAATTCCCAGCACTGTGCTGCTCTTTTTCTCACTGCTGCAGCAGCCTCGAGCAGAGCCCTCAGGCCTCACCCTGGTGGCTTTGAAGCCTTTTCCCACCTCTGTGCTGATCACTGCAAACCCACAGGAACAACTGAGGTATTTTCATTGAAAGTTTCTGTGATCTGCTGCTTTTTCTGCAGGAATTTTGGTCAGTGACATGGATTCAGGCAAGATCCACCACCCTCGTCCCCAAGGGAGCCTCCAGAGGTGTCTCACCAAGGGAAAGGCAGATTCATGGGGGTATCTGAGTGTTGTGCACCCAGAAAGGGCTTCAAGTCACAGTCTGTGCACCACCATAGTTAAACATTTACTTCTCCTGTAACCCACTGCCACTGAGCTCTGCAGAGAGTGTTGGTGCAGTGAGTGCTTTGAGCAGTTTGGTTTGTAACACTCAAGCTGTGTGTAGTTTGCAGCTACACCAGTTCCCTGAAATACATAGCAGTGAGGTGTGTTTCGTGGGTGTTTTCTGTTATTCAGTTATAGGAATATATATAGAGGAAGCTGTTGGAGAAAGAGAGTGGTGCAAATCCAGCTCCATTATGTGGCTTCTGCCCTCACCCAAAGCAGATGACTTTCTAGAAGGGTTCTGGAAACTACCTAACTTTGACTTTTCCATCTTTCAGGAAATCCTCTTGCCTTGCTTGACATTGGCATTTTCTTTCCGATGTAATGAGAGCTGGGGCTGAGGTCCTGTTTCTCCACTGCTCTCCACCACCTCTTGGCTTGCCCAGGGAAGTACCCAGGGGTGATGCGCTCCAGCAGCCCTGGACTACCACTGCTACCTCATCCCTCCATATTCACAGCCCAAAAACATTTCATGTCTCACTCCATACACCTAAATTAAAGGATCCCCTAAATGAAAGGGTCAGCGATGGGCAGAAAGTCAGGCCTGAGCTCCCAGATACCAGCAGAGATGCAGTCCGCATGATTCTCCAAAACACAGCTTGGCCTCTGCCAGCTCATCTGCACAAACCCTTGCTCCAAAATATGCACCAGAGACACGTTCACTCCATCAATGCCATTTTCAAGGGTCCGTGACAAACTGCCTGGATCAGACAGTTGACAGTCCCAGACGGGATCGCCAGGTGGCTTATCCAAGTCTCTTTCAAACTTGAAGAAAGATTTCACAGTGGTGATAGGGCTTCAGTGATGGAACAAATAATGCAGCGTGATAAGCTTTTTCCAGTGTGCAATGCATCAGTTATCCGTCTCTAATTGAAGAGCCAGAGCACAGTGACTTCCAAGAAAGCAGGGTGGGGAGAGGGAACAGACATAGTGCCAAGAAAATAGCCACAGTCAACATTTTTGTCAGGGATGGATATCCTGGTTTGGATTAAACATGATCTGACCTGAATCTTTGGCTTCATTTTAATTCACCTTTTTTTCTCTCAAGTTTCAAAGTGTTTAAATTTATTACTTGAAATATGCTCTTCTCTGCAATTCCTCTGCCCTGGCCAGGACCAAAAGTGCAACGGCTAAAATACCACAGAAACAACTCCTCATTATTTTAACTACCCAACAAGCAATAAAGAACATCTTGTGAGAAGCCCTGTTCTGACTGCATCCCCAACCCAAATTTTGCACGTGCAGGAGGTGTGGGTAGTTCAGGTAAGGCATCTGGTGTTGGGTGGGCAGCTGAGAAGCAGTTTCAGGCCCACTGATTTCCAAGGCTGTTCTTCTTCCCTGCACAATGAAAGGCACAAAGACAAAATGTTCTCAGTGTGCTCTTGTATCCAGGAGAGGTTAAATATTTGTAAAACATTTGTCTGGGGACTGTAAGCAAAATTCCAGAGTTTATATGACCCGATGTCACACAAATAATTTCTAAGAGTCCAGATTTAACAGTTTCTCAGACTCCGAAGATCTATCAAAGACATTTTATCTTCAGTAAAACATACTATCAAGTGAAAAACAGGTTTTATATTAATGGTCAAACTCTCCCAGTTCTCCCTCCCCTACTTGGGCCCTGGATGAAAATGAACTGTGGCAGATCCATAATCTATTAACCCAGGAAGATCTTGTCAGTGCGATAGTTTTTCCACTGTTTATGTCTGATTATTAAAGTCTTTGTTTTATGCACGTATTGGGACACCACCAGTCCAGAGTGGGGCTGTTAGAAAAATGGCAGTGCTCTAGTTTTGGATTGCAACCTTCTGGTGAGCTCTGCAGAGATTATTAGGAGAAAGGTCCAAGTGCTTGCTTGTGAACACACTGTATCCAGGCTGCAGCCAAAATGATAAAAACTTGTGTCTCCATGCCTGGGTCATGAATGAAATAAAATAAATCACACTGTGGTAAGAGGACAGGTGTCCGTCACCGTCCTAGGTCATGAATGAAATAAAATAAATCACACTGTGGTAAGAGGACAGGTGTCCGTCACCGTCTACCAGCAATACATCCCACAAATTGGACAGCTTGAGAGCAGCTAAGAAGCCAGCCCTAAAAGAGGGGGAAAGTCTGGACTTAGCAGAGCAACACAAGCCAACTTAGTGTATAAAGCCATCAGCTGCTGTGTGCTGCAGGCCCAGATTTTTTCTTTTCATTTTTTCATTTATTCCCCTTTTGAAAGGTTTCTGGTAAATACCCCATCCACAGGCATATGTTTACCCCAGAAGAGGGAGAAAATGGATAAACTGGACAGAATTGAGCAGGACATCTGGCACATTCACTTTCATTCATTGCCTGCCTGTTTAAACTAAAAATATTTTTTTAAACACATGCTGTAATAAGAACTGGGAAGGAGCCACATGGACTGGAGACGAGTAACCTCTCTTACAGGTTGGCAGCTGTTGTTGTGTTAAAGCCCAGCCAACTAGCACCATTTATAACAGAGAAGGATGAGCTTTCTACAAGGAAAAGCTAAGCTTTTCCTAATTTGGGTTCTAAATATTCACAGGGAGAAGAAAAAAAAAAAAAAAGGATAGTTTTAAAAGGATATTAAATCACCATGGTGGTGGTTTTATGGCATTTGCAAAATGTTATGGCTTTATACTCTTGAGAAATTCCTTATTAATCCATAGGAAAGGGTAGATGTTCCTACAGTGGTCCAGAGGCTTACAGGCCACTCCTAGACATGTTAGCAACTACATCCAGCCTTGAGTCTTGAGACTGTCAGCAGTGACTCCCCTCTGGTTGAGGGAATGGCTGTTGGAAGACTTCCAGGAGTTTGTCCAGTTTTTGGCTGCCACATTTTTTACCAAATGTTCATCCCCTTATGACAGCCCTTGGGCTGACTTGGAGTGAGTGAAGTGGACATAAAAGTGGGCTAGACCTAAATGGCCTGGCTGGACACCTCAATTCTCTAGCAGTGCCATAGGCACAGCTACTTATCCTGCTGTTTTGAGTGTCTGTGTTACTTGAAGTTTTCACCCTGTCAAAGATACGAGAGCACTCTGCCAGATCGTTGCTACAATTACGGACCTGAGCTACCTATGTATGGCTGTATATCAAAGGACTGATTCTTTAACCTGCCAAATTTATTAGTATAACCTCTGCAGGACAGAGGAGTGGTAGGAATCGGTGGTGCACAGAGCCAAGGCTGCCTCTGAGAGCAATGATGCCATTCCAGCATTAGTCAGGCGATCAGAAGGGCATCCTTCAATCCTGGAGAAGCCCCTTCTCGTGCTAGCAAAAGCAGTGCAGGAACAGTGAGACAGTATCTCCAGCCTGTGATGCAATGCCCTGGAGGGAAGATGCATCATGTGAGTTGATTTCCATGAGCACAACCACATAAGATGAATAAAATGTTCAGTCATGGAGTAAATCAAGCAGACTGCAGTTCAGCAGACAG
>JAWWTY010000088.1:62174175-62184764 GCA_035222235.1 Margarornis squamiger | reverse complement strand
GGTATACAACAATCTAGCCAAGGTCAGACTCCTCTCGCTCCATCAAGGGGCCTGCAGCTCTGCTGCAGTTTCCCATAGTGAACCACTGCTCAGCACGAGATGGTGTTGTGCTACACAGATGTCTGGACAAGAGCTTCACCTTGGGGCTTGGGGTGACCTGAGAAAAACCACCTGCAGCTCCCTCATGTAATGGCAATGTGTCCACTGATACTCCACATCCTCTGGCAAGTAATTGAAGTTGGTCAGTCATATATTGCCAAAGAGAAGGTTTGGAAAGGTGCACAATGACCTGCAGCCAAGGTCCCTCCATTCTGATTTTCAGGCTGAGCAGAGACCACCCTCAGGCAATGCAATTATACTGTGACAGACATAAACTGGCTGCTATCTGTAATGTATGTATTGATCCCAGGTATTGGGGTGTTTCCTTTTTAGCTTTTGCCTTATTATTTCCTTTTTTATTTTTTATTTTCCTTTTTTATAATTTTTCTTCTATTTTCCTTTTCTTTTTCTTTCTTTTTTTTTTTTTTCCATTTTTCTTTCCCTTTTCCTTTTTTTCATTTCCTTTTTATTTTACTTCCCCCCACCACCTAGTGACCTATTCTGGCAATTCCACAGCTGATCATTTGTGTGAGGTGAGAGACAGTACACGGAGCACATTCATGGCTGATATATTACAAATTATGCCTTTCTAATCCTAAGTCTCTACTTACAGAGGTACTTCCTATCCATAGGTCTCAAATAATTGTATAAGTTATGGTGGTATGTGGTTGCAGTTGTCATTATTTGACAAGTGGATAAATCAATTAGAAGAAGGAAAATTGATTTGCTCAGTGGGAAAAAGTGATATAAGTCCCTCAATCCCCAAGGCATCTCCTTCTTCCAGTCCTGGGACTGGTATTTTCTTACTATCTCCAAAACAAAGTTCAAAGAAAACACCAGAATATCTCAAATAAAATTTATAGTAATTTTATACAAAAAATAACATTACACCAGCACTGGCATAAATTTAAAAATAAAATGTACCAGAGAAAAATAACTTCTGAGAACAGCATGATAGCAGGATTACATGCTGTTTGCTATAATCTTCTCATGTAATGTGGCATACATACTTCAATGCAAGCACTCCAACTTGCATACATTTTGAATTGGGAATAAAATCCACATGACAAATACTAGAAAAAAAATGTTTCAGATATGCAGATTCATCTGTATCTGCACATCCATCCTGAGGAAAGGCAGGAGGAGAAATAAATATAATGCAGAAATAAAGGAGACACAAGAAGCAAAATAGATTGGGACACAAAATTAACCTCTGTCAAAAGCCCTTATTTAATGAAATGAGGAAAAATCTGGGGCAAAATTTCCAACACTACTGTATTTATCTTGGAAGCATCAAGTAAAAATATATGTCTAACCAAAGTAAATTTACAAGGCTGTAGATAAAAATACCAGACATATGCTGTGAAGTGTCTTCGGGGAACCTCAGCAGTGAAACAACGCAACAGTCACAGTGGTTCAACAGCTCAGCAAAAGGTCCCAGTGTGATGTGATGAAACTGAAGTTGCACCCAAGAGACAAACACATGTGATCAGAGAGGTAATTTTGATCCTGTAAGTAGCTTTGATGAGTCCAGCTCTGGAACTAGGCAATCTGTTCTGCTGGCAATGTTTTCTTCAAAGATTTCAAAATACTTGGAGACAGTAAGATTACTGAAAATACCCAAAATGCTTTTAAAAGCTCCTTCCTTCATCTCTTTATTAAAATGCAAATTGAGAAGGCATTTGAATAGAGTGATTAGATAAATTCATGGGGAAAAAACCCTTACCAAGAGAGAAAAATATTGCTAGAACTTCTGAATAGAACCTTAACCCAGGTGAAGTCAAATCAAGAAAAGCTGTGCAAAATAATGGTGCTTTGCCCAGCCCTGGGTGTGCCTTGGCAGGCACCCTGCTGGAAACTGTGCTTGTTTATGCTTGATGGAGGCAAAACAGTTTGGTGTGGAATGGGCAGAGAAGCATGGCAGATCCAATTAAAAGCTATGCTTCGTCCATCCAGCACAAGCCAAAAACAAGGCAGCTGTTCTAGTGAGGTGTGTAAGCTACTTCTGTAGCCAATACAGACAGTAAATCAACAGAATGAATCACATCATTTATCTCAGACATCACCCCCGGGAGGAGGTGAGATGCCTTATGCAGGTGTCTTTCTCTGCTGTTTGGACTGGCAGATGAGGCAGCTTCTTCTAGACACTCCACCTCCAGATGAAGTTCTGTGAGGTAAGCACCAGCTCAGTCTGATGATCCCTTACAATCTGATGTTACTAGGTAGGACTGGCTGCCACCACCTGCTGTCCTTCCTCTGGCTCCCCTCAGCTCCCACTCACTCACTGCTTTAACTCGAGTTTGAGGCAATCTGTTGTGTATGAAAACAGTGCTGGCTCCTGGCTGTATTTATATGAACATTGTTCAGTTGAAACTGAACTTTTTTCTTCAGACCCTGGTTTGGTTTTTTTTTCCTGCAATCCAGCCATTCTCAGTTTTTTGTGTCCCCCCACTGTCTCTTACACTTCTGCCTAGTGGGACCTCTTTCTTCTCTTACCTTAGAGCATCCCAAGCCCTCCACAGCCGACTCCTCTCTCCTCTCTTCCTCCTGTCCTCTCACACAACCCCTACCGACCCTAATACAGTCGCTGCCCTATAGACTGGGTATATTTGTGCAAGCTCAGTGCCCCAGGTGCCAACCAGGGCTGCCCAGCAGGGTCCCAGGAGAAGATACCAAGGGCCCCCTGGATCCGGCATTCCCCGGCACACTCCGCCATGTCGTATTCCCAGCAATAATCTCAGAGAGAAAGACCATGGAAAATGGTGCTTAAGGAGTTTCCTCTGGCACTGCCACAAGACAGTGCTCCGTCTCCCTCTAGTGATGCCTGGGAGCAGGGAGGCAGTCTCTGCATCCATGCCCAGACAGGCTTTTCCCTCCTCCAGTATACAAGAACCCCAAGTCCCTACCTGAGCAATGGCCCCCATCTGTCTGCAGGACAGAACTCTGGTTCAGGGTCGGAATCATTTTAATGTGGAAAGCCATCCCATGGAAAAGCTGCTGTCTCTCAGGCAGGCCCATCTAGCAGAGGTCATGGCAGATGTGGGAAATAAAACAATATGGTTTTATTACAAGCAAATCATTCCTTAACTCAGGAGTTATTTTCTTTAGGCGTACCATGAGAGTTGTAAGGTACTAGGTCCTGTCTGGAACTGGTGCCAGGAACAATTCTTGTTCGGGAATAGGGAATTATGAAAATAGATAATGATATGGCTGAAATGGGCCCCCGCCACATGGCAAGCTCTTTGTGTGCAGAGGAGAGTGGTCATTCTGACCAGGAGACCCCATCTCCCTGCACAGGGGGGGCATGTCAAATCCAATCATAAGAAGAGGCCCACTCCTCTCATTATGCTAACAAGGCGGGACTCTGAGGACACATAAAAAGCATGATTTTTGGGAGGTGGGTGTGCTTTTGGACCTCTGTGGCTGGAGCACCCAGCACATGCTGAAATAGAAACTTTCTTTTTTTTGCTAAACTTCTTTATCTCACAGATATTTGTATCTTAACTAAATTGAATAAAAGAGATTTTTCTTACAGCAGAGCTCACACAGCTCCACTGTGGCCAGACAGGAGTGTCCTCTGTGTGTAGGAAACTATCCACATGGCAGTTTGCAAAGTGGGAAAGCAGGAGTTGGCAAAATGGCCTCATGCCCCATGAGAGTGTAGCTGGTCTCCTTGGTGTAGGCATTGGTCCTGTGTGATGATTTTGGCTGGGAGAGAGTAAACTTTCTTCCCAGTAGCACATATGGGGCTGTGTCCCGGATCTGTGCTGGAAACAGTGCTGGTAACATAGGGATGATTTTGTTACAGCTGAGCAGGGCTTGCACAGGGTCCAGGCCTGTTCTGCTCCTCATCCCACCCCATCAGCGATGAGGCTGGGGGTGAACAAGAAGTGTGGAGAGGACATAGCCAGGGCAGCTGACCCTAGCTGACCACAAGGACATTCCATACTGTGTGGCATCATGCTCATCATACAAAGCTGAGGGAAGAAGAAGGAAGGGAAGGACATTGGGACTAATGGCATCTGTCCCCCCAAGCCACAGTTATGCCTGATGGAGCTGACTTTTTTGGGGATGGCTGAACACCTGCCTGCCCATGGGGAGTGGTAAATTAATTCCTTTTTTTGCTTTGTTTGTGTGCATAGCTTTTATTTTACCTGTTAAGCTGTTATCTCAGCCCAAGAGTTTTTGCTCTTTCACAATCCTCTCCCCCATCCCACAGCCTGGGGCGGGAGCGAGTGGCTGTGTTGGGGCTGAGTTGGTGACTGGGGTTAAACCACATGCCCTGCTCAGAAAAATGCCCTGGATTACTTTCATTAAGGAAGAAAACCTCCCAAACCCACTCTCTTTAGATAGCCTCATGTGGTAGGGGATAAACACAGTGTCTTCAGTCCTACGATGGAAGGACACCTCGATCACACGCCCTGGGCTCCTCTGGGCAGCAGCAGCAGCAGCAGCTCCATCTGCAAACGCTGGTGGGACAGAGCACAGCAGGGCACGCACAGGCGGGACAGGACAGACCACCCGGCAAAGGCAGGGAAGGACACCGGGCACGGCGCTTCCAGCAGAGCCCGCTGGATGGCAGTGACAGGTCTGGGAGGGAGCAGGTCCCGGCACAGCTCTCCTGGATTAGCTCCCTCGTAAAAGAGAGTGGAACTTATTCTACAGCCAGAACCGTGAGCGCACGGGTATTTTGCGCTCGTAATATTGGCTGTGAGTTCCTTAGGGATAGTCTCCCGATAAATGAGAAGCTGCACCGCTGTGGGATGCATGCTGCTGTAGCTGCAGGTGCTGTGCTTTCTGTTTTTTGAATGGTCTGCACCATGGACGCCTTGCTGGGTATGTGCATTATCAATCAAGCTAATCAAGCAGGTCATCAGGGCTGAAAGGAAGGAGAAGGGTCCTCCTCTGCCACATCCCACCGCCTCCAAACACCGTAACCATCCTCAATCCGACAGACCTGACTTGCCCTGAGCCTGTGCCCCCTCCTGATAGTACTGCCAGGCTGGGGCTCAGTGAGTGCTAGAATAAACACGATGGAGAAGGCAACACACATCTAGTAGCAGAGATGTGAGCAAGGAGGGCATGACTGCTGCTACTCTTTTCATCTCTTCTTGGGAAAACACTAGCTGCTGCCTGTAACTTCAACTTTAGAGATTTTTCCTTAGGAACTGCCTTTTTTTGTCTTTTTGCTCCCTTCCCCCCCCATTTTTTATGGGGACGAGGGAGAACACATGTGGGTTTCAACTGGTCACATTTGTAGAATCATTAAAAATAATAATTTTGGGGTGGGCACCCAAATGGAGGTTGCACAGTTCAACACCTTGCACCAAGTAGGGTAGATCAAGTTGCTCAGGCACTTTTACAGCTGAGTATTGGAAATCTCAGAGTATGGAGATTCCCTGCATCTGAAGCCTTCTTCAAGATTTATTTATCCACATGATGAAAAAGTTTTTCCTTCATTCTAATGCTCCAGCATATCCTTGTTGCTTCTTTTTCAACCACTGTACCACTTTGAGGTGACTTGCCTGGATCACCCACACCCTCCCATCAGATAATTCTAGACAGAAATAACATTCCCTTCACCTTCCAAAGAACCCACTCCCAGTATTACACCTACGGAGTTTTGCTATCAAAAATTACAGCATTTTGTTTTAAAATGGCGTTTTTCCAGACAAAGACATTTTGCAAAGCATTAAGCAGGTACATACATAGACCCAAACGAGATGTGTGTCCTGAAGCAAAGCTTTCTGTAGTGCTTCACGAATACCATGCCTGTGGTGCCCCCGCCCCATGTGGCTCACTGTGCCTGTTCCAGGGAGCTCATGCAGTTTGCAACACTGGTGGCTGACACCCACATTTGCAGTACGTGTCTGAGGCACACAAGGCTTTAGTGACTTCAGGGAGTGAGGGCTCTGACTCACAGGCTTATGGCAAGTGTAGGAGAGCTGACCTGACTGCCTGCCCCTCTCCCTATCCCACCCTCCTTTGGAAGTTCCCACCCCAGCTACAGACATGGTAAATGTCTCCTTAAACACTCCTGAACTGCCACAAACTGTAACCGGGCGTGTTAAGGTAAACCAGCAAACCAACTTTGGTTCTTTTTCAAGCAGCAGGATTGTAACTTGTAATTTCTTAACTGCTTCTCCTGTTGATTATCTGGAAGTCAATGGGCATGGAATGCTTCATTTCCAAACTCAGGGAGCTCTGATAATCAGACAGCTGAATCACAGAGGATCATACATGGATGATTTGAGCTACAAGGAAAAGGAGAGCTTATCCCTGCACTCGCAGGCAATGAATCAACAAAATGATACCATTAAAGAGCTAAAGCTGAGGGAGGACAGCAGAATGAGTTCAAAGTCACATGAACTCACTGGCCATGTTTGAGCTAAGCAACCTGGGAGGTGGCAAATTCTGCATGACTTTAAAAACCATTGACAGCATACTGTTCCTTGAAAAAAACAGAGCACAAGCCACTGTTGTTGTGAAGTATCCCATTTAGTGACTCAAATATTCAAGTTTCTGTATGCAAGTAGAGCAGATCTGCAGAAGTATCAGTCTAACTTTTGAACCCTTTATTCCCCATTAATTCAAAACTCCCATTAAAATGTAGAGGTTTGACTGGCTCTGACTTGTACTTAAATATTTCCTCAGCCAGTTTGCAGAATAAATATTATCCAAACCAGGAACGAGACACAAAGGTCTCCCTTGACTCTGATGATTTTCTATAATTTATACGATGACATCATGATTCCAGGCACTAACCCTTGTGCTCACTATCACATGCTGGATGAATGCTACGCCGCCTCACCACCCCTTCCCAATCCCTTTGATCCAGGCAGACACACCAGCTGCAGCAGCTGCTGACATATGTCTGGAGGAAGAAAATTCTGTTCTGTGAAAGATTTAAAGATTTTACTGGTTAATTCATTTGAAGCTGGAACAAAGCTTCTGAATATATTTTATGAAGAGAAACCTTGTCTCAAGCCTATGAAGATCTCATTTTGATAAAATAGGAGTGTTTGCATTTTGTGTTGTAACACCCAGTTGAAAAATGTTTGAATATTCAAGAACATCAAAGCAAAAGCAGTCTAGTATACAAACTAGAAACATGTGTTGAAACAGGAATTTTTCTTCCATCTCATGAGTTGAAACCTCAGCAAATTCAATTCCACTTCTCAGAGCATGTCACATTTCTCAGATGTCAATCTCCTACCTCCTACCAGCCTTTTCCACTGCTGGTTGTTTTGTCACTTCCACTGCTGGTACCCACACCAGTTTCAGACCAGTTTTGCATCCATACTGGAGTTACAAGAGTCCTATCACAGTATTTTTATATGTGGGGCCATATTTTTGAGGGTCATTCTGAGTACAGCTGTGCAAATCTGCTTGGAAAGACAACCTAGCACAGGTCTGCTCGGGACACTGGCCAGTTTTGCCTGGCATGCAGCAGAACACAAATGGAGGTTTTTCTCAGCTCTAATAATCACAGCCAGACCTGGCGCTGCTTAATTTAACAGCAAGGCTCGGAGGCCAAGATTTTCTGTTTGCAGAATCACATGGGAATTGTAAAAGGCTCCAAATGTCTGAAAATCAGACAGCTTATCCAGATGGCTGAACAGTGTGCTTGGGGGGACAACTTAGGCAGACAGTTTCAAAAGGTTTGTCTGTACCAGCTGTAGGAAGGAAGGTGATGACCATTTTCTTTTATATTGTGTAGAGATATAGGTATTCGAAGAACTGAGTCATATTGCTTAGTTAAGAAATCTTGTGTCTAGGCTAGAGCATACTATATTGTCCCTTTTCATTGGGGTATTCAAAACTTTATTATGCAAAAGTCATTGTTTACTAGTTAATGGGAGAAAAAATCACATTTATCCTCATATTCACATTTATTATTGTAGTTTGTTTTGAAATGGGGAAAACATTTTCACTGCTGTATTTTTTCACAACAGAAACTAGAAAGGATATCTTGGAAAAGTGCTGGCCTAGGAGACCTGGTGCTGACAGGCCAGGACAGAGTCTCAGAGGAGACACAGGGAAGCAGGTGTGACATAAGCAGCAAAAGTTCCCTCCTGTGGCCACTCAGAGGGCACCTGTCCAGGTCTTCCACCACCTTTCCTCAGGACCCATTTGAACTGTACTCCTCAGTCCCCAAGACATGCAACCACACACAAGTCCCTTTTCCTGTTACGAAAAACAAAACAGGGCCTGTTATGTTGCTGATTTAACATTCAGTCCTCTGACCCAGCCTGGATATGATGGACACACATCCAGCTGTCCAAAGGGACAGATAACAGGCCCTAAAGGAACCATTCATTTTCTGGAGTACATATGATGAGATGCTGCAGGAGAGATGCTGCACATGTCCCTCAAACACAGTGGCTGTGTGGCTCATCATAGCTCAGAGGTTGGCTGCTGTGTCTTCTGAGTCCCGCATTTTCATTTGATCCTCATTTTCTTCAGGAAGGAAACAATGGTGTCCTGGGAGCAACAAGCACAGGAAAGCTCATGTTCAGTTACCGTTCTTCAAAAAGAGGGTGGCCACAACCTTGACCTAACAAAAACTGTCCTGCTTCATGTTGCCCACTGGCTCTGCTGATGTCCTTGAGAATGTGAGACATGAACTCATGATCAAAAAGCAGGGAGAGGCTGTGCAAGCCTCTGCCCCAGCCCTTGTAGCTGGCACAGGCAGATGTATCCTGGATGCACAGTCCCCCTGCATGCAGTCCCCTCCTGCCCTGAGGTGAACAACCAATTCCCTAGGGGCTGCTTGCAGTGGCTCTCTGCACCCTTTGCCATGGTGTGAATGGATGCTCTGGGGTCACTGCAAGCTGCTTTTGCTACAGGTTTCTTCTCCTTCCTGGCTAGGCACAATTTTCCTTGAACAATATCTAGGTTTCCGTCTTATCAATACTCACCCACCTCTCATCAGATGTAAAATGCCTGTTTAAACACTAAAACAACATGACCTTGCAGAGTTTTCATCTACCTGTTAGCAAGCAGATTGGAATTACTGGTTACATTCCCAGCATTGCTACGCAAAGTCCAGAGAGCTCTAAAGATTTTTTTTGTGGCTAATAAAAGCTGGCAGCAAGCTTGCCTCTTACCCCTCTGTACTCTCTCCCCCTTCTGCCACATGAAATCGCTGCAGCCCTTTGAACTTGATGAGCAGTATTGCCAATTAATTACAGCTCGACTGTGAGCCCATCCGGTGCCTGCAGGGAGAATGAAGCTACAGAGGGGAATGGGGAGCAGGGTGGTGCTGCTGCCTCGAGGCACTGGGTCGAGCTCACTAGAAAGCTCTGGCAGAGGACACAGACAGTGTTTTGCTCTCTCATGGACAACTAATCATTCCCACGTCCAGGTGTATGTTCAAAAGACCCCCAATCTCCTGTGAAGGGAGTGTGCCTCCTGGGTGAGGAGATGAGATGTGAGTGCCTGGAGATGTCTTCATGCAACATATTTAAGGGGGTTTCCTTGATAAAGACTAGGTGCCATCACAGCAGGGCATCCCACCTGCCCTGCTGCAAATGGGTATTTCTCAAGTCCACAGTAAGACCCAGAGGTGCTCAAGGCACCAGTTTCTTTTTCAGCATAAAAGAAGACGGAAGAAGATAGCTTTTCATTGGCAGAAAAGTTCAACCTTGAGACACTTCCCTTAAAACCCGGAAGTTAGAATTCAGATGTTTCTTAAATAGAAGCTTATCAAATGGCAAATACCACCATCATCCATCATGATAGAGAGACAGTTATATTGCAGGAATCATATCACAGGGGATACACGTCAGCTGAGAAGCCTGAGTACAGAAAAGTACAGAGGTACAAAGAAACAAAATTGCACCATTTCCCTGAAAAGTTGAACACAATGTCCAAACTAGATCATTTCAGTGTATGAATTAAAGAGAAATAAAAGAAAAACACCACTTTTTTTTCCCAGAAAGCACATGCAGTGAAAATGCATATTATTCATGGTAAATCAATTTAAATAAAACAATCCAACTAGTTTTATCCAATAATTTTGTTTCAAATAATACTTAGAAGTAAAACTGGTTAAGACAGCATGAGAAGCCACACCAACCCCAGCAGACACATTCCAACAGGAAACAAAACAGTTTGCAGACTCTGGACGGTTTAACTTTCCCAGCACAACCTGATCAATAATCTCACACTCGAACCTTGCCAATAGCCCAGCTCAGAGGTAAACACATGACGCAAACACTGGCTTCTCAGAGGGAGGGTGTCACCTCTGAGGGCTCAGGAACAGCCCTTTGGAATCGTTCCTCCACACACATCTGGCACTCCAGGCAGCGAACTCTGAACCACTGTGTAAGGATGTGGTATTTGTCCCAGCTAAAAGTATTTCAGTCCAAACTGAAATTCAGGAGAGCCTGAATTTCACCACCATTCCTGCCATCCAAATTAGTCTGCTACACAATGTTTCCAGAGCTGTGGAAAGGGAAGCCCCACTTGGTAATACACTATTAGAA
>JAWWTY010000088.1:62163305-62174075 GCA_035222235.1 Margarornis squamiger | reverse complement strand
TCCCATTCCAACCCTCTGCACTGGGGAAGGACACCTTGCACTAGACCATGTGCCATGTCATGCTGTGCCATACCTTGCCATGCAATGCCATGCAGTGCCATACAGTTAAAAAAATGTAAACACCACATTGGCATGTAATAAATGAAATGCAGAAAGTAATAATTCACCTCAAGTTGGCACTACTAAAGATTTACCTGCAGAACCTGAGACTGTCTGGGGGAAATGTTCTTCAGAAAAAATGTAGACCAAGAGGAATAAGGATGCCAACAAGAATGAGCAGCTGTCTAGAAACCACTGTCTTTTCAGAAAAATTGAACTAATGGAGCAGGTTGCCTTGGGAAGCTGAGGAGGTTTCTAAGAATAGGTTACAGAACATTTGTCGGAAATGGTTAAATTATATTTGATCTTATCATGTAACAGGGGAAAAGTCTAGCTGGCCCTTCAACATCCCTTCCAGAGCTATTTTTATGTTTCCATGACAACTTTTTTGCAGATATACTTTTTCTTTGCATCAAGGAACTGGGGTATTCTAAGGTGACTCGTGAAAGCAGTTTTTGGGGGTTGACACTTAACACCCACATGTGAATTGCTAATAACAGTTTTCCCCTAGACTGATCCTCATATTAATTATTTGAGGGCACTTTTATATATATATATATATAAATCTGTTGTTAAGCCATTTTTATCCTATTTGCATCCTCCTATTGAAATTCAGCCAAGGATGGGATGACAGCAGAGAAATCGCACCCAGTTTTGGTAGGACAGAGAGGGAAGAACAACATTTCCTGCAGTCACTCCTAAAGGAAGTTCTTTTAAGCAAGATTTTCCAACTGGAATTTGCCCAGGTATTCCAGAGTTCACATCGTTGCTCTTTTAAAAACAATATTAGAATGAATGGCTGGCTAGAATTTGGATTTGCATTGCCTGGCTGAGATGGGACTGTGCAGCTGAAGCCTGCGGAATTGATTGAGAAGGGACTGGACCCAGTGCAGAACCAGAAGCTGCAAACCAAGTGACCACAAATCAGTCAGGACTGATAAAGAAACACTCAATAAGTTAATATTCTTGGCCAGAGAATGAGGTCCTACAAGAGGTTTCCACAACAGCAGTAACACAAAAGGTGAAAACAGCTATCGAGTGACAGCAAGCTGGCGGACAATGAGGTCAGTTATAGTAGGTGAGATGGGTGAAATTCACTTTGCCTTTTGGAGACAAGCTTAAATTTTCCTCCCGAGCTGGTATTCTACACCCTCCTTATGTAACTGTAGGAAAATGTTAGCTAAACAGGCTCTGGACTGCTACCCTGAGCAATCTCTTAACCAGCCTGGCAGGCAGCTTGGCAATTGCCTGGGATTCAAAAGCCCGGATGGAAAACTCTGAAACAGAAGCTCTTGCCACGTAGCACATTGGCATCATGAGGAAAAGAGCTTGGCCTGACACCAGGTAGCTCTGAGTAACAAAATCAACCTCTGGGACAAGCTAGCGTGGATACTTTTTAATTGCAAACACACTGTTTTAACAATTTTAGTCACTGACAGAAGCACAAGAGTAGTAAGGCCATACAAGCACTTACACAGACACAAAGACAGCAATTATAAAGTGATGTTACACGCCTATTAAAAAAACAAGCACTTGCCTTTCCCTCCCTCCAAACTGTTTTTCTTGATTTTTTTTTTCCTTTTGCTGCACCCCACCCCACCCCACTTCATCTTCACATGACATTCCCACGGGGTCAATACAGGCCATATGCCTGCAGAGGGGATCTTCTGGTCCCCCAAAATATATCCAGTGCCCTTTTGCAGACCTTCTTGTCTGGAGTTGCAGCCAGCCAGCCACAGTGAAAGCTGGGCCACCTGGGCTCGGCAAGGTGTCTCACCCTGTGGCTGTTCTTACTGAACAAAGCAGTGACAGACACATAATGAGGAGCTGGGCCAGGTTCACATCTCACTTGGACTAGTATTTAAACTGGGAATTATATTGGTGTGCAGCTGCGGAGAGCGAGATCAAAGTGAGCTCTAATGCACAAATGAGAATACAGAGAAGAGGCAGCTGTAGGTCAAAGTCATAGGAAAGGCACTGTGTGATGCTTAGTTGCATTTATAGTCACTCTATACATTATATCATACATTATGTTCTTCCTGACTCTGCAGTCAGCCAGCAATCCAGAACTGAAAGCTGCTGAGGAAATGGCCTTTAGCTCTTCCACCTGTCCCTGGTGTGGCTTGTGGAAACCTCTCCACTGCTGTGGGAACATGCAGGACACAGGCTGGGGCAGCTGGCACTGCTACACTCAGACATGTATTTGACTGCTGAAAAACCCTTCTGGCATCCAAAGAAGATACAGAAGGTGAAAATGTAATAGGCTAAAAGGAACAGTTGGGTCCTTCATACCAACATGTGGAAATGAGACGAAGATGCATCGCTTTTATTTTTAGTATCATGGAATCCTTTCCCTATACGGGACAAGATCCAGGCAGCAGAAAGGGTTCTTTGACTGTGCTTCTCACTATTACCAAGAGTGGGTGATTCTAGCTGTAACTCTAGCTACTTCAGATTAAGTATCTCTGGTCTAAGGGATTTGTTTTTATTCCTTCTGTAGTCAACAGATAGAGAAAGGCAGCTGCAAAGGGGTGATTCACCCCACCCTAAAATAGATGGAATGAGTCATCACCAGACAGGCTTATCTCCTTTCACTGATTATAGAGAGAGACCAGACAAATAGCTTAGGTGAGATGCCATGGTTTTTAGATGGCTATAATTAAATGTGTGTTATCCCACTCTCTAATCACAAAGGTCTTTAGGTTTCCTGGCCCAGTGATTTTACTGAGAGATAGAAGTTTTTCCATCTTTCATTTGTGATAAAATGGTATCAAGTTTGCTTGTTTATTTGAAAAACTGTAGTTCAAACAGAGGTTTCAGCTCCCAGCACAATAGCCGAAATTCCAGAGGAGGATAAATAGGGCTCCAGGCAGTGGGACATGAAGAAAATCTAGGCTAAGTTATGTGTGCTCCGTAGTGACTTAACAGAATGGGAAGTGTTTATTATTAGTAAAATGCATTTGTGGTCCCCCAGCACCACTTGCAATTGCAGTTAAACAAACACACCATGGGACACTTTCTGCAGACATTGAAAAAGGAACATAACTGAAGTGCCAGAAAATTAAAAGATGCCTAAACCCAGGCCTTTTTCTGCAGGCATTTTATGTAAAGTTTGCACTCTCCTTTGTGTACATGTCAAGAAATCTCTGTCTTCCTGACAGAGAAGAGCAAGAGGGTTTGCCACAGAGAGTAGAAACTTAGCCATGCACCTTCTCAAAGTTTCAATATTTTTTACAGAATAATAAATAACTTAGGGTAAAGCTGCTGAAAACAAGTGTAGTGAGTTTTGCAGGATAAGGTATGGAGCAGGATGATCATGAGGGTGAAATATTAAAGCCCAGGAAAGACCAGAGCAGTGGCATGAAGACGGAGAGCAGAGCTCCTGGACCAAGGCAAAGAGCAGAACAATATCTTTGCACTGCCAGGCACATTTCCTGCAGTGTCAGTATTTGCTTTGGTTGCACTTTCCATGTGACAAATGCCAAGGTGGCAGAACTACAGAAGAATAAAACCTATGGGCAGTGGCAGTTTCTCTGGAGCCTGTGTTGGAATTTGAAATATCACAGTATAAGCAAAAGGCCTGTGATTCATGGTGCAAGGACACTGTGGGTATAAACTTAGATCCCAAGAAACAAGGATGAGCTGCTGCTTGTGATTGTCTGGAGCACAAACCAAAGCAAAGCTATTTTAGCACAGCTGTATTGAAACTGGGGAGATGATTTAGCTGATATCTGTAACAGCTGCCAGGGCCTGAGCATTTCTGGCACACCTGTAGTGATTTATGGTGTTACCTCCTGTGATGAGGGAGACCTCCATCACTCCTGAGTTAAGGAAGAGTTAAATAATAGCATTCCATGGTCCCAGAGTTACCTGACTTGGAGGCACAGACCACCTGGTAAGTAGCTACATAAGGGAGCAATCCACTGACCAGTTGAAATAGTTAGGAGTTAAAATCCTCACTTCCCATTTCTTTAGACAAATAAATCTTTCTGTGGTTGCCTGGAAGGAAAAGCCGGCTGTGGTATGTGGACATCTGGGAGAGATTCAGGCCACCCTTTGCGATGGAGGGGGGAGACCAGCGTGGTGAGGCTGCTGAGGGCCACCTCCTACCCCAGGCTTCTCGGTGGTTTGGCAGTGGCCTTACAGCTGCCTGCTTCTCTTACAGCTGCACTGCCATGCAGTGTCCCCCAGCAGCCCACATCTGATGGAGATGGGCTTGTCCACACCAGGTTATTCTGTATTTACCTTCCTGTCCCTGGAGCGTGTGACTTGCCAAGAAAAGAGGTCTCTGAAAAACCTCGTGAAACAGGAACACAGGGCCTATGAAAGAAACAGCAGAATAATGAAATGAGTGAGTTACCAGCTCTTGGAACTCCCTTTCCAGCCGTGCTGGGTGTGCCTTCCTATTTACATTTGACAGCATTTTTCTCACACCATAAGGACAAGTGGCACAGACTTTGCTTTTTTGCACGGAGGCACTGAGGAGCCTGGCAGAGTCACACCCTATGGAGCTGCTCAGAGAAGACCATGCTTTCTGTCAAGAGGTCTCCATCTGAACGTCCCCATCCCTGTATATCCCCCACTGAGAGTCCAGAGACAAAGCAACAGAAAAACACTCTGTGCTAACACTGTGCTGAAAGTTGTTTTGGAAACTGTCATCCCTGCCAAGTGTTAAAAAAGGCATTTTACCTAAAGGAAATGACTACTGCCAGACAATGAGCTATCAGATTCCTTCCAGATGGAATTTGTACTTTGAATCAACACTGTGCCCCAAGGAACCATGTTACAGAGCAGGAGGCACTGACCTTGGAGGAAGTGGAAAGGTTTGCATGACTCCTGTGTGCCTGCTGCAGATCAGAGCTGAGGCTCCTTTCAGTGGATGTGCAAAGTTAATGGCAGGACAATGATAGGTTTGAAAATAGATATGGGAGAAGGCACTGAAGGGTTCAATGCTTTTGGAAGTCAAATTGAGACAGGGGCAGTAAAATAAGTTATGAGCACAGGAAGGAGTCTCAGACACATAATGGGTCAGTAATTGCAATTCTGAATGCAATGAAATCCTGTAATATCAAAGTGATGCTGATACCAGCTTTATGCACCACGCTGTGGCATTATGGTCTGATACAGCTGTTTTCTGCATTGTCTCATGGTATTACTGCTACCTCAGAGCTGGAGTCATGCCTGGCCACTGCACTCTATGGGCTGGCAGCACTTGTCTCTTTCCTGAGAAGAGCTGGAGTGGAGCAGGGATGCCTGCATACTACAGACCCTCAGAGTGGGTTTATGTCCCATTTTCAAGAGAAATGTAGAACAAAAAGCCATCTCACATGGCAAGCTGTGCTGTGGAGTGATGGTCACAGGGATATGTCTTCATTTCCTAGGTAAATCAAACCACAGGCGGAGCAGAAGGTTTGCGACTGTCCAAGAAACACAGACGCACAGCCAGCCCTGACCCTCACTCCCTTTTTGTCCAAAACTGGTGGTATCATGCTATGAGGTGAATCACAGTGCTGGTTTCTCTTGTTTTTATGAAAGATGCAAGTGGTATTGCCTATGGCTGTTACATGATCTGCTTCCTCTTTAAAACATTCTTCCAAAACCAACATTCCTTCACTATTATCTTCTCTTTTCTCTCCTTTCCCCTTCTTCCTAATCCCTTCTTCACAGACTGGTCATTTGTCATTGTCTTCTCAGACTAAATTCCCTATCAAATACTTCAGCAGAGGTGAAGAAAAGGGCCTGCAAACATCCTGCATACCAGCCCTCGAGACTTCACAATGCCTTGCACAGACCAGCCGTGCTGTCTGCTCCAAAGCTTTCCATAGTCCCTCCTGTCTCAAAATGCATATCTTGGGGTATGAGGTGGGCAGTATAGTGATTTGTAAATGCTAACAAAGCTTAGCATGGGGTGCCTGAGATGCAGCAAAGGATCTTGTTCTGCTCTTCTCCATCCATTGCTTACTCAGACTTGCCACACACTGAGCAGCTGGTAGCTTTTTAAGCAAAACAACCTCCTCACAACCCCTGCTTGGGGTTTTAGTTTTGCAGGACTGAAATTACCAGCAGGATGCTGTGAATTAGCTCATGTAATTTTTACAGGAGGTGAGGTACTAATTTCAACAAACTTCATCATATGCATTTAACGCAAGCACTTTACTACAGTGCTTTATATAGATGTTTTCAAACAGCTGAAGACGGGATCAGGTCAGAGCTCAGGGTAGGGCAGTTTGTCAAGGGAAAGAGAGCAGGGTGAGGAGAAAACCAGATTGTATACAGTCTAGCCCTGCTGTGGTTTTGGTCTCTTAGGATTAATTAATTTCATTGCGAGCAGCCAGAAAGCAGCCCTAATGCACACCACAGCTGTAAGCAATGTAGGCATAGCCTGAGGAGCAAGGAGCTGCCACTACTCCCTGGTAGTCACATACCTGAAACCATGTGCCATTGCTCAGGGCTAATGCCTAGAGTGTGTTTTTACTCTTACCCCTCTGAACAACCCCCACGAGCAGCTAAGAAATGTCCTTAGGCAGGGCGTGGAGGAAAAAAGCCAAAGGCTCTTGCTTAAACCAGTTCTGTGCTTGGGTTTACTTCAGAGGAATCACCCCAACCACGGCGCACAAACCAGAGAGCAAAGTTTTAGACCCTCAGGACCGTGTCTCGTTTTCTGGGAAGTCAGTGACTAATCCCCGAGGAATGGCTGCGGTGGGAGATTGCTGCTGCACAGTGCCGCTGCCGCACCGCTCCGCTCGCCCCCGGTGGTGGGCTGAACAGGGCTCTGAGGAGCTCCACAACTGTTACACGTCCTT
Source organism: Margarornis squamiger (assembly GCA_035222235.1). Classification (NCBI taxonomy): domain Eukaryota; kingdom Metazoa; phylum Chordata; class Aves; order Passeriformes; family Furnariidae; genus Margarornis; species Margarornis squamiger. Next base: position 62,167,173 of record JAWWTY010000088.1, on the reverse strand, counting down.
GTGTTGCTCAGTAACTGCGAAAACATCGTTGTTTCTCACGCTGATCCCTCCCATCCACCCTTGCCAGCCTAAGCACTTCACCTCTGGCTGAACTGATTATCATGGAGATGCTGGATGAAGAGTCGTCAGAGAGACAACAGGGAAAGGGATGGAGTGAGCTCTACTGGAGAGGAAATTTGAAATTCTCTCTGTCCTGGGGAAGCAGTGGCCATCAGCAGCTGAACACTTTCAGTGCTGGGTAGACCTGGGAGCCTGGACTGACTTGCTTTAATGTATGAGAAATGAGAGCCGAAAAATAGGAAGACAAAACTTGCTCCATACTGTCTTTCATACCCTTCATATCTGAGGACCTGAATTTAACTAAAACAGGGGATTTAAAGCTCACATTTCACCTCTTGGGATAGAGTCAGCCTAAAACACCCACCACCTTTAGCCTTCCTTCCGAGTCAGTGTCGGAAATAAGAGTCTGCATGTCGGAAAGCCCCTTGTGCTCCAACAATTACAGCAAAAGCTGGGAAACTAACCCATTCCTGGAAATCCCCTGTCAGCTCCAGCAGACCCAGGCTGGAGAGATGAGCCAGAAATGTCCAGTGTTTCACTTTGGGAAAGCCCAGCCAGTCTGCAGAGCTGGACAGGATCTGCAGAGAGCATCACAGTCAGGGGGGCAGAGCCATGCACGCTGCAAATCAGTGGCCCTGGGAGCTGCAGGGTCATGAAAGACAGTGGGAGAGGATGGTGGAAAGGAGCCTGGGCTTTCTCAGCAGGGAATCATCCTGCTGGAAAATGAGGATGGCTGGGGGGATTTTTCTTTCCTCCCCCAAGCCTCCTATGTGCGACAGGAGTTACCAGGGGCCATCTAGAACTGAGGGGGGCCAGCATCTGTTTCCTCTGCATTTTCACTTTGTTTATGTATATGTATTACTGTCTGGAAGAAATGTCTTCTGCATTCCAGACAGGGATAATGAAATCCATTCAGGGCAGGGGGAATGGGAATGATGGGTAAGGCATCCAGACAGCCCAAGTCAAGGCCTTGGCCGTGCACAGACAATGGCCCAGCAGTTCCACACTGTTGCCATACACCCTTACACACAGGAATTGGCTTCCTTCAGCCTCTTCTCCCTTCCTCCCACTGATCCTTCTCTTCCCCTCTATCCGGTTCCCAAGGGAACCTAAGAGCACTTAGGAAGATGCAACTCATCATCCTGGGACTTGCTCAGAATATTCAAAGTCCCTTTCTCGTTAGGGTTTTTCACATCAGATTGGTTTGATAAACGTTTTGACCTCTGCATACCACTGATAAACTCTGAAGGCTGGTCCCCTCCTCCCTCTACCCTTACTGTAAATATCTTGCAGATGCTCTGCTCATTTTTCTTCTATTACAGCCAGCTGGCAACTTTCTTGGCATGCCAAAGAATTCCAGACCTTGCAGCAAAGCAACCTTTTGGTCTTCAGCACTGGTTGTTTTCTCACCAGTGTGCCAGTGCATTGATATTTTTAAGACTTCTATTTAATTTTGCCATTAGATCATTGGACAAAAAGCGGAATCTAGAAAAAGTAACTTCAGAAAATGCTGTCCCTCAGAATGAGAATATTAAACATACACAGCTGAGAAACATTATGGAAAGGGCCAAGTGAATTTCACAGAAGGTTAATGCCTTCATACAAAATATTTACACCAGTCTATAGCATTTTATAATATGGACAGAATTTTCTATTAAATTCCTTAGGTGAGGCTAAAAGTTCACCTGGAAGGATCTCATTCAATATTGAATTTTAGTTTGTTGCATACATCTCAGACACTTCCAACTCTGTTTCTATATAACAGTATTATTTTCATCTCTGTGACATGCTTAAAGCTTTCTGTAGAAGAAGCAAGGCAGCTAACAGGATCTGCTAGGTAGTACCACGGTAGGCATCAGCATGCACAAACTGCTTTAAGTCCATGAGGCTGACATTTGCGGAATGCACACAAAATCACGGGAAAAATGTGCTGGACACAGTTGATTTGGAGCCCCTGTGGTGCTGTGTGCTGTGCAAGGAAGAAAGCCAGAGAGAAAGGAATTCAGTTCTGTCTCTGTCAGTGGTGAGAAGAACAGATGAAGTGCAGGGGAGGATGGTTGGAGGCTGGTTAAGTGTAACCTGTCTGTAATGGAGCTCATTAGTTTGGGCCACACAAACCCAGTCACACAGCTCCCAGCCAGCCTCAGGCATGGGCAAGGCAAGGCTGTTCTTACTCACCACACAGGCAGAAGCCCAGAGCAATAGGCTTGTCTGAAGGAAGCCAAGTCAGCCTGTGGTTTTCAAGTGCTCCCAGCACTCACTCCTCTCCCATCACCACCCCCATGTTACTCCTACACAGCAGCCAGAGGAGCTCTGAAGCAAATTGCAATGGGCACTGCCTTTTCCCTTTTTCCACATATACTTTTAGCATAGTGATGTGCTCCAACATGCCATATCAGATGTGGCACCATGAACAGTTGTTTAGGCATGAGTAACAGGGAGGTGTGCAGATGACATAACCAGAAGCGTGGGTACAAAGTGCTCAGACAGGTGTAGCTGTTGGGAAAAGCAGCTACAAAGTTTGGCTCAGAAATGAAGGGGTTGGTCTGTAAACAAGTAGGGGAAAGACAGAAGGTGTCATAATGTGAAGGTCAACTGAACATGGTGGAGAGGACAAACACACTACAAGAGTGGAAAATCAAGGACATCTGAGGAGCACCAGGAGAGGATGGAGCAGTGAAACTGAGGGAGAACAGCATTTTGAGAAGGGAGTTGAGTGGCATGGAAGGAGCAGAAGCCAGACTGATGGCATGTCAGACAGTTCTGTAAGAGACAAATCTAAAATGAAGTTACAGATTCTGCTTCTGAGGCAGAAGTGATTGATTTGTGCATCACCCTTACTTTTATCCAGCCTACCAAATGAAAGGTTGTTTGCTGTCACAGCATGATTCAGGCATTTTCAAGAACCATATCTGGAAGACACAGTTGAATACATTGAGCAGTTGGGCCTAACTCACTTGAATAGATGCACTGCTAAAAAATACACTGTTTTAAAATCTTTATGGATGCTCAACTAAAAGCTATTTGCACCCCTGTTTCCTGCACACACATTTCCACATTGCCCTTTTTCCTCCAAATCCCATCTTTTGCTCTGACTTGTGATCTGGGTAAAGAGGCAGTCACAGCCAGCCAGGAGACCGGGAGTTAGAGGAAATTTGATTGACCACCTCTCTACTGACTCCTAGCAAGCGATAAACTTAAAGAAATATATTCACAGGCCACGTGTGCAGAATCAGACTGAAACACAGCTGAGTTACTTGCTTCCCTTAGCTCAGCGCCACCTCTGAACCACATCCCGATTCATCAGCTCCTGACAACCGAAACGCTGCCTCTGAGCACTCCTGGGATTAATCCCTGCCTTGCTGCAGTGTCAGCACACAGCCACCCTGCCTGTCACCACCAGCATCAGTCCTAACCCATTGCAGTCCTTTGGGATGAGTCCCACCCCAGTCTAATCAGCTTGATCAGACCTTCCCCTTCCCTTCACAACTAATGTCAAATTGAATTGAGGTCTGAGAGCTTGAATTTCCCAGCTCCATTATTACACCTTTGTCCATTATCCCGCCCAGACCTCTATGCAGAGATGCCTTTCCCCCCAGCCTAATCAGACATCTGATGTTGTCCTTTCCTATTTTCTCCTTCCAGACCCAGTGCTAACTGAGTTATGAACTCAACCAGCTTGAACTTGAGTTCTTTGCAGTGACCTCTTCACCTGTGACGTAGGGAAGTCCTGCCGCTCACAGCAAGCTCCTCAGAGGTGCCTTATGGATGTTAGATCTCAAGTAGCAAACCAAAACCACTACAATAT
>JAWWTY010000088.1:62142975-62163297 GCA_035222235.1 Margarornis squamiger | reverse complement strand
TGTGTTACAGCAAATACATAGCATGTTATGAACACAGTGGAGATGAGAAGGATTTTCCCACGGATATTATGCTGCCTGAAGAATGAAGAGGTGGAGAAAAATGTAAGGCAGTGTCCTTTCTATTTGATGGGTAGGCAGGATGGGAGTCAGGATACCTATAGGACTTGAGTATCACAGTCCTGATGAAGGTTTGTAGCTTGTTCATGAATGTGAAAGTGCCACTACAGCTAGAGGGCTGTAACTGTGGGGTACAGGAGGGAAATCTGTATCTCATCAGGTCACCTGGTTGCTGAGGTAGGGGATGCCAGGCACATAGAACCCCAGCAGGTGCAGTACAGACATGCCAGAGGATTTACAGGTAAGGGGCAGGCCAGTGAAGCAGTAACAAAGGAGATTTTCTATTTTGTTTACTTATTGTGACCTTGTTTCCAGCCTTGTAATGCAAAGCCAGATCCAGTTTCTTCCTGAGTAAACTTTTACTGTGTCTTTATCCTTACATTCCTCTGCATCTGGAGTGGGTCCAAGTGGGACTCTCAGATTCAGTGGCTTTTTTTTTTTTTTTTTGATAACTAATGTAAATAAAGCACTATGTACCATCCCTGTTTTGGCTGTTTGCACTGTGACATCTGTTTAGCTTCATAAAATACAAGAGCCCTCCCTTGACTCCTTCAAGCTGAATGAAACGGGAAGTAGACAACATGGCAAGTAAGTTAAAGAGAAGCATGACATTACATACACAGACATACACTGTCAGAGGCTTCATGCACTGGGAGCTGGTTCTTATCAGTCCACGGGCACACACCCAGGTAGTCTGTAAAGTTGTTAGGACATAGACACACAACTGCAGCACCTGCAGAAGTTGTTTTGTGATTACACAATTGTGTAATGTAATGTAATGTAATGTGAAATTATACCTGCAGCTGCTGAAAATCTGACTAGTAAATGTGAGGTTCAGTGAGTTCATAGATCTACAATACATGTATAAAAAAGCCAACCACCTCCTTTATGCTTATATAAATCAGGCTCTCAGGCCATGCATTTGAGTCTCTAATACAGATTGTGCTGCAGACAGCTTTAAATTGTTTACAATTTTTTCCACTATGTTGGACCCAACAGAGTTATTTTATTGCCAAAAGAAGCAGCTTTTGTGTGGAGTAAAAGGGAGACAATGACTTAAGTGAATGAGGGCTTGCATCTTCACTTGCCCTGTCTCTTACCCTACCAGGTCCTTAGAGACCACCAGCAGCTTTGACCTGTACTGACCAGCAATGATCCCCATAAAGACATTGAGGTATTTGTGTCCTGCTGATGCAGCCACCATCCAGATGTCCTTATTTCTTCCCAGAAAGGGAAAGTGTAATATAAGTCCTGTGAAAGTTATTCTGTTCTCACTCAGACAACAATCTTCATAAAGAAATTTGTATCTCTTCTAAATCCCTATAACTTACAAAAGGAAAAAGGAAGCACAAAGCAAACATACATTTAAGTGACCTGGATATGGGCCTCACCAGAAAAATCTAAAATGCTTCTGTGGTCACAAGAACAATTTTCACTTCATGTTTCTGGACTTCATAACACACCACCAAAAGCACTCAGCATTGGGAAAAATAAGATCTCTTAATGGAAATATTATAGAGTTGTAATTTGCTTAGGCAGCAGTTTCTGTAAAAAGATTTCTTACTATTCTAAGGAAATGAAAAACGTATGTTTTGAGCTCATATAAAAAGCACAGCCATTAGCAGAGAAAGGCCAGTAAACAGCAAGTGTGTTACAGCAAAAGGCTTGGTATAGTGCTATTTTAAGGACAGCTGGATGAAAGTATAGACTTCTGTGCTGAAAGACTGTAGCAGACTTGTATGGGCAAGATGTTTACCTTGAAATGTAATGGACAGCATAATCAATACTAAATAAATAATGAAACCAGTTTAAGACAGACTTCACTTTGGGCTTGAGTTCTGTTGACATTTACCATCCATAATATCCTTGTCATCAGAGTTACAATTCAGAAGGCAGAAATCAGAGCAAAATTTGTCTTTGGCCACTCTTCATTGTTATGATACCATTAGACCAGTGAGCTCTGCAGAGAGACATTATCTTCACCTTACCCTGCATGCCAGATGCTTTTGCAGGCTAAAGGAACATTTTACACAAAAAGGCAGATGGCTTGTTTTTTCCAGGATTCCCTGTGGATTATGTCAGTGAAGGCTCAGGGTATATCTCCTTGTGGTTCCAAAATGCAGGGAGAGCTATGTGCTTATTTGTAGGATTTACTTAGTGTAAAACCTCAGTGGAGATCCCTGAGTGAATGATATGAATGGTATTGCTGGCACAGTGGTAAAGCAGAAGAATAGAGTTGCACACATTGAATTACACTTCCAAATACTTTGAAGTGTGCCAGATGAGTTAATATGTACAAAATAATTATTCTTCTGTTACTAGATCCATTAGTTATCTATGAAACAATTGATTTCAAGTAGCTCTTGGCCACCATTAAACAGTTCTATGGAGGCAAAAGTATTTAAACAGGGGAAGTGATACTGAGGTGTAAATCTCTCCAAAATAACTGGATGTCCAAAATGTTGCAAGCACCCCCATTACAAAAATCAAGATCTCAATTTTCACTCATAGCCAACGCCCCAAAATGGAACCACCCAACCTCATAATTTTCTAATAACAAGCTTAGTTTCAGCTCTTTGCAAATCCTAGCTCTGTTGTTTAATCTGAAACTGAATCCCTTTGCAGTTTCAGCATATACAGACCAAGAGTTTAGGTCTGGTCTTTTTTAATAGGAAGTGGCCCAGATGAAATGCTTCAAAAATAATTGAAACATGCCAAGGTTAGAATGTTGGTGAGGATCCAGGTTTTTGATTCCGGCTTCTCTCTAATTTAAACTCTCTATTTGATGAATTTACTCAGAATAACAGAGGCTGAAGGCTATATTGGCCTGTGGTCATGCCTGGAAAGCCTCTTTTTTTTTCCTTTCTACTGGGAAGATTCATATTCATCATAAGAGGTATTTGATTGATTTCTATCATTTTAAAATACTGTTGTGTCAAGGAAATGGGACAAGCCTAGAATTGTACTGGATGTCTAATAAAGGCTATCTGACAACTGAAAATCAGCTTTAACAGGAATTATCTAATGGTAATATTCCTAGTTAGTAGTGAGAACATTCATGTTAGACAGTTAATGGTTTTAAACAGCAGCTCACTTGCACACCTACACAGCCCTAAGCAGTGCTTAGGCACACTTTCTGGCGTGTCTGCAGTCCTGCCAGGGGTGCACTGACAATGAGTTTCCCAGTTCACAAATGTATGGTGCCTGGCTGAAGCAATGCAAGATGAGCTGACCTGCTGTGTGAACTTTTCACAGTTGTTTCTGTGGTGTCTGGACTCTGCGGAATGTGCAAGTTTCCTGTTTCACCACTGCACCCTGACTTGCATTTTGGGCAGAGAAACACGTAAACATAATTAGATGGCTGGCAGCTACAATTCCATTTGAAAATGCTGTCAAGATTTGTGACTTTCGTTTCTATTTTATTTGGAATGGATTAATCTGATACTGCTCAAGACTAACTTTGCCTCAAGAATTTGGGAGTTTTCCAGCACACTGTTTTAATGGGTTGTGTGTGCCTGTCTGTCCAGAATGAAGGTGATGCAGAAATTGTATGATTTTCACAAGTAAAGTGCTCTAGATTTTAAGCAAGCAAAAAATGTGATATGTCATCTGGCTTCTTTCTGGTTTTTCTCCCAAGTATCAAGATATGCAGCTTTCAAATACCCACTCACAGCAGAGTCTAGGCTTTCATAACTCAAAAAACATGTGTGTTTCCATGCTGAGGGTGATGGGCTAAAACCAGTTACTCTGCTCCCAAAGCAGCCTCCTCCTCTGTCACTGCTGCTGCTTTCTGTGGTGAGGCTGAACTGAATCAATGTAAGGCCAATACATTATTGATCACCCTCTGGGCAGGCATAACAAGATTCACAGCCTCGGGGACTGTAGGAAAAGGACAACGGGACAGCTCTGTTGCTGAAGGTCAGCAGTTCCCTCCTCTAATTAGACGCACAAATACCTGATTTTGCCAGAAACTACAGACTGGGAACGCCCTTTTCACCCACCTCCCCAGTGGCTGGGTAGGAGATGCAGACTCCTGGTGTCATCACCCTTTATGTTTCTCAAAATATGAGGACACCAGAACTTTTAAGGACTCTAAAAGCAGTTCTTCACAGCAGTTCTCCGGAAGCAGATGAGGATTTACTGTACTGTCTGTGATGGGGGAGGAGTATCACAGGCAGACTGATTTCAAGGCACCAGGAATTTCTCTCTATGGAGACTGTGATTGTACTGAATAGACGGAGAAGCTTTTCTAAATTGCTTTTCCAGAACATCAAGGAAGAAATTTAAAAACTAATATGCACAATGAGGATATACTACTAACTTATCTTTGATTTCTTGCAAAGCACTCACAGATGAGCTCCTAAAGCCAACCAGTGAGAAATGCTTGGCAGCTGTTGCCAGGAATGAGCACTGACACCCACAAAACCCAGAATGACTTTCCCTTAATTTTCTGCTTTTTTTTTTCACAATAGTTTCTCTTTTTATGCCACTATATTCAGTAGAAACGCTATGTCTAGCATTTTATTTAAAATCTTTAAAATAGGTTTCCTCCTTTCCATTTGTCAGTTCTGGATGCATATTATCAAAGAATCACAGAATGGTTTGAGTTGGAAGGAATCTTAAAGATCATCTAGTTCCAATCCCACTGCCATGGGCAGGGACACCTTTCACTAGACCAGTTGTTGGAGACTTGTGAAAACTCCATCTCCAGCTGTCATGCCAGCCCATTTTAGGTACTGGAATATGCTATAAGGTCTCCCCAGAGTTCCTCTTCTCCAGGTTGAACAGCCCCATCTCAGACTGTCTTCACAGGAGAGGTGCTCCAGCCCCTGACCATTTTCATGGCCTCCTCTGAACTTGCTCCAGCAGGTCCATGTCCTTCTCATGCTGAGGACCCTAGAGCTGGAAGCAGTGCTCCAGGTGGGGTCTCACCAGAGCAGAGTAAAGGGGCAGTATCACCACCCTTGACCTGCTGCTCGTGCTGCTTTGGATGCAGCCCAGAATGAGGTTGGTTTTCTGGTCTGCAAGCACACATTTCAAGTCATGTTGAACTCCTTGTCAACCAACAGCCCCAAATCCTTCTCCCCAGGTCTGTTCTCAATCCTTTCCCCACTCAGCCTGTGTTAGTGCTTGGGACTGCTCCCACCCATGTGAAAGGCCTTGCCTGAACTTCATGAGGTCTGTACAGACCCACCTTTCAAGCCTGTCCAGGTCCCTCTGGATGGCATCCCTTCCCGCCAGAATGTTGATCACATCATACAAGGTGGTGTCACCAGCGAACTTGGTGAAGATGCCCTCGATCCCACTGTCTGTGTCACTTAACAAAGATGTTAAACAGTACTGACCCCTGAGGACACCACTTGTCTCTGGTCTCTCTTTGGACATCAAACCACTGATTGTAACACTCTGAGTGTGTTCCCCCAGCTGATTCCTTATCCACTGACTGGTCTGTCCACAAAATCCATGTGTCTCCATTTTAGAGAAAAGGATGTTGTATGGGACAGTGTAAAATACTCTGCCCAAGTCCAAGCAGATGATGTCAGTCCCTCTTCCCTCATCCACCAACACTGTAACCCTGTCATAGAAGGCCACCAGGACTGTCAGGTACATTTTGCCCTTAGTAAAGCCGTGTTGGCTGTCGCTCATGACCTTCTGGTTTTCCATGTGCTCCATGATCTTGCCAGGCATCCAGATGAGACTGACTGGCCTGTAGTTCCCCAGTTCTTTCTTATAGCCCTTTTTAAAAAACAGGGATTATTTTTCCCCTTTTCCAGTCAGTGGGAACTTCAGAGGACTGCCATGACTTCTCAAATATGATGGTTAGTGGCTTAAACACTTCATCTGGCAGTTCCCTCAGGACCCGCAAATGCATCTGATCAACTCCCATGGACCTGTGCAACTTCAGGTTCCTGAGGTGTTCTTGAGCCTGATCTTCCACAGCAGGTGGTTTTTCATTCTCCCAATTCCCACATTTGCTTTTTGTGACTCAGGCAGTGTGGCTGGAGTGTTTGCTGATGAAAATTGAGGCAAAACCAGTCTTTGAGTACCTCGGCCTTCTCCATATCACCAGGAACGAGATCTCCTGTTTTCTTCCAAAGAGAACCCACATTTTCCCTACTTTTCCTTTTGTCATCAGTGTACCTGTAGAAGCTTTTTTTGTTGCACTTGATAACCCTGGCCAGATTTAATTCTATCAGGGGTTTAGTTTCCCTAACCTGATCCCTGGCTGCTCAGACAATCTCTCTGCATTTCTGCTAGGCTAAGGGAGCTTTCATTTAAAGTTCAGGTTGATTATGCTGCGTACATAAGCCAAATATAACCACAGCTCAAAAATACAAATACAGCTTAATTTTTAAGGCAGAGTTACAGATCTTTCTTATTTCTCCGTGGTGGCATGGCCAGCATAAAGAGTCCCCAGTGTACACTCTGCTGGGACATGAGCTCATTGCTTCCCCAGCTGAGCTGACAGAATTGCTTGGGAGGCCACGCTGTACATATTTTTGCAGTACTTATGGAAATTATCTAGGTAAAACCCTCCCTGCTTTTTGAAGTCAGAACAGTTTTTCAGTCCAGCATGGAAGTTTTACTGGAGTATGACCTTTGTGTTTTTTACAGCTGATCCATATCAGGGTTATCATTAGCTTAAGGGTTTCCAAACATGCTCTGCCAACCTCTTCTCCTCCTCCCAGGGTAGTAGTGGTTTGCAAAACCTTGTTACAGACACAGAGGGATCTTTAACTTGAGGCTGTGCAGGAGAGTTTTCTGATGCAGCCTCTAGCTCAGATCATACCCATTCTACTTATCTGCCCAGGATGAAAACTATAGGAAATCCCAGTCTAGACCTAAGTTCCTAAGGAACTTCTTTTGGCTGACAGAAAAAGAAACTGCATTTGAGTGACATCTTTAGAGCAGTAAGAGAGGTTTTCTGGTGTTATCTGTTGTTGCTTGCACATTTTTATTTTTGCTTTTCAAAACATTTATAGAACATTTGGACCTAATCACAGTTCTCAAGCCTCCCTCAGATTGTTACTCCTCAGAGCCAGAGGAGGCTTGGGGGGGACTGATGGAGTCAGATCTCAGCCTGCTGGAAAAGACCACCACTTACACCTCACAGAACTAAGTTAATCAGAACACCTGAACTGCAATGACTTTTTTCAGCAATTGGGTATATATGTTTCTATTCAAAATCTTCTTTGGAAACATCAGAGTTTATAAACAGAAAACAAGCTATCATGATCAGATTGACACTCTGTCACACAATTTTTCCTCCTGTTCTAAAAGCTTATTTGTGATTTTCCATATGAATCCTGTTCAAAAGCAAAAAGCAAACCAAACAAAGAATATTACTATATCTTTATTCTCCTACAGTTGCAAAAATGCTGTGACTTCTACAGCTGTTAGCAAGCAAACAAACAAAAGATAAAATCTACAGAAAAAAAAATATAAAGATGAATGTATTTTTATGGTTACAAGTGACCACTGTGAACATTCAATCTCATCACAGGTATAGCCTGTATCATAAAACTTCTCTCAGTTAATCTTTTACCCAGTCCAGTAATGTGCAAGAGCTTATGCTCATGTCTTGGAAAGACATCCATCTGCCTTGAAAATTTCTTTCTGGATTTGTGCCAGATGCCAGAGGAGAGCAACCACTTTCCTCTAATGCCCCATCACATCAGTCTTAGGTATTAAAGCAACTTACAGATTACGCAGAGATCTCCATTCATTGGCAAAGCCATGTAAATAAGGTTTCATATGAATGCAACTGAGTTCCAAATGCACAAATAACTAAAATTGCAAGTATACATGAGGTCAGCTATAGCTACCTGCTGAGCTAGAGGGGGAACCCAGCAGCAAATCGTGTTCTGTTCCATCATGAAAGTTGTGCCTACTTTGACCTGATGGATAATGGGAATTTACCATCAGCTGTAGTATTTTGTCTGCTTTCCTCTGACTTTCAGGGCTTCCTCAAGCACCCTTTGGCTTTCTGAGGTAATTAATGGGAGCAAGGAGATCTGGGCACCAGGAAGGTAGTGTGCTCTGGGAAGGTGGTACATTTTGAGCACTGATAGCCCAGATAATTAATCAGAATAATGAATAGACATAAGCTTTCTTCTTTTTCCCGGTTGTCTCCTCTACAACGTAATGATTATCATTGTAATGGTATTCAGGCTGGGGTATAACTCTAGATATATTAATTAAAACATAATCTTTAAAAGGATTAGTTCATGATCAGTAGCCTTAGAAACACTGAATCTCATCATGAAGGCTGCCCTCTCTGCCACAGTACCTGGGAAGAAAATGGATGGAAGGAGAAAGAATGGGGGAGGAGTGTTAAAACAAGACTGGAAGAAACAGAGCTAAACAGAGGGGAGCAAAGCACACAGGGAAAAGAAAGCACAGGTCATGGAAGAGGGTAAAGGGATGAAGGAGAGATGTAAAGGAAAAAATCCAGACAAAGAGAGAGCAAATGTGCTGGAGACTGCAAGACAAAAGGTGTGGGGGAGGGTAAAGGGAGAGGAGGAACTAGAGGAACCTACTTCATCAATTATTGTCATTACTAATGGAAATGTTTTAAAAAAGTTCTCGGATGCAGGGTCCTCTCAAAAACTCACACATGTAGCCTGAGAGGAGTTTCAATTTATTTAGATACATAGCTATGAGACCCAAATTGTTCTCTGATCAGTGAAGACAACTGTCAGCATAAATGAGGTTTAATGTCTGGTCTTGACACTAGTAAGGATTTCCTGCACATCTGATTTATAGCCTCGAGGAAACAGACTATGAAAGATCTTATACACTGAATTTCCAGTTTAATAGAGACAGTCCATATATCTAACAGAAGCATTTAATGTTCTCCATATATTTTTTTGTTACGGATTTAATATCATCTCAGAGCAATAAAATCTTAGGATATGTTTCTACTAATTAAAATTTGAATTAAATATAAATTGGTCCTATTGATTAGCTCTGAACAGAGTCTCAACTTGCCACTACCTGGAGTTATGATGAGAAGCACTCACTCTCTTTTGCACATCTTCAGAGCACTTTCATAGCAGAGAAGGGAAAAGCTTAGAATGATGCATTTTCATTAACTAAGAAGATTGAAGAATACAACTATGTATTGGAATGCTTTCAACTAGACATAATACACACACTGCTGCAGGTTTTAGAAAATTTTCTGGCATTTATGTATCCCATTCCTATATCTATAATCTGTTCTAAATTAGTAGAACTATTTGCATGAGAAGAAGCTATCTAAGTAAATGGAAATTCCAGGATTGGTTCTTAACTGCTTTTAGTACCATTATCAGTTCTGGCCATCTGTGTTTTTTCATTTTAATTCCGTAAATGAATGCTTGCCCTTTGAGAATTTCAAGGACCAGAAAGTAGCAATGAACCTCTTCTGTATTTCCAGACTGAATACTCTGACAACTATTAGTTGATGGAATATGCACTAAAAAGAATTCTGACAGCACAATTTATAAGGATAATTTCCTTTTGCTAACAGGTATTGCAACATTTCTGTGCAAAGATGTGGCTGGCTTAGCTGTGTGCTTAGCCAGTTTTTGAGCTGGTCTTTTGTGATGCAACCTAGCCCAAAGAGCAAGTACATAATCAGATAAGTAGCTCTGTGTTAATGGTACGTTGTGACTTTGGATTATTAGGGTTTCCACTTAATTTATTTTGTTTCATAGACAATAGATTCCAAGTTGGTAAGTAAGGAGAATTAAAAATCCACAACCAATGAAAAGAAGCATTCAGATCTGCCATCTATGCTGGTATGGCTGGAATGCTGGTGAAGGATACAGTCATGAATTTAGGATTCAGTGCTTACTCAGCTTTTGTTAACGCTCCAATAATTAGTTCTAGTAATGGGATAATACCTAAGGATCCAGTCTCTATATGGTTTAATGTTACTGGGAGCTGTAACCATCTGAATGGAAGCAGATCTGGCTCCTCAACCAGATACCTACCAAATACTAGCTAAAGAAATAATGGAGCATATGGGTAGGTAGTATTTACACCAAGGCAAAAAACCCAGTGAAAATGTAATTGGATCCACTTTAGAGGAATTTTAAATGTAATAACAGAAATCATCCTTGCAAATGAGAAGATAATTTATTGTAGTAGATTAAATTGGCACAAAATTAAGATTTTTTGGTAAATTTTTGTAATTTTTTGAATGAAATTATTTACTAAAAAATATCCTTAGGAAATAAAAGTGTTGATGCTAAATGCAATTCCACATACGGCATGAAGTCCACAAAGCAGAACTCTATGCTAATCTTGTTACCCTGAGACTGATCATCACAAATGGACAGAAAATTTAAGGGAAGAGACTGTTCTCTAACCATCCAGGAGAGGAAGAAGTGGGGAAAAAAAAAAACCCAAAACCAAAAAAACCCAAACCAAACTGAAACAAGCAAACAAAAAAAAAAAAATCCCAAAGCAAACCAAAAGCACAAACAGTGATAAATTTTATAATTTTTCTTACTGATTTCGGGTAATAAATGCAACATAATTAAGGATTTTTTTTAAACAACCAATCCTCTTAGTTCAATTATGTCTTTCACATTCTTCACTAACCTGCTGGACTAGTGAAGGACAAAACCTTTGCTGATGGACCAATGCTGCTTTGGATATCAATTGAATAAGGCAATACATGTGACTTCATAGATTAAATCCTGTTAAATAATGATGGCAATCTCACTCCATCATGAACTGAACTGAGACTTAAAGTCTTATTGGCGTGGCATGGATTCAATTTAATTTGAATCAGTTTTCTTACGTGGATACATAACATGCCATCTTACCTCCTCATGTGCAGAGAGAGGGTTTGGACAGGCATTGCTGTGGTGTTAGCAAGATAAAGGGACTGTCCTGGTTCTGGTTTCTAAACTGAGCTAAAGCAATCACATCTAGAGTAAGTCAGGAAGCTTGTACTGTGTCTACATGAACATTTTGATTTGGTGTGGCTAGAGAGTTAATCTCCCATCATATTGGGTTGACATGCAAAGCAACTTTGGTACATACGAATTAGATGCAGAAGAAGCTCCATCTCAATGGCCTGTTAAACACGCTCCAGCTCCTTGGACAGCTTGTGTAGAGGGGGGCGTATAGGGGTCTGAATCAATGATTTGTGCTTTGGATGTTTGAACCATCTGTGTTGGGGACACTTTGTTCAGGCCAAAAGTTGTCAAAAGGAAAAAATCCCGGTTGGTGTAGTGTAAACCTGGGGGCCTAAACTCCAAATGGTTTACTAAAGCAGGCATAGGCTATAATCCCAGCCTGGAAGATGTATCTCACTGAGCCCTGCTATTCACTTGTGTAGCACTCATTCATCACTGAGGGGAGAAGGGCCTGATTTGGTGTATGCTGAAGGATGGCATATGGGACAGTCAGGTTTCTGGCACTGAGAGCAGAGTCTTGTAAAGGTGTGATGCTGAGAAAGAGAGGTGAAGTTCAAAAGCTGCATGAAAGCTCCATCAGAAATAAAAGTGAAAATTAAATTCAAAGGCAAGACTGCCCTTCCCAAGGGAATTTCTTAATCCATGAATTACATTAATAAAAACTCTCAAGGCAAATGGACCTACTTGCTTTCTTCAGAAAATACAGTACTTCAAACAGATCTCTCAAAGGACTGACTGTGTTGAAAGATGAGGTTGGTATCAGAGACTGTTCTTCACCAGTCAGCATCTCATTGCAATCAGCTACCATCTCATTGCAACCTTTAGAGAATACATTATCCAGACATAATAATGGTGATTGTGATTGCAGTTTCCTGATGCGTACAACTTCATATACAAACTGTACTTAGAACATCCAGAGGGTCAAAGCAAAACACACTCAGGATTCTGGAATAAATAATAAGGCTGATTTTAAGAGTGATTTAATGAAATTACAATGTTTTAGCTGAATTGAAACTTTTTGGGTGTTTAATGAGACAAAGAGAGTTTTATAAAACTTGTTCCAAAAGTCAGAATAGTGGAGGCTAGGACTTAAGCCTAGCAGGATTTAAATTCTGGATAGAGATCAGATATGTGCCCAATTAATGACAGAAAATACAAGTATATCCAAATGGAGAGATTTTAGCATCTTCATTTAAAACTTTCATATACCATTTAGCAATCTAGTTCAAATATGGTTCCTCAAGGAGAGCTCCATAGAGAAAATTATGCTGTGGAGTTTGGAAGGAAAAATCTGCCTCATTTGATAAAAGTGGAAGGTGACCTACCATTTTTTTTCTTTATATAAAATGACAGAATATGATGGTTTACAAACCGTTCTGTAAGCTTTCATATGCACAAGTGTTCTCACAACTCTTCCTTTCTTTGAATTTTCTAACAAAAATGTCTTGGTTCTGCACATGGTTGCAGAAACACATGCTGTGAAATGGCAATAAAAATTATTTTAAGGTACTTGGTATTTACTTCATTCCAACAATCACCAGCTATCTAATGTTCATAGAAAAGAATGTTTGCTGTATCCATCTGTCTTCACTCTTCAGAATCCAATTGCAGCTATAATTTTGTTATCCAGCTACTTAAAATGGAATTGACAACATCTTTAGTGCTAATATGTATGCACTGTTAATTTGCAGAGATTGGGTTTTAAAATTGCAGAGTAAAATAAAATAGCAAGCAAGTACCAAAGCAAACAATTCCATTTTAATTACTTTTTGTGCTTTATTATTATATTTTATTGTAAATGGTTCCAATTCTTCCAGTAATAATTTCAACCTGAGGCCACACTTTCCTGGCTTTTATTTTTAAATTTAGAAGTTGATTAATAAACTGTATCCCTATCTCTCAGTAGTTGCATTGGTATTCAGGGCAACAGAAACAAGGTGACTGACTTGAAGCAAATGTTCATTTTTTGTATTTAATGACCTTTATTAAACGGGAAAGCTAAAGGAAATGAAAGCAGCACCAGACTGTCATCTGGGCTCTTGCTGTCACAACCTGCAAGAACAGACTTCTCTGCCCAGGGCAAAAGCTAACAGGTTCCAGAGTCAGGCTCTATATTTCCTTAGAGGTCAGTGCCATCAGACTTCTCTGTAAGATCTGATTTTTGCATAAGTTGGCACTCTTGCAAATAAAAAAGAAAAAAAAAATAGAAAAAAAGCTTTAGTCTAGTTTTCTTGAACTGCAGTTCAAACTCAATAAAAAAGTTCTTTCTTCATAAAGAACTGGTATGAGCAAACTGAAATCTGTGCATTCTGTTTATAGAAAGACAACAGTAAGACACTTGAAGATGTTGCTGATCCCAATTAGGAGCTGAAATCTTAACTTCCAGGAACTCTGTATACCATCAGTTGTAACAGCCCATGGTTTCAAGGTAATTATTAGTGGACTTGGGCTTAGCTAGACACTTCTCAACACAAGCATGATCTTAAATCTGAGCAGATCTAACCTGGCATCAGATCAGTACAGCAACCACATGGTGTTTACATTGATGTGCACAAGGAACCTAATGGTTCCTAGAAAATAAAGGCTCTTGGTATGTTTGGTGTAATTGGAAGGCAGCAGATGGGTTTGTGGTGAGAGCATGACTCCCCATCTGGTCATGAAGGATGGATGAGTGTGTGGGAAGGAGAAGGGGGATCACCCTGCTTGTGACCACTGACCTTTAGTCACGACCCACATACAGAATGGTGTGATCCTGTGGGTCATTCCATGGCAGGCAAATTATTTCTTTCCTCAAGTCAGAGAAGCCTGCTAAACAGATGGACTGAAGCTATTTTGGTGGTAGGCAGTGAAATGCCTGAGATTGAATATTCAAGCAAAAGAGCAAGAGCACAGTGTAAAACTGTGAGATTAGAGGACATTTCAGCAATGCATTGTAGAGATACATGACATTTCATGTGAGAAAAACTCTACTAGACAGAAGAAATCACTTTGAAGACATCAATTCAAGAAAGTATGAATTATTTCTAAGGAGTGGAGTGAATTTTTACTCTGAATAATGTGACTTTGGCTTTTTTTAACTTTGATAATGCCAACAGCAGACCTCATCACTTCATGAAACTCTGCCCTTGAGTCTGTATTTATAAACTTCTAAGTACAATTGTATTCCTCTGTGATGTTTTGGTTTGTCAAATCTCTAAGAGCTGGTACAACATATCAAAGATTTACTCTCACTTCTTTGTTTGCTACATATTTGGTGGTAATTAGGTGCTTCATTTGTAGAAGTCCTTATGCAAAGCCTCTCTGCTGGAGCAGGATTACCTAAGATTTATATCTGTCCCTGTGCAAAGTGCAGAAATCTCCAACGTCTCCACACTAAATCGCAGTCTTAAACTTGGATCTCATCCCACTTTCCAACCCTTTGATATTTTTTCTTGTGATCCAGGATAAATGCTGTAACCATCTCTGAGGAGTAAAAAGGAATGTGTGACACTCATTTACACCAAGCCCAGCAGAGGCAGGGGACGTTGCATACAAATATGAATCAGACCCAAAGTTCGATTAACCTGATACAGTGAAAAGAAACCTTGGATTTTGTTTCCTCTTTTTCTTTTTAAACAAGCTTTCATTTATATATACAAAAGTAAGATCTTATAGCCTCAAAATAAATGAAGACTCATGGAAGAAAAATTATGGTCTGAAAGTCTCTGCATCAGAGGAAGCATGTGAAAAAACAAAATAGATGACTGCAAAGTGAGATGTGGTTCCTCTGGAGATGTAAGGAGACTTGTTTTCCAAAACCTGGAAGAGTGTCAACAAAGATAGAATGCATATGGGATTTTGCACCTTCACAACAAAATCAGCAGTAGAAATTGTGTCATGGGAATACAGCATGGGACAGAAATGAAGTTTCAGCTTGCAGATGCAAAGTATATTCAGAAATCCTATAAGGGACAAAGACAAAAAAATTAAGCAGTTTGAAATGCCATTTGCAAGGTGCTTGGTTTCTCTGAAATGCAAATAGTGATATAAAATATGCAGGAATGTGGTTTTCTCAGGTTTGAATGGGAAGAGGAAATTGATTTACAAATTCTGAATGGAATAGAAACCTTAGAGCAAGACTAAAGGCAAAGCAACTCCCTACACTCCTGTGTGGAGAGTACATGGCACAGAGCTGCCTCTTCCTGTGGGAACTGCTTTGACTTTTGTGCCATTACAACATAATCAAGGTGCTCGCCAGAATAGTTAAATACCAGGGATTTTGCTCTTTAGTGATCCTCAGATTAGTATAATCTTCTTGCTTGTTCTTGGGCAACTGGCCTTTCAGGACTTTCAGTAGTGTGCCTTCAAAGAGCCCTTTACATTTGTGGAGGGATGGAAGTCAGCTCCCCACAAGGTATGCTCTCCCTGGTCTGTAGTAGTCTGGTGGCTTCACACAGATGCTCCCCATCAGGCTTTTGAGAAATCTCAACCCTCAAGCTTGCAGGAAAACCTCTAGATTGTGCAGGGGCCAGGAAGCAGGGGATTTTCTCATCAGTCATCTAGGTTCCCATCTGTATTTGTGGGGCCAAGCAGGGAGGAAAACTTCCTCTTGCTTGTAGAAGAATGGAGAAAACTTGAGCAAGCCCAAATGAATAGAATTTCCATGACCCTGTGCAAGTGAGAATGAAGCACTCTTGCTAGAAAAGACAAAGCAGAGGATGCCACACATAAACAGTATTTATGTTATTGTGACCTGAAATACACCCTGTTGATTCTGGGATAGGCTTTTAATAAAACTTTGTTCTTTACCTCTCAAGGTCTTCCTGCCTGTTTGGACAGTTGTCTTTCTGCTCTGTGAGCTTTTCTGTAAGAAGAAATGAAACACTTTTTCCTTTTTAAATTATTCATATAGATCCTCTGCCATTTCAAGCTCAATCTGTTTGTGTAAGGACTGTGTAATCCTCTTTTTTGTTTCTATGGACTTGTGCTTTTAAAATAATTTCAGAATAAAATACGTTAATTCTGAAGCTCTGTGGGAAAGCTGCATTAGATCATCAAGCCCACTTCTAAGCTGAGTTTCTCCCTACAGGGAAGATATACAAGATAAACTAATTTTACACTGGATGATAGTGAAAAGGCCAAGAAACTCCTAGTTAAATGTACAAAAGCACTTTCATGTCAAAGACATTGACATGCAAGCACAGATTTCTGTAATAATGTGAGAAAGAGAAAGGAAAAAATACAATAATTTTTACTCTTTGTACTTAAGAAGGATTGCATTAATTCCTTTTGTATATTCCAGCGGCTACAAACTGAAAAGAAAACAATATCCAGAGGCAGATAATGTCCTTTCTCTCACAGGGAGGGAAGAGTTAGATACATTTCTGAAGGATTGTTCCCTTTCCTAAGTGGAACATCTATTCAGTCCCAGCCAGGCAAGGCTGTGTTTAAAGCCAGTTCCACAGCGTTCAGCTGATCTCTGCTGCAAAAACACTGAAGGACTCAGCAACAGTGACATTCAGATTTGCAGGGCAGCCCAGCCTCATGGTGTCATTTGTGGCAGTGGTATAGCAGGGCCCTGTGGTGCAGGAAGAATCTCAAAGGCAAAAAAACCTTGAACTTCTCTGGAGCTTTTGTAGAAATGTCACCTGGGACTGTAAAGAGGACAAATTATAAATTGACGCTCCATGCAGAAAGGTGGGAAAAGCAGAGTGGAGATGTAAAAATCATGGGGTAGAAGGAAAGTTGGTGGAGGCAGAGGAAATACTCAACCTGAGAGTTGAAATAATCTGTATAAGTCCCTGCAACTATTACTGTATTTTTGCTTAATCCTTTGAAAGTTAAGTTCAAAGTAAAAGAAGTCCCTCGGTAGGACTTCCTCTCTCTGAAGATTCTCTCTCAGTCAAGAGCTCACTCTGAGCAGCTCCAGTTGTTTCTTCAATTTTTTGTGTTTTCCTGTGTTGACCCTGTCAGACCCATTGCTGTTGCCATAGAGAGAGCACAGAAACAGTAAAGGCAAAAAAATCCCAACCAAGTTTTCTGAAACATAACATACTGTGAAGAGGCATCAAGCACCTTCTTTCTGTGCTAACAAGTTATTAAAAAAAGAAAGTGCTCTGATGGGAGCAGATAAAAATGACACTTTTTAATTCTCTTGCTTGTTGCCACAGAGATTCCTGCAGTTAAAGGGGACATCTGTTAAAAAGGATGAAAAAAAATATTTTACTGTAAGCAAAGAACAGTCTGGGAACAAAACTGTGTCTCAAAATCTAAACCCAAACTTTCTTTAAATTGTACTTCAGCAAAAAATAAACAGCCAGTATTAGTAAAACAAATTATATTCTGACTGAAAATAATGAGACCAGAACAAGTTCAACAAGGGAAGTAAAAATGCAGCACTTATAGCTGATAGAACAGGTTTAAGCTGCTTGAAGGAAGTGATCAGCCAGTTTGGGAATGTGATTTCTTTTGCAAATAATTTCTAGGTTGAGATGTGACCAATGCTTTGTGTTCTGCCAAAGACAGTAGCCGGAGGCAGCATAGAAAAGTTTAACAACTAGCCTGAAGCAGAATAAAAAAAAATTAACAAGGACAAGTAAGCTAATTAGCAGATGCTATCAAGACAGAGTGATAAGATGTGATTAAAGACATCTCTGAGCGACTTCCAGGTCTCTCCTTTCTGGAGTAATGGCTAGGAATGCATGGGTGGTTTCATTACATCCTCACCACGGGTAGCCAACTCCCAAGTCCAAACTGACTGCAATCCCTCATGTTTTCCAGGAGGCTGAGCAGGGGAGGATATTGCCTTCCTCTCCCATTCTTGCCTGATGCCTGCTGTACAAATGAACAGGGGCACGGAAAGGGTGTCGCACAGACGGTGTGCTAATACTTAGATTTTGAGAGAAGCTGCTTGTGTAGGGTGTACTTTACCTTCTGCCTCTTGCAGATTACATTCTCTCCATTCTACTGACAATTTTTGTTAGCTCATGCTGAGCATTCAGTGAAACACTCAAAGAACTGAGTTCACCCCACAGTAGATGCACAGGTGGAAAAACGTGACCATGGCAGAATCTTACAGCACACTGAGGGCAAAGTTTGGAATAGAGCTGAGCTTATTCGGCTCCCAGCCTTGTCCTCTGCCTGCAGAGACTTCAGTCACAAAGTTACCTAGGAGTGTTTTGAATGAGAAGCAATGTCTAGACGTTGATGGGGAACCCAAAAGATGGCTCAGAAAAGGAGAGATTAAGGAACAGTCTTCCATGCAAGGAGACTAACCTAGAGGGCAGTCAGGTTCTATCAGACAAATCAGTTTAGTTTCATGCATTTAAGCTTGCTGTCACAACAAAGCCCAAAGCCTTTATCCCAGTCCACAGTTTTCAAGATGAACAATACTTTTCTGGGAACCAGTAAACATGGTATTTCCCAGTTCTTAAGAACTGAACATTTTATAATACTGTAGACAGAAGGTACTATCTATTATTCATATGCCATTTTATATATGAGCATCCCATGCAAACATATTCAAACTCCATCTTTATTATATGCTGGCATTGAGAATGAGAATAAAAATCCTACTTGGTCAAACTATCCAAACGCAAGACATAGTTACAGAAAATTTTGCTGCTGTGGGTACAAGTAGGCAAGGGACTTTCTAACCATACTGTGCACATGTATTTGGCTTTTTAAAATAACAGGAATTAAAAATAATTCAACAATAAATGTAACATGCTTTGTAGCTGATGAGCTAATTACAGGGAAGTTTAATTTTCCTGTTTCTATCTATTTTGGGCAGTTAAATTCTCGTCATTAACTATACTAGATTAATATTTTCGTGTGTGTCTTTTTTGTCAAAAAAAAAAAGAGACGCAACAGGTCTGGCACAATGATGGCTGTTTTCAGAGGTAAAACACATGCAGAACAAATTGAGCAAGGTAAGGACTGCAGATTAGCAGAGGAAAGTGCTTCTGGTGATAATCGAGTGTATTTGTTTAATAACGATACTTGCCACTATTACAATAATGACCTGAAGTTTTGAAGTGCTCATTTCCTCCCTGTACTGTTTGCCACTTTAGAAGGTGTGGATACTGTTGAGAACAGAAAAGATAAGAGCGATCACAGAGATTAGAGAACTTCTCAGACAGGGAACCCAGCTGTGGTGAGCAGGACCGGTAGATGGGCAGGACAGGAGGGGAAACTGCTCTTGTAGGACTCTTGTGGTGAGACGATAGGCAGAGGCTATCACCAACCCACTTAACACGTTGATTCATTGACAAAGTGTCCAATAGATGATCTTTTTGGTGAGATATCAAGGTGGTTTTCTATCAGTTTGCCAGAAGACTCAAGAAAGGGTATGCTAGAGGTTCGACTTTAAGAAGAAGGGTTTGGCTGAGACAGAAAAGAGACTTCTGGAGCACATCCATTGAATCAGAACCTTGGTACAGCTATAAAGTGCCTCTGTGATTCTCTGACCTGCAAGCTACTATGTAACCAAACACTACACCAGTCACTGATTTGGATAGCAAGCAAGAAGTAGCCCACTTCTCTTTCTTCTGAAGCAATCCTTCCTACCTAGAGGTCTGAGAAAGGGGAATTTGACACACAGGGAAGCTTTGGAGAGAACCAAAGAGCAGGACTTCCTTCTTGTGCCAAGGCACTTGTGCTTCTTGAAGAACTTGACACATTTTTTGCCTCCCGCCCCCAGCTTTCTCCTGGTGAGACCTGCAGGCATCCAGAAGTGGCAGCAACTTGGCACCCACCTTCAGCCTGGAGGAGATGAGGGAAGAGCTCATTGCAGTTACAACTTCCTCACAAGGGGAAGAGGAGGGGCAGGCACTGATCTCTTCTCTGAGGTGACCAGTGACAGAATCTGAGGGAATGGCCTGAAGTTGTGTCAGGGGAGGTTCAGGTTGGATATCAAGACAAGGGTCTTCACCCAGAGGGTGGATGGGCACTGGAACAGCCTCCCCAGGGAAGTGGTCAGAGCACCAAACCTGACAGGGTTCAAGAAGCATTTGGCCAACACTCTCAGGCACATGGTGGGATTTTTGGGGTTGTTCTAAGCAGGGCCAGGAGGTTGGCTTCGATGATCCTTGTCGGTCCTTTCCAGCTCGGGATATTCCGTGATTCCACACTCACCCTTTCCACACACACGCACACACACAAAGCCGGCAGAGTGGTCTCCTCGGAGCGCTCCCCACCATCACCGCCTGCCCACCCTTTCCCCTCAGCAGCCCCTCCCGCGGGAGGGGGTCGGGGGTGAGCCAAGACGAGCCGATCCCATCCCATTACACCCCACCCGATCCCACCCCATCTC
>JAWWTY010000088.1:62099709-62142875 GCA_035222235.1 Margarornis squamiger | reverse complement strand
GATCCCATCCCACCCCAACCCATCCCATCCCACCCGCTCCCACTCCATCCCATCCCATCCCACCCCATCCCACCCCACCCCATCCCACCCCACCCCATCCGATCCCACCCCATCCCAGCCGATCCCACCCCATCCTAGCCGATCCCAACTCCATCCCAGCCGATCCCACCCCATCCCAGCCGATCCCAACCCCATCCCAGCCGATCCCAACCCCATCCCAGCCCCCTGCCCGCCCCTCCCGCCCCCCTGTCCCCACGGGGGGCCGCAGCCCCCGCGGTCACGTGTGGCCGGCGATGTCCCGCCCCTCCATCCCTCCGCATCCCTCCCCATCCCGCCCCATCCCGCCCCCGATGTCCCGGGGCTCCGCCGCTCCGCCCTTCGGCAGCGCCCGCATCGCTGGGTGCGCGCACCGGGGCACTCGCGGACCGGGCGGAGCGGGACGGGGCTGCTCCATGAGGTGAGAGCGCGGCGGGGAGAGCAGCGGCAGCAGCCGGAGAACAAGGAGGAGGAGAAGGAGAAGGAGGAGGGGAATGAGGAGGAGGAGGAGGAGGAGGAGGAGGGTCGGTGCCGCTGGGCGGCCGCGGCGGGCGCTGTGAATGGGGCTTTGTGTGCGGCGCCCACCTGCTCCCGCCGGCGCTGCCCGCACATCCCGGCCGTAGGAACTCGCTGCCGGGAGCAACAGGAGGGAACTTCTCCCTTCCCTCCCGGCCGGGCGCTGCCGCACAGCCCGGTCTGCCGGGGGAGCTGCGGGGCGGGCGGCGCAGCCCGTGAGTCGCTGCCGCTTGGGTGTTTCTTTTTATTTGCTTCGTGGTTCTGTGTTTTTGCTTGGTTTTGGTTGTTTTCCCCTTGGCTCTCAAGGTGGCTGGCGGGCAGGGACGGGGGCACGGGCGGTCCCGCAGCGCGGTCCGGCGGGGCCGCTCCCGGCGGGATGGATCGGATCCTCTCCCGGCCAGGACCCTCGGAGCCCTCGGCCCGGACAGGACCCTCGGAGCCCTCGGAGCCCTCGGCCCGGACAGGACCCTCGGAGCCCTCGGCCCGGACAGGAAGGTCGCTGCGGTGTCTCGGTGCTGCCCCGTGGGATTCGGGGGGAGCCCGGAGAAGGGCTCCCTCCTACCCCCGGTACCCCACGGGACACGGAGGGGATGCACCTTCCCCCGGCAGCGCGGGCGTAGGAGATCCAGAGTTTTTAAGAGATCCTGTAGCTGCTAAAAATAAGCAAATAAATAAATGGAGTCGTCTGCTTTAGGAATCGTATCGAGTTTAACCGGGAACCTGTGCTTTTAACTTCCCACAGGGCATGCAAAAGATTTTTCTCTTGCACAGCGTTTGGCAGCACAAGCCTTCTGCAGCCTGCTGTTGCCACTTGTGACATTCTTAACTTTATTCATGTGAAAAGAGTGGTTAAATCCTGCCTTAACAGCGTTTCAGGATCTCTAACAAATTTTCCCATTTGTTTCTATAGTGAATATGAACCTGCTTATTGCAGAACTGATATAAAGCGCTTCCACGCTTGTGCTACTTCGGTAGAAATTGTAGTCTCTTCTTTCCTTTTTTTCCCTTTCTCCTTTACCCCAGTGTGTTGTACATTACTGTGCATTATTGAAAAAAAAATCAAAATGCCAAAAACTATACGTACATCATTTTAGAAAGGTCTTGTGGTGTCTGGGATTAACTAGGAGTAACTGAATTTAGTAAATACCTGTCAATGACCTGCTCGGCTCTTGTCTTGGGACACTAAAGCAAAGCTGTCAATGAGACTTTATTTAGTAATAGAAGAATCGCATAACAGCCATATGAACCAGACTGAAAGTACATTTGAGTAGAACGAGGCTTGATATGAGCTCAGGATTCTCTTGAGTAGAAGCCAAACTCAGTGCCAATAAGTCACTGTGCAGTAGCAGACATCCATCCTTCCAGTCTCTAAAAATATTGGCCCTCTGCTATTCTCTTCCTTCTTCCAAGAACGCATCTGCTAGCAAAGCAGTAAAATGCTACCTCCTCCCCTCTGCTTCCCTGAACCAAGAGATAGATGAATAACATCAAGTGGAGAAAAAATTAGGTGGGAGGCTGCTCACCTCATGAAGTGATGTAAGCATTTCACAAGGGGGTTCACTCACTTCCCTCATCTCCTTTTTTTAATTTTTTTTTTTTTCTTTTTTTTTTTTTTTTTTTTTTTTTTTTTTGGTATGCTCACTTTGTCTTCTCCCCTTCTCTGCTTGTGTCTATTTTGGTGGAGAAGCTGTGATTGGAGAAACATGAAAGCTAGTTCTTGTGTAAGATGTTGGTAATTTCTAAATCCTACTGCAACAATATCCTAATCACATTCCTTTTGGGACCTGATTGTGGGTTAGTTCTTTTTACTCATGGATAATGCTTGAAATAATTACAGAGAAAAAAAACCAAGGAAGACTAGAACAAATTCAATGCTTTGGTGCCTTGCTTAAGGCAGAGATAGTAGACTACTGAAAATTCTGAGGTGGAAGCGTAGCAATCCATACCATTTTCTGGGATTATAGATTTGAACAGCTGTCTCTCCTGCTTTGTATATACTTCTTTCATGTCTGAGAAGCCTGTTCACTTTCCAGCATTTTTTGGAGTTGTTGTCTATGTGTCTGTGAATGTATGTGGATGAAAGCTCTGCATTTGAGGTAGCTTGGGCCTTGTTTTCAGAGTTGTCCATCCTGGCTGCTCCTGATATTTTAAGAGTCATCTAATCTTGCACTTTTAGGGTACAGAGGAATTAGTGCAAGTAGGTGTAGTTCAGGTAACATGTTAGAGCAGAGTTTGTCATTGTGAAATTGCCAGAGACATATGCAGGTCTAGTGAACTGTGGGAGCAACTGAAGCTCTCCACTGGCACTTAGGACTAGCTACCAGCACAGGTACTTGCCAAGGACTGCTGGAGGGGAAGGACGCAGCAGTGAAAGAAAGCATCCTTCCCTTTTGTTGAGATCCAGAACAGGATGGCCAGTGATGCCTGGAAGTGATGGTGGTAGTCAGTGTGCTGAACTTGAGATGGTCACCTCTGAGCAACAGAGCCTTGTGGTTAGTGTGTTTGCCTGGGAAGTTTTAGGTCTTGACTCAAGTCCTTCTTCTGCAGGCAGATCTTGCATTTTAGATAAATGCTGTAATAACTTACATGTATTTTCTAAAGCTGTCATAGTCTTCTTTTGGTTTTGTGCCTGGAAGTACTCAAAATACTGTACAAGATGTGTCTTTTTTTTTCTTTCTGCTTTTTTTTTTCACACTTACATGAATCTGTAGGGGGAGTGGGTAAACTGGAGAGAGAGCCAAATTTATTCAGTCTTTACAACAGAAAAAATGAATTTGTATTGTGGTCTGCCTGTGACTCTGTAACTTCAGTAGTTGATGGTTTTCCATTTCTTTACTCATAATTGCTGAGAGGCAGGGAACTACAGTTGCTTATTGCAGATGTTTGACTTCCCAAAGGCACTTTGGAATACCCTGAAATATCTCTGTGCAGTTTTGACCCTGGAGTGCTTCCTGAGGCCCTTGTTCACAACGACTTGCCTGAGACACCAGCATGATAACTCAAAGGGATATCTGAAGATTCATAAGTCTGTGAGGGCTGGGAGAAGTATCTTAAACACTGCATCTTCTCCAATATTTGTAAAGCACCTAGTACTGCTGTTATTGAGTACAATTTTCCAGAACCTGAAAAAAAGAGATAAAAATCACTTGATTATCACTAACATCACAGAATCACAGTATAGCTGGGGTTGGAAGGGACCTCTGGAGATCATCTAGTCCAACCCCCCTGATAAAGCAGGTGTGCCTAGAGCAGGTTGCACAGGATTGTGACCATCAGATTTTGAATATCTCTAGAAGAGGAGATTTCACAGCCTCTTTGGGCAGACAGTGCTTTGTCACCCTCAAAGTAAAGAAGGTCTTCCTCATGTTCAGATGGAACTTCCTGTGTTTCATTATGTGCCTTTGCCCCTTGTCCTGTCACTAGAAATCTCTGAAAAGAGTCTGACCTCATCCTCCTGACACCCATCCTTAAGCTATTTGTAACCATTGATATGTTGTCACTTCTCTACGCTAAACAAGCTGAACTCTCTCAGCCTTCTCTCATAAGAGAGATGCTCTAGTCCTGTCATCATCTCTAGTCCTCCTCTCCAGTAGTTCCTTGTCTTTTTTGAACTAGGGAGTACAGAACTGAACACAGCACTCCAGCTATGACCGGAGCAGAGGAGGAGGATAACCTCCCTCAATGTGCTGACCACACTATTCCTAATTCACCCCAGGATACCACTGGACTTCTTGCCACAAGGACACACTGCTGGCTCATTGATAACTTGTCTACCAGGACTCCCATGTCCTTCTCAGCTGAACTGCTTTTCAGCAGGCTAACCCCTGATTTGTACTGGTCCATGAGGTTATTCCTCATGAACTACAGGACCCTACATTTGCCTTTTTTGAACTCAATGAGGTTCCTCTCTGCCCCACTCTCTAGCCTGGCCAGAGCTCATTGAATGGCAGCACAGGTAACATCTACCAAGATGTAGATGTTGATCTTGCTGATGTTCTGGTAGTTTATAGCATTGATACTCTTCCAGAATAGAAAATACATGAATTTCTAGTGCTTTTTATTGAAGTGTTTGTATGGAAGTGTGTGCAGCTCTCCGTTTTTAAGTAGTGGTACAAAAAAGATATTCCATTTTCATCAGCTAAAATATTTTCCCTGCCCAAGAACTTGATAGCTGAATAGGGGAGCTGTGTTACCAGCACAGTCCCTGAAGGTATTTCTAGACCACAGGAGTTTTCATTAGAATACTCTTCCAAGACACTTATGGGTGTGGGGCTTGTCAAGTGTCTTAAGTGAATTGCATTGATGTTCCTGTCTTTCTCTCTCTAACCCTAACAGATGACTGATTTGCCTTAGGCTGTTTCAGAATACTAATCTGTAAAGTCATGGATATGTCGTTTCCTAGATTTAACACTGCAACTGCACAGTTTGTCATGTTTGCCAGCTCTGAAGAACATCAAGTTGAATGGTTGATGATAGAATATTAGGAAAGGAGTAAGTATAAGCAAGTACTAGGTGCTGTTACCCATGTGGGTTTCTCATTTAAGAACTGACATTTCGCAAGTGGCACTCTGTGGCATTTTTCTGTGTTTCCAGTTGTAGCTGGGTGCCTCATTTCTAATCTTGTCCTGTTGAACTAAGCATTGAATGTGGAAAAGTCTTCAGGAACTGCAACATATCCTGTGTATGACTGAACTAAAGGAGGCATCTCAAAATTGAGGGGCATGCAAGAGAGATCCTTTTTGTTTTAGAGGCAGGGAAATTGAAAGCAGGGAGAGACAGCAGTATGTCCCAGTTCATGCAACAAGTCTTGTTTCTTTTGCTGTGCTCTTCATTGAACTGGATGTGTGTTGAAAGACATTTCCAGCCAAAAGAACTGGAGTGAGAACAGAGCAAAATTGTATGTAATGACTGAGTGACAAATGTGCCTGACCTTTGTTTGAGCTACAATTTTGCCCAAAGTCTTGTCTAATAGGCCAAGGAAACAAATCAGGGCAATGTTACATTTTGATTTCTCTCAAACCTTCCCCTGCAATTCACTGTATGTAAGGTCTGGTTGGTGCAAGCTTTCTCCTAGCTTGTGTTTCAATACACTGTTTAACAAGCTGCACATAGCCCCACATCAACAGTCTTGCCTGTTGCCTGGATTTGTGTTGGCTGGATGACATCCACAGAGGCTGGTACTCCTTCAGCTGAATCCATTAAAATGAAATTTAATGTTTGCAAATTCTGAATATCAAAAGGGAGTGTAAGGGTAGAGAGTTGATGCGAAGCATTCTGGAGGGAGGAGCAATAACTGCAGATTTGTTAGTGTTGCAATATCTATGGAGCTCTAACTTTTGGGCTCAAATGCTTAAATTTGTACAGTTCAGCACATCCTTGCCAGTGATTTGTGAGCAGATAGAGGGATTGTACTAAGTTACCCAAGGCGTTTGCTATCTCTGATGTCTGATTCTGTTTAGAGTGGGATTAACTGTATATAAATCACTCCTACTCTTGTGTAGTGCTTGGGCTTCTCAGTGCATTTTTCAGTGTGTTTTCATTAGTAAGTAATAGTAGATTAACTAAGCCAAGAATTATTTGTCTTTATAGGTGACACTGAGTTTAAAAAATTCTGTTCTATTTGACTTTTCCTATGATAGGGTGGGTTGCTCAAGATGGAAAAAACGAGCTGTGCTGATAAAGAGTGGGGAAATGTTCCTGTTGCTTTCAGTCACATCATACATGCTTCTCTGATTTGGCCTGGGAAATGGAAGAACATGCTCAGCTGGATGGAAATAGGAAGGTAGGCAGAGGTGAAGTTTTGAGTGAGTATTTTTTTTAGGGCAGAGTGGGCTTGCTGCCTTTGTGTGGGAGCAGCTGAAGAGGCTGGGCAGTGGCTAATGCCTCCAGGCAGGAGAGAGACTTTGGCAGTGCAAAGGAGAAGCCTGGGTGGGAGAACTCTCTTGGTATTGAACAGTAGGTCAGGGCAGCTGAGGCACGTGAAACATTTGCCAAGTTGGGTGCTGAAGGCAAGCAGGAGAAGGGATTCATTAGTGCTGATGCCTCTGGCTGCTCTGCAGTGCTGGCTGCTGCTGGGCTTGTGCTTTTGGGTTGGAGTAGGGCTTGTGATTTAGAAAGTGATCATCCAGAGAATAAGTGATGGTGTTGTGCTTTGGGAAAAGACGCTTCTGGAGCCCCTTATTTTCCCCTGTGAGAGTTAAGTGTATTTGCACAAAGGGGTTTTAAGTGCCTAGTGTCAATAGTACTCTTCCATGCTCCAGACCCTTTTCTCATTTCCCCTCTTCCCCCATGTGTGTTGCCAGATCTTGCATGGAGTCTGTAAATATTTTCTGTAACCTTTCATGGTTAAAAAAGTTTTTTGAAGTATTTTTGGGAGGGGAAGGGGAGATTAGTTGACGACATGAGTCGTGCTTTGCTGCAGGATTGCTTGGTGTGAGATGGAGGCTTCTCAGCATGTTTTGAAGGAGATGCGATATTTTTGACACCTAAATTAATTGAATTCAGCCCTTATCAATTAGTAAAGGGTGACTCTCATTAGTGTGGCTAATATACTGTTTTACTGTAAACTTGTAGTTTTACTTAGTGAAACTAAGGCTTTTCACTGTTTCATCACTGGATCTTTGTTCAAAGTGTTAATTGTAACATTGTTTGAAAGGCCTTGCTCAGATTTTAATGGCATTTAATGAAAGGGGAAAAATGTCAGTATTGTTGTTTACTGTGGTTTGCACAAATCTCACTGTAAATCAGTGGAGAAGATTATCCTAATCTGTTTCCTATGTTTAAACCTAAAGATTTTATTGTGTATTAAAAGACAGTTGCAGGGAAATTATTGAGGCCAAAGATTACCACCACTTCAATGTCTCTTGTTTTAACTAGAAGGGTTTACCACCAACCTAAGGATGTTTTTTGTGGTTTGTATTCCTCAAGGCCATTTCTTAGCACTAAACTAAAAGAAAACGAGGTAGAAGACTAGATATTTAATTTTGGAGCTAATGGTTAAAAGCACATGATCGGCATTAGCTGTTCAGTATCCCTGGAGTTAAGCACTTATCTGCTGCTAACTTGCTGCAGCTCTAAAATGACAGTGCTCAGTATTTACTACTGCATTTGTTCTGAAAGCAGAGAGATGCCACTATTAGTAGGGAATGCTTCTTGTTAATACCTGTGATTCATTGCAGAAATACTGTTTTGAAGTGTCTTCATGCTCCGTAGTGAATTTCTAGTAGTCACTTCCTATCAAGAGTATTAATGTCGCTTCCTTTTATCCCCCCTCTGGCAAAT
This sequence comes from Margarornis squamiger, assembly GCA_035222235.1. Lineage (NCBI taxonomy): Eukaryota > Metazoa > Chordata > Aves > Passeriformes > Furnariidae > Margarornis > Margarornis squamiger. Next base: position 62,135,042 of record JAWWTY010000088.1, on the reverse strand, counting down.
GAACAGTTGTCATAAAGCTCTGCCGAATCAGGATGCTGACCTCTTTTTTGCATCAATTCGAATAATTATGCCCTGTGAGAGGTGTCTTCCTCCTTTAAACAGTGCCAAGAAAAGACAGCCCTCTCCTTGCATTTCTGACTCTATAGTTGAATGATTATGGGTATTATGATGCATAAACTGTAACCTTAATGTTTGTGTTTAACTACTTCAAGTGGCAAAAAACCACAAATGTGACACACACTAAGCTTGGCAATGTTGGTTTTGTGTTCTTGTGAATGCTTTCCTAGTTATGCTGAGGATTTGAGTTTCACATTTGATGTATAAAATCCACTTATTTTGGAGGTGAAGTATCCTGTGGGAAAAATAAGTTGTCTTCTGAATAGAAGCACTTCTTCCTTCCTCAAAGAGGAAGGGGGGGGAAAGTAACATGTTAGGAACGCTTGCAAAACTTTTTAATTAGTCTCTCCTACTGGTTTCTCAGAGAAGAGAGTCCTGCTTTGCAGCTGTTCTGTGTGTATACCTACAAGGAGTTGTCATCTCTCCCATAGCCTTTTAGTTGAGTACTTTGTCTTCCTTGGGAGCTCTAACAAATCTTTCTTCTGTAGGAGCCAAAAATGCTAAGAGGGTGGGAAGGGGAAAGGCAGCCTATAACAGACAATTATTTGGCAATTGGTATGTGAGGAAAGATTTCTTGTTTTCAATTGCCCATGCACAGGATTTCTTTATATTTTTTTAGCTGGTCTAATTAAACAGTTTACTTTTGTTAGTCAAATATATTTAAGTTTTAAAATAAAAAGTCTTGTTAAGTTGGGGATTTTTGTGGGATATTGTAAAATGTTTCACATATTTAAAGTTCCATTAAATTGTGGGTCTTTTTGCAAAAGTTTTGAAACCAGCTTGGGGTTCTGTACTCCATTTTCTCTCTCTCTCTCTCTCTTTCTCTCTTTTTTTTTTTTTTTTGCTATGGTATGTAAAGAAAGCCAGATAAGTAATGGTATTTGTCTTGTCTGTACCCTGGCATTTCTGGTCTTTGCAGTTCTCATCATCCTTAGTGTTATTAGAGGATGATTTAGGAGATTATTGGTCTCTTGCTGAAGTTCAGGCTCTTTTCCAGTGCAGGTTGTGACAGCTGTTGTGCAATTTAAACACATTCTCCAAAGTTTGAGTAGGTGTAGCAGAAATAAACCAGTGCGCTTCTTTCAGAGTAACCTGAAAAAAATCCTTCTTTTTGATTTTTTCCAATCTTTTTTTTTAAATTTATTTTTTACTATTTTACAAGTACTTCATTCAGCCCAGGAAAAAGCTAAGAAATTGTCACTTAAGTCAGGGAGTGAAAAGCTACAAAATCTATTTTCCTTTTTCTTCCCTTTGCATGCTAAAGAATTAAGCAAAATGCCACAAGCCTGTTCTCCCTCTGATTAAATGCAAGGACTTTGAATTAACCCCTTGTTCATATACCTGGAATCAGTCAGAAATCTGACATGGCTTCAAAATGACTGCTTAATTAGACTTAGAGTAATTTAATTAGATTTAATGATATTTAACAACTTACAGCATTACCCCATCCACATTACCTATTGTTACCTATTAGAGGGGTGTGGCCTGTGGGAAGTGTGTTTGTGTGCATAAAGTGTATGGGTTTTTTTGTTTGCTTGTGGTTGTTTTTTTAAGAAATGTACTTGAGTTTGTATTAAATGGCTCTCAGATAAATATGGGATTGAACTAATGGCATGTTTACTTAGTACTAATTGCTATTTCTGACTGGTACTAAGTGTTGTATTTATGGACACATTCATTTATGTTCTGCTAAGAGTATACTGTGTAGCTGGATTTTTAAAACTTATAGCAGCTTGCCTCATAGTAATGAGATGTACTTTTATGAAACAACTGAATTTCACTTTGTTTATCAAACTGTAATCTACTGTTTTTGAAGAATGATGTGAGCTATAGTGACCCTGCATGATCTATTTGAATTTATGCTCCAGTCCTCATTTCAGTTATTTATTTATCTGACTAGACCTGTAAAACTCTTTCTACTTTTCTTCTAGGGTGGTGGGAGGAAGTTTATACAGCTGAACATCCTTTACTTTAAACTGTTCCTTCAGAAAAAATTTGTATGGCAGCTAAAACTTGGAGATGAAAGTGACTATTTTCAGTAAGCATACTGTAAAACTAGAAATTTGAAACATTTTTACATAGGTGCACTTGCCAATCCAGATGTTGCTCTCTCATTAAGTTTTTCTGCTGTGCTCTAGGAAAAAGCGCATTGCCATGCTGCCTTAACATGCTGTTTGCTGGTATGTTTGTCCTGGATTGGCAATATGTGGTATAATTGAAGTTTTCTGTAGGAAACTTTGCCCTAGACATTGGCACCCTGTTTGTCTGTGAGAGTTTGCAGCTTGTCTGTTGCATTGGTTTTATATGTTTGTTCAACTGCTGCTTTCCTTTGCTTGAAAGGGGGAACATGACTGTGATAGTGCACTGCCAAGTTATAAGCAGCTATGGCTCTAAGAATATATGCACAGTTTCTTATGGGGAAGAATCTAAGACAATTCTTCCAGCAATAACCTCTCTCTTGCTCAGAAGATTCTCTCTGCTACATTGTGTTGAGCTGTCCCAGTATATGTCATGTGTGGTTTAAGTATAATTTTGAGTTTGGTTAGTGGTTAGACTTGTGCATACATTAGTGGTGGTGCTTATGCTACCCAGTGCAGACCCATGGTGATACAATAGTGAAGTTTTAATGAACGACTTTACATGCTTATTTGTGCTTTTGCCACTTTACCAAATGGCTGCCCTGATGGTAAGGTTAAAAAAGGCAGTGGGCAGAGAAATCTGCTCATGTATGGACATGCTGGTGATCTAATTATGTAGAGACGTAGCTAGTATAATATGATACATACTTGAGCATTTGGTAGAGGTTACTTCTGTTCTTCGGTGGTCAGACTTAGGCTTGCTTTTAAGTCTGGAGAAACAGAAAGTTTCCCTTAGCTGGCTGTTAATCTTTTTTAGAGCTTGAGGGCTAAATCCTCAAAGGGTGATATAAGTATGCAAATTCAATTCAGACTTGGCTGCCTGTGAACTGAATGGTATCGAGTTGGAATCTTATTTTTCTTTCTTTTTTGTTTAGATATTGAAGAAGAATAAAAAGCTCCTCAAAGGTTTGGAAGGTTGAATGTGATCAGCATGAAGAGCTTAAAAGCAAAGTTCAGGAAGAGTGACGTAAGTATTTCTGCTCAGTTTGACTGCTGGTTTCCATGCTGGAAGTAAGTTCTTCACTCCCACCTTGATAAGCTTGTAGGTTAATGATTTACAGAGAAGAAAACCTTTTTCCAAGCACAAAGGCAACAGCTGAGTGTACAATATGGAGTAGGCTGTTTCTATTCGTAGGGCTCTTCTCTGTTATGCTAATTAACAGTATTTTACTCCCTTGGTCCCCATAACTGAATCATATGTTTATGTGTGGGGTCTGCAGAACTTCACTTATCTTGTCCTGGAACTTTGTTCCAGGTTTAGGATTAAGCCTAGTAAGGACTTTACTACCCAGTCATATTTCTATCTAAGCATAATACTGCTCTTATCAGTGTGGTGTTTGAGCACTTAATGAAATGTCTCCTCAGTCTGTGGCAGGGTTTCTTTGTCAGCAAGAATACAGGAACCCCCTGAGCAATTAGGGCAGCCATGGTTTATCAGTTCTAGTGTAGTAGGAGGGGTGGGTATGAGGCTGGAGCAGTGAGGAAGACACACGTAAATATGGAGGTTCTCAGGAGGATCTTCCGAATAGCATTTAGACAGATTGGGCTGTACATCATGTGTTGCCTCTTGCTTGTAGTAGTAAAATCAGTAAAGACCCAAGCTTCTACTTGTGCAGTAAGCATACTTCTCTTGAAGAAGTGGAACTACTGTGTCCAGTCCTGTTCTTGTCCTTCTGTTCCTACCACTGCTCATTCCAGGTATTTGTGCTGCTAGTAGGCAGTCAGTGCAATAGGTGACTTTGTGTTTAATTGACTTTCTCTGCAGCTATTATGTGGAATTTGTAACAAAACTCCATAATCTATGAAGAATGTAGCATTTCTTTCTTCGTCCTAAATTTTTGTGCTGCTTTGAAAGAAGTGGTGTGTTGTTTGTCATGGCCAGATTTGCATGGGGTCCTGGAGCAGTTGTGTTAGATGAAGGTGATGAAGATGCTTGGGTTTGAAAATGGAGCTTCTTGATGATAAGTTTTGATGTTCAGGAATGAAATTACACAGTGCACTCAGTATGTGTTTTGATGTAAAGATTGTCTAATCGCACAATTGGTTGTTGCCACAGTTGAAGTGGTGTGTCTGTAGCCAGTCTGTAATGCACATTAGTATCAGTGAAGAAGGTAGGGTTACTGTTGCAGTGCAACATGCAGATGTGCTGGTTACTGCTTAGAAGGTCTTTTGAGCCACATGATAGCATGTGGTGTAGCTGCTGAGTTGGCTTCCTAGCAGCAGCATGGTGGATGCTCTATTCCTTCTGTTTAGCAAGAGCTATTTCTTAAAAGACCACCTCTCTAAACAAGCTAAATATGCCAACCAACCTTTGTTTTCTAGAATATTTAGAGTATTCTAGAAATATTCTACTTTTGGATGCAGAGGGAAACACTTTTGACTACTTAAGCAGTGGTTAGCCTTTGCTGGCCACCAGACTGAATCAGCCAGTGGCACAGTGTGTTGTGCCACTTCACAGCAAATTAAAATAGTATCTCAAGTCTCTGGTGTCTCATCTAACTGAATATGGCTTTCACTTTAGAACAGCTAGAGAGTTTTGTGGTCAGATGTTGCTGCTCCTGTTGCAATGAGTAGGAGCAATTGCTATTTTGAGTTCACCTACACCGGTAAAACTTTTAATAGGCATCTGCTTGAGTAATGAGAACGGTCCATTGGCTAATATATGATCAGACTTGGAGGTTAGGTGTGCCCCTGTGTTAGGATGACTTCATTCACACTTTTGTGCTAGTTGGCTGGGATGCTTCTCTAGTGCAAAGGCTAAGTGACATGCGTGATGAAACTAGATCTTACTGCAGCTAGTCCAGCTGCTGTTAAAAATCTCACTGGTTCACTAATTCCTGACTTATCTATCTTTGGTAATGTGTGTATGCCTCTCCCCAAAATCAAGTGGAGTCTGAAAGTAATTTCTGTTTTGATACTAGTGCTGTCTGCTGGCTGGAGACAAAGTTGACCACAAAGGATTTTTCAGATACCTAAAATTTAGATATGCAGCTCTAAGAGCACAACAGTCTAAATCCATGACAGTCTGGTTTCCTCTGTTTTGAAGACAAACCTTAAGGGCATAATTCAAAACAACCAACAGGAGCTGTTCTATATTTTGTGCAAGATAAGCAAGGAAAATTATCCTTCACTTTCCAGAAGCTACTCTTAGCTATAATTTTTGAGGAGAAAAAGGAGGTATTTTAATTGGAATTAGTTGTATTTGTATCTCAATTTATAAGATACAGTAACTGCTCTTGGACTGGGGATAAGGGTAAAGTCAGCAGGGATGGCTGAACTATTTTTCTCATTCCTTTCTAGAGGAAATCTTTAATGTATAATTTTTTAGAACTGAAGGTGTCTTGGGGTAAGGAACAGTACCCTTCTCTGTAAGCTCATTGTTAGCATAAAAAAATAAAGAGTGGGAGGAGTAGGAAATAAGTCTTCAAGGTGTGTGTGAGAAACAGGAATTACACAAACACTTCTCCAGCAGCAAGGCTGAATGAAGACCACAAAGGAAACTTCAGTGGTGTATTAAAGCTCTCTAGCCTTTTCTGGAGTGTCTGAATTCAAGTGTGTATAACTTCTGATATTCAAGCATGTGTCTTGGTGTCAAGGCATTGCTTTGGTGCTGTAATGATACCCGTCTTGCAGCTTGTGAAAAAGACTTCCCTGCTTTCTCTTTTTTCATATCTAATCATCTCATTTTGAGGGTATCTCACCCTGCAGTAAGCCAGTTCAAGGACAAAAAGTGATGGAAAATTACTTTGTGAGGTGAGTATCAGCTGGATAACTCTGCTCTCTCTTACTGTAGGGTCAACCCTGAGAGGAATGGTGAAAGCAGAAAGAACAACATCCTCTTCTGCAGCTGTTCCTTGGTTTAGCTGCATTGTCAGATCAGACTCTGAGATTATGGGCCTGAAATGCATAATGGTGGGCATGCCAGCAACGTAGTTGTGGGAACACACAAGTGAACAAGGCCTCTAATTCAGATATTTAGCAAAATTTATATAGTCCACAGCTGAGAGATGAGAGTTTCACTCTTAAATGGAAGAGTGACTCCTCACTTCATGCTTTTGCTCTATCCCTGTATCTTAACTGATTTACTGTGTGTGAAGCCAGCTCCATTAACTGGAGAATCTTTTGTCCTTGACACACTTAATGGCTGTGAAATCTTTCCTGGGGGTGACTGTTGCCATGTGAACATGTGTATTTGGAGAGAAGGAATGAGATTTATCGCTCTGTCACAAATGACTATTGTCAAAGTGATGTGTAGTCACAGGAGGATGCTTGTAGACTAGGAATCTCTGAACAGGATGCCTAGGTGGGAGCAAAGCAGTGGACTGGAAGCTAAGCAGGGGATTTGCAGTCTTGAAAAATGTGTAGACAACAGAAACTGCACTTGTGTCTTCACAAAGCAACAAGTCTCTTCTGCCTGACAAGCTGTATTTCCTCCACTCTCCTCATCTCTTCTTTCTCATTATCAAACTAAAAACCTACTACATATTAAACACATGAAAGCTGACCACATAATAGGATGACCACTTCAGTTAGTACAAGAGATTATTATATATAGCACTTGAAAAAGTTGGTATGGTAATACCAGGAACTTTCATTTCAGAGCTGGAATTGTTTATGGACTGTTTATCCACAAAGTGGAGAATGAATGTCTGTACCCAATAAGGCATAGGGTCTTCACTGTTTCTACTTGGAAAAGCAGATTTTGAAAAAATTCAGTGAAAACAAAATACAGAGCTACTGGTATCTTATTAGGCCTTTTATTAATACTTGAGATTGGAGTGTTTTCTGCAGTAACTAGTCAGTTTGTGGCCTGCTTTTAAAAGCATCTAAAATCTTAAAACAGGCAGATGATGGCAAAGTGGATTTTCAAATGCAAACAGATTAAGCTTGCCTAAACATGTTTTGCCTTCTTAAATATGACAAGACGCTCATCAAGATTTTTAGGCACCGACACACATTTAAATATCAAGCTCTTTGATACTAAGATGATGTGGGAATGTAAGTGATCTGTTTAGGTACACCGGATTTTAACTGTGTTCTTGGTTACCCTAGAAAAGGCATATTGTGTGAAGGCTAATGTTGGTTTGGATTGTTTTCACTCTTTTAAATCTATAGAGGAAAACTGAAAAGTTTTAGGACCATTTTCTGTAAGCACTGAAGATCATCTGAAAAACACAAAGTTGCAAATTGTCAGCAGGCCAGTTCTCTTCTAATTGCTAGCTTGTTGACTGGACAAGAAGAAGCTTAGAATTGGGATTTGTTTCCAAAAATCTTCAATGCTGATTAAAGAGTGGAGGGTCTCTTAAAACTGAAAGTTGACTGTGCAGTTCAGCAGAAAAGGTAGCTATTGTCAGAAGCAGAGCCAAGACAGGCTGGGATTTCCCAATGCTAATTGCCAGCTCTAACTTCTGGTATTTCTGGAAATGCCTATTCGTTGTACTGTCATGTTGGGGTTGAGAAATTTGCAGTTCTAATGAACTTTTTGGCCTTTGCTGTAGTCATCGTTCCATAAATCTCAAAATAATGAGGCAGTTAGGTATGTTGTAGTGTAAAATCTCAGTCTTAATCTAGACACCATGCTAATTAAGGCTTGGCATGTCTTTTTAATGCCAAATGTTCTAAGTAGTTGTCTTCCATTTAACAATGTTTAAAGTATAAAAAGCCTACTCAGGGGTCTGGAATGGAAAGATTGCTGGGATATATTGTATTGAAATCTCATGTTCTCTGGACTGAATGTGTGGGACAACAAAACTTGGGTGGGGCAACTTGAAAAGTAATGAACCAGGATCTCCTTTAAACAGTCCTTGAATTCTTTTATCCACTGAAAGCTACAATTGACCTAAAAAGGAGCAAGGGATTGGAAACGGGAGTATCCACTCTGTGTTCATATACTACTTTCTTTCAGGCTAATTTTGACAAAAAGCTCACAAAGTTCACTCTGGCAAAAAAAGTGAAATGGCAGTATTGTCTGACCACTGTACACAATTATGTAGAAAATAAACGACTGAAACTCGCTTTTATTTCAGTGTCCTGCTTTTGTTGGGTGTTGTATTAAATCAGCCTGAAACACATCCTTGTGACTGTATCTTCCACTCAGTCTGCTGTGTTCACTAATGATCTTTGATTCCACTATTCAGTGTGTAGGGGAAGTCTTGATCTCTGGTGTGTATAGTTTGTCTTCAACCACCTCTTCTTAGGAATGAAAAATTTACCTTCTCTCCCTCTTGAAACAAGTGCTGTGGCTCCTGATTCTCCCTCTCTGTGTCAGGAGTCAAGGGTTCTACCTTCCACCCCATTCTCTGCTCCAGAGCTATCTGGCTCCATGCCTCCAGTTCTGGACAGCATAAGGCTCTGCTCTAGTCAGCTTGCTCTCCAAGCCAAAGTTTAAATGCTTCATGCAGGAAAGAAATTAAACATGTTCTGAGTACCTTAGAATAAGACCTGCTGCCTGTCCCAGTCATCCAGTGTGAACTTCTTGCCATCATGTAATGTATTTTCTTTATTAGTGACAATAGGAACATCCCCAGAGTACTTCTAAAATTACCTTGTTCAGGTGAACTGTAATTCTGGTGTGCTTGAGCCCTCTCTGCCTGTAAGTCATGTAGCATCTCTTTTAATGGTGGAAAGAAACTGTAATGAAGAAGGCAAGCAAAGACTGACAGCTAAGGGTATGGGAAAAGAGAAGGGAAGCAAAAAGGTCTGAAAGGGGGGAGAAAGGAGGGACAGTTGAAGCTGCAGGGTCAGAGTTACTATTTTGGTTACTGTTCTGTGAGAAGAAGCTCTTGTGTGTTGCCTGCTGATCGTCTGTCAATGGGAAAGTATGAAGACTAAAGCTAATATTTGAGGCAGATATTTTTATAAGCAACCTGCAGCATCTCCAAATGGTTGAAGCAGAAGAGAAAAGGAATTGGTTAAATGAGAACTGTGCTGTGCTGTTTGGAATTACAGTAGGCGAACCTGGGCTGGAGTTAGCTTACTTTGAATAAACACTTAGTTATTTCCTTAAACAGGATTGTGAAATGGGAGTGAGTAGGAAGAAGAAAGGCAAATTGGCATATACAAACTGGAAAAAACTGGTATTTTTAAATATATTGGTAACAAGAAAGGAATCCTTGTTGTGTAGAGATATTTCTTTTGTGTCCCCTTAAACAGAGCACAAAAGTTCAAAGGCCTGAGTTTGGAAGAGCTGGAAAAAACAATTGTAACTTTTTCATTTATTTGTTTATCTTTAGTAAGATTTAAACGTAAAATAAATTTTAAAATTATAAATGAGCAGTCTGTGTGTTCTTACTGTGGTACACTATATCCTCTCTTCCTTTTTGGCTCTACTCATGCCTAATCTGATCTGTCCAGCTGTCAAAGTTTCCAGCTAAAACTCCTGTAAAGGAGAGGATTTAAGGAATGGCCCAGTCTTTTTCTTTGAAGGTTGTTGTCTTTTTTTTTGTTGTTAGAAAAGACAATTTGCTATGAATATCTGCTTTAATATGATCTAAGGAATATAATACCCATACATTTCATTTTAGTTGAGATTTGAGCCTTTTCATTCTGTGCTTATATTTTGAGAGCCTGTGAATGATATAAGCAGACAACAAAAGCCAAGGAATTAATCAGGCTGAAAGAGGTGTATTATTTGTCTTATATCAGCAATGTTTTCTAGTCCTATTCTTCAAGAAGCTGTTCTGATTGTGTGCAGTCTAGGCAAATGCCCAGCATTAGGGACATGTCAAGTCCTTTTTCTGCTTCCTTGCACATTGTCACACATGCATCTCATTGAGGTGTTCTAAATATGTCTCATGCATTTTCTGAATGTCTGTGAAGCGTAGAGGAGAATCAGAGTGTCAGTGGCCGTTTTTCCCAGGAAATGGGAGCATGTTCTTGTGTAGTTACTCTGATGTGTGGAAAGCTATTTAATGAACTGTTTTTTCTACTTCTAGATCTAAATGATCTAGATGAAACTTCAGCATTAAGCTTTTAAAAATACTGCTAACACTGTGCTGGCAAAAACCATCATGGTTGAATGTCTTTTAACTACAGCTTCAAGATGTCTTAATTTCTCAGGCACAGAACTTGTATCCACATTTAGTGGTACCACAGATACTATCTCCTCCTGTATTTAGGTTGTTTTGTGGACTTCATACTTGAAGTCTTCTGAGGTAGAAAACTTTTTAAGTGGTGTTCTTGTTTCACCTGACACCAGTGCTACTTTATACTGTTTGGATTTTGAGAGGTGACTAGCAAAGCATAATCTGAAACTCAAGCTAAATTTACTCTTCTGCAGCTGTCTGAGGAGTCTCATTCCCCAGCTATGCTGCATGTGTATATCTTAGATGAAATACACAGTTAGCTGTCCACAACACTTGCATCGACTTGATTATGATGATAGAGGCAAAGGTGTTTTAATAACTTTGCAAATAATGTGGTTACTGATGCATATGTATGTGTGTGACATACCTGTGTGGCTCCGTTCATGGGTGCATACCTATTTTCTTTCATCTTTGTTTCTTTGCTCTGTGTGTGGTGGAAGGCTCTTAGGTATCTTGTAAACTTGGGAAACCTGCCTGCCTATCCAGAGCCTGAAACAGTGCCCTTTGAAGTCAGAAGAAAGAGTTTAGTCTGCTTGGCGGAGCATTGAATCAAGGATGAAACCCAAAATTCTGGCTCCATGGAAGCATATGGCCCAGTTCCAGCAAGGCGTGGATTTCCCCCGGTTCTAGCATAGAAATACATATGGGTGTTGAGGATGCTTAGGTTGGTGGCTTATCCAACAGTGATTTCTTCTTGGGGTCTAGAGTAGACTGAGTTTTTGTTGTATTCTCCTCTGCTTTCTTTTTCATTTGGTGGGTCATTGCTTGTGATATGACATGATTCTGTGCAGAAGGATTGATGGCAACCCCCCAGTGATGTTGCCCTTCTGATCTGTATTTCAGATGTGTAATCTATAGGTGTATAGGAAGTTTAAGTCAAAGGCACTTCTTAAGATGTAGATGAACTCTGTTCACTTCCTAAAAGATCCCAACAGCGTGAGGGTACGAGTGTTAATTGATATATTTGTGAGGTTTTGCTCTACACCCCAGCTGCAGACAGATTGCTGCATTTTGAAAGCAGTGGGATCTGCACAAGCACTTTATTAATCATTAAGAAAAGCTATAGTGCACTGTCAGATTCATGTCTTCAGTTTGTTGCTTCTTGTCAACAAGCACAAAATGGGTAAAGATATTGTGTAGTAATGAAATCAGATTTGAAAATATTCATCTGTGTACAACCGTTTTAATGGTGTATGAGGCAGTGATTTGTGAATGCAGGTGTAGAAGCTGTTTTATCTGTAAATGTGTACTTGCCTTGGAGATTGATTCTTAAAGGCCTTGGGTCAGAATCACAGATGGTTTGGTTTGGGAAGCACTTTTAAAGGTCTTCTAGTCCAACCACCTGCAATGATTAGGGACATCTTCAATTAGATCAGATAGCTCCAAGCCTGGTCCAACCTGACCTTGGATGTTTCCAAAGCTGAGGCAATCTGGGCAATTTTCTTCAGTGTTTTACCACCCTCACTGTAAAATATTTCTTCCTTTACATCTAGTCTCAATCTACCATCTTTTAGTTTCAAACCATAACCCCTTGTCCTATTGCAACAGGTGCTGCTAAAAAGTCCCTCTCCATCTTTCTTTACAAGCCTTCTCTAAGTATCAAAAGGCCACAATAAGGTCTCCTGAAGTCTTCTCTTCTCCAGGCTGAGCAACCCCAACTCTCTCAGCCTGTCCTCAGAGGAGAAGTGTTTCAGCCCTTTGATCTCCAATGGGTCCATGTCTGTCCTGTGCTGAGGATCCCAGAGCTGGATGCAGTGCTCCAGGTGGGATGTCACCAGAGCATAGCAGATGGGCAGGATCCTCTCCCTTGACCTGCTGCCCACCCTACTTTGCATGCAGCCCAGGACATGATTAATTGGCTGTCTGGGCCTCAGTCACACAGCATTGGCTCATGTCCAGCCTTCCATCCACTGATACTCCCAAATCCTTCTCCACAGGCCTGCTCTCAACCCCCTTCATCCCCCAGCCCATACTGATACCAGGGTCTGCCCTGGCCCATGTGCAGCAGCTTGCACTTGGTCTTGTTGAACCTCATGAGGTTCCCTTGTGCCCACTCCTTGAGCTTGTCCAGGTCCCTCTGAATGACATCACATCCCTCAGGTGTGTCAAATGCAGCACCACCTTGGTGTCACCTGCAAACTTGCTGAGGGTGTGCTTGCTCCCACTGTCTGTTTCACAGATGAAGACATTAAGCATGGTCCCAGCATGGACCTCTGAGGGACACCTCATCACTGATCTCCATCTGGACATTGAGCTGTTGACAAATACCTTCTGGATGCAGCCATCCAGCCAATTCCTTGTCCACCAAACAATCTATCAAATCCATGTCTCCAGGATAGAGAGAAGGATGTTGAGGGAGGCATGAGGGAGACCACATTTTTTCTACATGTTTATCAGGGGAAGAAGCAAGACACTTTTCTGCAATTCCTTTAGCTGTGGCTAAGGGAACCTGAACAGGATGTCATGTGCTTATGCTGAACAATGTCCATTAAGAAGGACTACAAGTTCAAGCTATCTTGGAATATATGACTGGGTGGGATTTTTGTGGATTTCTTTTTGGTCATGCAGTTGTGTTTCTGTCCCACTTGGTATAAACAGCCTGTTGCTGTCTGATTTTGCAAGATTTGGCTCACAGCTGTCTCCTGTCATGTGTCAGAGTGTAAGTACAACAGGCAGCAGGTGTATGTCCCTGCAGCTCTCTTGGAGTAGGTGTTGCAAAGAGGGCTGTGCCTGTGGAGCACTAGTATGGCAAGAAGCTGCCCTAGGCTTCATGTTGGGCAGAGATTTTTTTTTTATCCAGCAGTGAGTACCACTTCTTAATGCAGATGTTGTTTGCTTGTAAACTTGGAGTTGCTCAGTGTGTTTTGGTTTTGTTGTTCATAGTGTAGGTTCCTTGTGTGCAAGCCAGGTCTCGCTTCAGCTGGATTGCTGTGCTGGTTATTTAGCATGTTGTGCTCTCAAGAGGAAGGCTGTGTTATCCATGTGTTTGTGAGGAACATTAGCTCAGACTAATGTCACAGCAAAAAAGTCTTGAAAATTTCCTGTGGTGATGCACTGTGGAGGTCTCCATTTACTCAGATGATGGTAAGATGCATGAGGTCAGATGTAGGCTGCTGGGTTTTTATGTTTGTGAGTAATTTTGCTTTCCTTAGAGGGCCATTTGAGAGAAAAAGTAATTTATTAATTTATGTTGCTTGCTAAGCTGATATAGTGAATGGGATGGGACGAACATGAGCAGTGTGTGGGGAAAATGGCTACAGGTAAGTTTCCTCTGTTGAAGGATAGCCATTGGTTTCTGTTACATTGCCTAGGATTTTGGAATAATGTATGATGTCTTTTTTCTCATTTTTAAATGTGGATTCTTGCTCAGTAACTACACATTAGGTGGTAATAACAAAACTTTGGTTGTTATTTTCTTCTTTTAATTTAGTCTTCTTGAAGAAGCATGGGACTCTCCTCTGGCCATAGAAGCTTTTGTCCACACTCTTCTCATTCACTGTATCTTTGCATAGTTTTGGGCAAATGAGCAACTATGGCTGCTGTTTCACCTTGTAAAATACATGGTATCTACTTAATTTAGCTGTGCGGTGATGAAGGGAAGGGTACCAGCTCCAATATGAGAATTTATGATGCAAACTGGAAGAAACATTAAGTGAGTGCTCTTTAGAGACCAGGAAGGCGAGTTTAGTAAATTAACTTGTAGCTGAAATGTGCTTGGCATTTTTTAGTGTTTTTCTTTTGGTAGCATAAGAATGTAATTGTTATGCCATGGTGTACTTTTCCCAATCCATACAAGCGAGTTTCCATGCCTGGAATTTAGATTTATAATCTGTTTCCCTTCCCTCCAAGCCCCAATGTATCATGATACTTTTAGATGAAGGTCAAGTCACTTTATAATTTATTCTTGAAATGCCAAGTTGCCTCTTTGCTGCAATGGTGGCTCTGGTTGCGTCTGTCTATAAGCTGACAAGAAAAAAGTCTGCTATCTAGACATTATACATAAATATTACTTAATGACAGATTTCTTCCTGCTCTTTGGCAGCAGCAATTCTTTCACTCATTCTCTCCTGTCTCCTGGATAACTCCCATAGGTTTAATAATTGTGGTTGGGGCAGAACTTTAATTTTCTTGAGTTTATGTTTCTGGTTTTAACACTAATGGTTTATCTGTTGTCTGAGTCCCCTGTCCCCCACTCCCTCACTGATCTGTAAATTACATCTGTAGTGCTTAGTATCTTCAGTTTTGTGAATGCAAGATTGTTTTGGCTCTGTACATAGAGCAAACACAATCAGAAAATTACATTCTTTGACATCAGAAAAACAAATTAAGCATTTTCAAGTAGCTTGTACATGGTACATGCACTGAAACTGGCTGCAAATCAACTTAGTACAACTTAGAGGGAGGGGAACAGATACCATAAATCTTGCCATTGGAGTTGACTTAAACTCCTAGTTGAACAGCATGAGAACTGCCACTGTAGTGCAGTAAAGGAAGGAAAGCTTAAAAAATTCAGGAAGGGCTCAGTCCTTCATCTTTCAATGAAGTTTTCTGCAGCCTTGTGCAGGGGCTTGTTATCCCACTTTACCTTAAAAATAAGGGTGAGATATGTAAAAATATGGATGGAAAAGTAATTCTGCACTGCTCAAATACTGTGGAAATAGGAGGACTCTGTACACTCTAAGGAGAGACAAGCAGCCCAGACTAACTTCTTTCTGAGCTCTACATAGCATGAGACTCCTCAGACTGTTCTGACCCTGGTGTGGCTGCTGGCTGTTTTTGTAAACTTCTGTCTCTTGAGTTTCCCCCTGTTTGAAATCGATGAGTAGTGTGTGGAGGTGCTGCTGTTTCATAATGGCCCTGATAACAGTCTCTTTTAATGATCTTCTCTGAAAAGTCGAGACTTAGGTTTGTGGTGACAAGAGGCTTTGTAGGACCACATCTTTTACATTTTAGTAGTTCAGTTGGAGGATTACTCCCAGTTTTTGTCAATGCATGATCATGCTCTGACCTAGAACATGTCTCCTCCTCCCGTTTTCAGAATAGGGTGGATTTTGGATGAATTGTGAGTTTTCACACACAGCTGAAATACATCTTCTTTTCAAGTGTGTTTGAATAATCCATAGTGATTAAGCAAAACAAGTAGGAAAGAATGTGATCTTGCTATATGCCATGATTGTAATGACCCCTTC
This sequence comes from Margarornis squamiger, assembly GCA_035222235.1. NCBI lineage: Eukaryota > Metazoa > Chordata > Aves > Passeriformes > Furnariidae > Margarornis > Margarornis squamiger. Next base: position 62,119,514 of record JAWWTY010000088.1, on the reverse strand, counting down.
TTTGAAATAAATCAGTTGTTTGTCAGAAGACTCATGTCTGCATAAGCACACGACATTGCTGCAGACAGGAAGTGCCCTAGTCTGTTGACCTCGTCTCCCAGGGAAAATCAAAGTTCTCATTAAATTAAGAAAGAACAACAAAAAAGCCCCCAGCTTGTATTAGTGAAAGACAAAGGCAATAATATGTACAACTTCTTTTTTTCCCCTGTTGTTTATGCATGTGCAATCTGATATTTAAATTGCTTTCAAAACCTTTTTAATGCAGCTGAAAAGAGTGAGGTCAGATATATTTTCTTAGGGTTATATTACACTCCACAAGGGTGAACAGGAAATGGTTTAAAGGAATGCCAAGAAGCCCCTATTCCCTGACCAATTCCCTTGTCTTCTTTTAACCAGCTTTATTTCACATTGCATGCTTCAGCTGCTGTAAGCATTTCTGGGTTGAGAATAGGGGAAGGTTTCAGTGTGTTCTTAAGTTACATCATCCAAGTTCCTTTGCCTGCAATTTAAAGAAGAAAACAGTCTGGATTTTAAATACAACTGTTATACAGACCAAGTGTGGTGAAACAGATCCTCCCTATAAGCTTTTCTCATCTGTTAGGAGTGTTAGGTGTGCTACCTTATTAACACTAGAGATGACGGTAGTTTAATGTGAGAAGAACATTAATCACAATTTTCAGTCATTACCACTGTTTTCAGGAGTTTGCATTTGAATTTATGCAATACCATCCCCATGTATTGTCTTTATTTCATGAATTCTAATTAATCTGTTTCTAGATAGGTTTTTGGTTTTTTTCAAAGCAGCCTTTTTTTTTCTTCAAGTCTAAATCTAGAAAACTGATAAACATTGCCAAATCTGTGCTCTTACAAACTATCAAAGGCAAGTAATTAAAGAGAAAACCAAACAAAAAACCCTCAAATTCAGATTTAAGTCTTAACTGTACCATACACACCCTGAAATGTTTAAGACTGTTTATATCTCTTTGGTGGTTTTGCTTGTCACCTAGAATATCCAGTTAAGTAACGCAAAGGAATATCTTGCTGAAAAGAAAATTTGGAAGTAGATGTTTCAAAGAGCTGCAGGGGAAATAGCTTGTTTTCTGGAGATGCAGTGATCTGTACACAGCGTAATCTTGGGCTTCCTGCTATTCTTAGGTGAGGCAAATCCCTTCCTCTGTGAGGAAGGTTACTTGCTAGAGTAAGTCACCTCTTTCTGAGACTTCAAACAGATGTAATGAACCCTCTCTTAACACCTAACTTCTAGTGTAAAAGCTCATAAATCTTCATACCTGATCTGGCTGATTCTGGGTTATATTTGGTGGTTGCACCCATTGGCTGGTTAGTAGGGCAAATCTTGCAAATATTCGCAATGTTTGCCAGAGTACTGCCACGCTGAACATGCAAGGCTAAACCAGAAATGTATTAAATTCCTTCAAAGAGTGTGTGTGACATGAGTTTTTTATAGTCTTGTCTCTTCATGAGTCATTTCAAACACATACACAAAAGTGTAAGTTCTAAAAGTAACCTACTGCTTATCTTAAAATACCCTTAAATAGTCACACTAGACATTATCCTGTGCTGTTTCAAACTTGGATATCAACCCAAGATGTCTAAAGTATGACAAAACTACATAAGCTGACCAGTAATGTCAGTACACATTCAGGAGTTTAAACTTACTAATGTCCTGCTCCTGTCTTACTCAGAAGATGCAGTTGTAACTTCTTCTGTAGCTTCTGAACATGGTGATTTGGTTTTCCAGAGTTCAGCAGCTTTGCTGAGCATCTAACTTAGGTGATCTCTTGTAACAGTGTTTACAGAAGTCAGAAGTATTTGCACAACAGTAATTATTAAAGAGGGCTAGGAGCTCTGGTTATGAAATCCATCACCTATAACAATAATTAACACTGAATGGTTGTGTAGAAGGAATGTAGTATATGCCAAGAATCTACAATTAGGACAGAGTGCCTGCTAAATGATATAAAAACCTTGGTTGTTGAATACTGTAATTCATTAGACATGGGGGTAAGACCTTATAATGATATTAGAAGGTCTTCTGCAGTCTGACACTCGTAATTCTAGACTTAATTGGTTTTCTATGCAATTAATCCTTATCAAATGAGTGATTTGTTGCAGCTTTGGGTTGTAAGGAGAGACTCAAAACTATAGAACTGCTGGTGTTACAGCCTCCCTCTCTCCCCCGGCATTTCTGGTCAGTTTTCTGTTTGTTCCTGGGCTGTTTTGGTAGGAGAAGACGTTAACAGAGAAGACAATCAACTATTTTGTTTTCTCCTTCAGGACTGCTCTGGCAAAGTCAGCTTGAGACCCTTGCTGGATCTTCAACATTGCCTGCCTTGTGCAGCAGTGAGGAGGTCCCTTCAGTCTCCCTCTGTGGAAAAAGGGTTGGGACATTTGAGATCCCCTACCACTTCTGAGCCCTGGAGAAAAGTTCTTGGTTGGAAGCAAAACAAACAAAAAAACTGAAGGAAAAAAAAATGTATCTACTGACATCAAGTCTGAGTTTTATTTGAAATAGAAAAATAGGAGCTTGCACTGACATGAATCATCATCATCCATGTTCTGTTCCTTCTCTTCAGCTGATAGTGGGTGGAGTTCAAAAGTGTTTCAAGCTAAACTAACTTCAGAAGACACCAACTTGGGAGCGAGTTACCATTGGCCAGGGCCTCTATTGTCCTACTGTGGCTTTGAGGATCTTTTTGGCATGTCTTCATGTGGCTTTTTCACGCTGCCCTTGAGGCATTGTGCTTACCATCAGATCTTAGTTGTTACTGCTATAATGAAAACCATCATTGCTAAGCCGTGTCTTCTTCCCCCTTTCCGAATCCCTTTGCTCTTCGCTGCAAGCTTATTGTGTGTCTGTCTGTACCACAGACAGCTTGTGCTGGGCCAGGACCTTGCTATGCCTAGTGCTGTTATTTTTATCTCCTCTTCTTGCCCTTGCAGTTTGAGGGGTTCTTCTCTTACAAAATTTCTTTCTAAAATGAATGCCACATTTCTCTCCCATAAAGCACAAAAATGGAGATGATCTTACCTAAAAGAAACACTGTGCTTGTTTGTGGAGCAGTAGGTAACATAATTTGTGTTATGCAGACTTGCCGAACATGAATAAATTCCAATCACCCAAGCTGATGAAAGACACACATTATCTGTTTCTGGCAAGAATTATATTGCATCTAATTAGTCCCAACTTTAGAACATAGCATTGCATGAGCAAAGTTAATTACAATGTTCTTAGTCTTCGTTACAAGAAAGCCTAGTGGTGGGGAAAATCAGCAGTTGACATTAATTTGTGTTCTCTTACTTAATGTTTAACTGTCTCAGTCTTTTAGCATGTAAACTTGCCAGTCCTGCCATGCATTGCAGTGTCTGGGGAGAATGTAATTTCTGATGAGGAGAACGACAGGGAGAGACTCTTCTTTCCAGTAGTGGAAAGTAGTGCAGTGTTCATGCAGTTCTCCTTCCTCAGTGGCTCAATAGTGTTTTTAAGGTAGTTAACTAAATATTTTTTTTTTTTTTTGTATGCAAGGCAATAGGGCAGAGTTGCTCTGGTTAGTGTAAAAATACCAAAGACATGTTATCTTCCTTACCTTCCTTCTCAACCCCCCAATTTAAGCCTTTTTCTAGAAAAGAGTCTTACCTGATTTATGTCATCACTACATACGCTGTGTAAGTTGTAAGTAAAGTGACCTTTTTAGAAAACTTCATAAGAGCGTTTGCAATCTTTGTTGAGACTGGGCAGAATCAGTCTTAGATTCCTTGGATTTCACAAGGTCCTTTGTGAGAAGCAGAACTGGCAAAGCCTGACCTCCCTATGTGGTTATTTTGTATTCCTCCACTTCATCACAGTATGTGTTGTTTTCCCAGTTCGGCCTTCCATGTCTGCCCTTTCTGCTCTTTCTCTGGAATACGTGTAGAGGCAATTCTCTGCCATAACACTCTCCCCATGTGCTTGCCAGGCACCAGACAGTGTCTGCTGGGCCTGTTCCAAATTGCCAAAGCAGGTAGGGGAGGTAGCTGCTTGGCATTTGTGAGATCAAACAAAACAGCTGAAGCTCATGCTGCAGTCTTTGGTGGAAGCACTGTATTATTCTTGTCAGCATAATCACATGAAACTTTTTCATGGAAGTTTTCATGAAACTTGCATGAGCTTATTTATCTTGGGAGACTGCTTCCTAGCTTTCGGTAATCCTGGAGTAGGTGTGCTGGTATAGAATGACTGCATAAACCTCCTGAGGGGCTCATGGGGAAGAAGAAACTGACATCAAATTAAATTTTATTTCTAAAGAAATAATTCTAGAACAGGAACAGGATCCTCTAACTTGTATTGCTGAGTTTGCTAGAGCTGCCCTTATTGAGGGCTGAAGGTCTCTCTTGGTCTCAAAGTAGAACTAGCAGAAAGCTACCAGCTGCGACCAGTTTTTAAAGCCAACAATTTATATTCAAGAATAGGGATGTGGTTTCTGCCTATGCTAAATAAACTTGTTAGGAGATCCAATTCCACTCTATAAAATAGATGGAATTATAAAAGTAGTGCCACATTGAACTTGCTTAATAAAGCTACTTAACATGGCTATTCTGGAGACTGTCTTTGTTTCAGCAAGCATCTGGCTATACTTGCAATTTAATCAATGGTAGACTTTTTTTTCTTGAGTGCCTTGTGCAACAGCACTTTCACTATGACTGAAATGTTAGGATAAATTGAACTCTGACACACATCTGCCTGCAGTGTTCTAATGAAATAAGTAGATCTCAACCTTTTGCTATATTGAATTTATTTTTTTTCTACCTGCTGTCCTGAATGCTATGTTGATAGGCAAAACCTCTGGTCAAAGAATAGTCATATTCTGTCACTGTCAGTGTCTGAGAACTTTAGTGATACAACTTGCATCCTATTTCTTGCTACTTTTACACTGTGGATGCAGACAAGAAATGAAAGAGAATAGGATATTTTGTCATTATCATAATCATGCTTTGTTGCGTGGTATAAATTTTCCAGCTTCACCCTTCAAAGATGGAGATTATTGGCACTTACACATCTGAAGATGCACATGCAGGAATGTTGTCTGCCTGGTGCCTACTCTGTCCAGGTTGCTGCCTCCTCCAGCCTGTCAGGGCAGCAGAGGTTTTATGGGAGAAGGGTATTGAGATGCCTTGTCTCAGGAGACTTTGCCTAAAAAATACCAGTGATTAGGTAGTTTGCATGCAAAATATGGATCTTTTGTATGGAAGATATGTATAACATTCTTACTGGCTTTCTCAGGAGCCTTTCCTATGAGCCTGTTACCTGGACAAGGTGCTGCAACCTAATAAACAATCAAGATATATTAGTCTAATAGCAAATCCATCTGACAGATTCTTGCATCTCAGACAACTAAAAGTCAGGGATGGACAAGGTCTGCAACACAGATTCTGTGGAATAGCTTGGGGAATGCTTTTTCTGTGAGAATGAACTCTTCATGGTCTTGATTGCTGTCCCTTGGCTTCCCATCCGTCTCCTGGGAAGATCAGCAAGAAAGATGCTCCACTATAGGATATTGACATTGATATTGTACAGATATGGTGACTTCCATAATTTTTTTCTCCTAAGCATACACATGAATCTGGGTGCAAAAAAAGGATTGTTTAGAGTAAATGAACCAAAACTGTTGTGGGATTAGGGGTTTGAGACAAAGAGATTTTGCCCTCTTCTGTGGGGAAGTGCTGGGACTTGTAGCAAAATGCATCAAACCACAGTCTGCATAGCTTTGAGGAATATAATACATTGTTGTGATACCATCTCATCTGAGCTCTTCTGTTTCTGCTTGTGGTGTTTCAATAGTGCAGTTGTTTTGTGAGTCTGGGATGCTCTCTGGAATGATACAGAGCAAGTGATTGCCCATTGAGTCATCTGTGGCAGAGCGAAGACTGCAGTAGGAAAATATGTTGTAAAAGCAAATCCTAAAAACTTGCATTCAGTGGTAAAAACAGGACTTTGCAATGCTGCCCTTTGTAAAACACAAGCAGTTGAGTGGCCTCTTCACTAGTATACTTAAACTGACACTACAAAGACCTTACTGCACAGACTTCTTTTTCCTTCATTACTTGCAGGCTGAGTTGGGTTTGCAAGAAAAAGCTCTGGTTCCCATTTTCATCTGAAATATGAACTCTGCTTTACATTCCTGACCTGTAACAGAGCTATTTCAAAAACATGCTTTTTCTCCTTCAAAACAGCATGTGTTGAATTATAATGGCCCATCCTGCAATGCAGACATTTTAATTTTCAACAGGCATGAACGTCTGCAAGGAGGTGAAAGTTCGGGGTGAGGGGGGAAGGCTAACTCAGAAAATATGAACAGAAATATGTTCCATTCCCAGCCCTCTGTTCTTTAGAGCATTCTCACTAAAAGAAATTAAAACCAGAAAGAATTTTAAAACGATTTTTATCTTGAGAAGAACTTGATGCCTGTTTGAGGTTTTGGAATGTAAGTCCTGAATAAAAAGCCATCTTATGTTTGTGTACAACTTCACAGTATTTAGATGGTGAGGGGAAAACACACCTTTGATGTCTAAAAGTAGATCTGTAATTATGTATAACATGCAAAGGTAACTGACTGCCTTGCTTAGCTGTGGCATTATGGCCTAGAGGAAGAGGAGCCTTCTGCAACCAGTGTTTTCCATTGAAAACACTGAAATTCTTCACGCCTTGTAGAGCATGTTGTCTGCAAGTTGTGTGCATGTTGTTCAGCTGTTTAATTTTGGCTCCTGATCTATCTGTTGCTCACTACTCCCCTGGCTGCATTCCAAGAGCAGATGAGCTCTTTGCCTAATGGGAGATGAAGTTCTCACTGTTGCAGAGCAGTCACAGCTTTCTGTAGCTCAGGGACTGAGCAGCATAGGAGGTAGCTGAAGTGGAAATAAAGGTGTGAATTTTGCTGTACTTCTGATAGAACGTAAAGGTGAAGAGTCCGAGAGGGAAGTTGGGTGCAAGTATCTAAAGGACTTAAATTGTTGTGGTAGATTGACTGCTACAGAGTGCTGGGAAGGTCTGCTTGGCTTCCCCAGGGAGGAGGAACGTCAAGTCAGTTTTTTGCAAAAGCATATCCACCTTGACTTACATATTACTGGAAAAATGCTGTGTGCCTTTAGAGCAGTAGAGATGTCACGTATCACTTGTACATCCTTAGGCAGTCTTATGAAGCAGGAGGGTGTTACATGTGCTAACATAATAGAAAACACGTCTCTGTTGAAAGGATCTAGAAGTCCTGTTTGACAACCCAGTGTACAGAATTAAACTGAAGCAGTGGAACCACCTGTTTTCCTAGAGCCTGATTTATGCAAGGATTCATTTCTGACAGTTTGGTGATAAACATTCCTTTACTTTTAAAAAAAAAAAGTGCAAGTACTGCATGTGTTTTTGTGAATAGGTGTGCTGCATAGATGCAGTAACTAAGGGCAGAAACTTAAATTTAGATAGATGCATCTGTTCAGAAGAAATGCTGAAATAAGAGAAAATCGTAAAATCAATGCAATGAATTCTAAACAAATGATGTTTTCCTTGTCCTAGCCAGCGTGTAGCTTTTGTTGACCAGGTTTCTCTGGCTTATTGATTATGCCTGAGATGTACACAGATCCATGTGCCTTAATAATGGGTGACATTCGTGTTCAGTCTCCCTGTGGCTGTTTCAAAGTACATACGTGGAAGTGTGTTCTCCTAGCTATGTTCACAGAGTGACTGTGAAGTGAATGCTTTGCAAAGAGTTAATCTTTTTGCCTTTTGATGACTGCCTGTAGGTGACCCAGCTGTGTGGAAAACAGGTAAATACAGAACATACAGCTAGGTCTAGCTGACTGGAAAAGTTCACAGTGATAACACGCTCCATCTTCCCACCTAAACAGTTAAGGAAACTGGAATGCTTAACCATGCAAATCAGATACAATTGTACTATTTGAATGGATTCTTTGCCCTCTTTTTTCAGCTGTTGGTGCAAGAAATGCCCTTTTGTGCTGTCTTCAGAAACAGAACAAAAGTATTCGTGAATACCATGCATCACTGTAGATGTGTTGAACTCAGTTTTCATAGCTCTTTCCAGTTCTCATGTGACTGTTTATTGCAGGGCTCCACAGTTTATTTCCCAGATACAAATGATTTTAGGCTCAGTTTAGAAGGGGCAATTTCAAGATGAATCTGCTGTTCTGTTATTTTAAAAGTAAACATGACTATTTGTTCCAGCATGTGTCCCTGAATACCAACTCTCTGTCCTACAGATTGTATTAAACCAATTAAATAATTGGTGTATTTTCTACGTTTGGTGGGGAGAAAGCCTACTTAGGTGAATAATGCTGATATGATATGTTATGTTACATGTTTTGGTATGGCTTATTATCTGTACAATCTGTAACAAAAGCAAATAAATGAAAAAAACTCCATATGTGTACAGAAGCCTTCTATCACACTGTGTTGTAATACCCACATATACAGAAGGATCTGGACACAGTAATCTTCTCCTTTATGTGGAAGTTCTAGCTATGCTAGGAGAATAGTTTAAGTATTATCTAATCTGGTAGTTCTTTTCTTTTGTCTCCTTGTGTTCTGCTCAAGCCCACAGAAATTGACTATATGCAAGAGAGAGAAAAATTTTGGTAAAATACATCTTGTGAGTTCTGCCAGGGCTGTCTAGGAGTGGTCTCCAAGGTAACCAGGCTTTTCCTGACATGACTCAATAACTCTATCTAAAATAAGTGCTGGTAGTGACTGCCTTGCTGCAGTAGCAAGAAACATCGTGTTTCAATGGGCGCAAGCTCTCTGTTTACAGTCCAGTGTTTCCTGTAGAGAGCATCCATGTGAGATGGGCTCTGCCACCTCTCTGAAAGGGTCCAAAGTTCAGTCCAAACTGCCAAGGTCAGAAGAGACCATGTGTTGAAACATGGTAAACTTCTTGGGTTGAGATTAGATTTTTTCTGTGCTCGTATCCCCAGTGATTGCTTTTCAGCCAACTAAAAAACAATATAGAATTTGGTATGTGGTGCCTGTGCAGACAGTGGACTATGTAATGAAGCCTGAAGTTTTACAGGCTAAATATAATACTTCTTAAACATAATCATTTTTGATGGTTTAAAAGTAATAAAAATGTTGCACTACAGCACCTCATTCTTTTACTTCTGCTGACATGCAAGGATTATTTTTATTGCCTTTTTATTGTCTATTCCAGTCTCATGCAAACAGCATATGGATCATAAACAACCTGGTATGTTATTCTGGACCTTACATTGAAATTCTATCGTTTCTGTTTGCAAAAAGTGACGTCCCTTAAAATAGCAGTGGCATGAGTGTCTGTAGTGCTTGCGGTAACTCAGAGCATGTATAGTGTGTCAGGATGTATGGAGTGCGTTGATAAAGCTCAGTTAGACTGGCTGTCATCCACTTTCCACTTCAGTTTTCCTGTTTGACATTAAATGTTTGGAAAACTTTTTGCATAGGCATAGAAATAAAAGAATGACGCATGCTAAAATAAAACAAAGCTAAGGAAGTGGCTAGCTACCCATGAAGCTCAATATTAATCTAAAACTTCTAATTTATTTCCAAATAATGTATTAGTCTCAAAATGTTTATCACTTGCCAAAATGTTTGGTCCGTGCCTTTGTTAAAAAAACAAAGCAAAACAACAGCAACAACAAAAAGATAGACAGAATAACCCAAAAAATCCCCACCAAAATAAAACAAAATCCCAAAACCAAACTGAATTGAAATGGTGGAATTCTCCTTTCTCTCATTTATACCTCATGTTGATTATTTCTTTTAATTTCCAGTCTGAAAAGCTAGTGCAAAAAAGTTCTTTGTAACATGCAATGGAGACTTCAGGTAAGCTTCCAGCAACCATGAAGCCCTGGCCCAGGGTTTGAAGTCTTGTGCAATCAAGAACATTTGCCTGAAAGAAAGTGGCATTGGAGATGGCCAGTCTGTAGTGAGCACAACATCCCAGTTTTACAAGGGAGAGCATAATAAAACCAGTTCAGTGGCTGGGCAGGCATTCAGCAAGCAGCCTGAGGCAACGTGTTGTGTCAGGGGCTGAGTACAAAGCCTTGGACAGCTGCAGCACAGAGGTTTAATTTATAGTGACGTTGCAGAGTGCAGTGCCAAAACTTTCCTCATTCCTAAGGAAACACTTTCCAGTCGTTCAGCCTTGTAGAGTTCTTTAGAGATGCTGAAGAGCATTTTGAGCTCTTTTTCTCAAGCAGATAGCAGTGTTCTGTGGTGAGATTATGGAGGAATTTTCTGTTCACGCTTCGCTGTAATTTCCGTAGTCGCTGCAGTAATATTACTCACAGATTTTGCTAGTAGCAGTATCTTCATTGTAACGTTTTCTGGAAAAGTAACACGAGGTTGATTTTACTGTCTTAGTCAGTCTCTTCCCATTCAAACAACGTACCAGGCCAAAATCTTTAAAATTTGATTTCTCAGAAGTAATTGCAGGGCTGTTGTGAAATGCTATGTAGAGCTTTCCAGATAGTAGTCCTTGATTTTCTTTTTTTTCCTTGAATTAGTGAAGATTTTTAGAAGGATAAAATGTGGTAATTGATAATTCAACAGTTTTAAAAAATATTCTTTTACTAGCATGAGGGCCAAGTTCTTGAAAGCTTCCTTTTCAAGTCCATATTTAGGTACATAAACAAGATATTTAGCTTTCAAAATTGCTGGTTCAACAAACAGTTCAATATTTCTGTAGTGGGATGTGCATGGCATAAAATACACTTAATGTAAGAGATGATAGTCCACTGAAGTTGCATCCTTTTATAGTAAAGATGTGTCCTCAGCCGCTGTCAGAATGACTGTTATATCCATCCTTAAGTTTTTATTCCAAACCTAAATTAAAGTGTGGCTGTAGCCCGTCCTCGGTTTAGACTTCATCCCTTGACTCAAGTTACCACTAAAAGCCCTTGCCAGAAGATTATAGAAATTGGTGGCTGGGGCATGAGGAGACCATACAATTGAAAGTATTCCAGGTTTCTGCATGAGTGGTTTAGTCAGTGTAGCCAAGTCTTGTGGCTTTAAACCATCTCTGTTCTGCCATCATTTGAAGACTCTTGGGCTGGTGATGCAGAGCTGACCTGTTGAATTCAAGATTACTGCCTTGCTTTTCTTTGTTGTCTTTGGATACTTGAGAAATAGTGGAGAGATCTGTTTGGACCTGTAGTGTGTGGGTTGCTTGAGCATGGGGGATCCTTTCTTAGGACTGTGCTTTTTGATGAGGCGAAGCAGAGATGAGTGGTAACAATTTGGGGCTTTTAAACCACCTACAATAAAAAGTGGAGGTTTTTAAAGACCTATTAGACATTACGTGCTTAATTAAGGCATCTGTGTCTACCTTCTTAAATGGCACCCTGAATATAATGAGGAGCAGAGTGATAACAATGTATGGAATGGTTGCCATTAATACCAAGAGATTATGTGAAATAATTGAATAACTGAGGCGTTGATGGCTTCTCTTGCACATATTTGGGTAATTAATGAATTGAAGAGTACTTTATCTGTTACACTTGGTGACTCCAATTTCCTTCTCAGCAGTTTTTTTCATTCAACCATTACATAATGCAGAAAATTACATTCTTTCCTATTTTTTTATTGAGAAGTTTCTTGTTAATAAGTGTGAAGTAGTAATAAACCACAGGCTGCTTTCAGAGTTTATAAAGGCAAGCTTCTTTAAAGCTGCATTGCTTCAGAAAGGTGTAGTAACTTGTTCATTATACCTGTTTAGCTGAGCAGCGTTTGTAATAATAATGGTTGATGCATTAATGCAGATTTTAAGAGCAATACCAGTTTCTTTTCCAAGAGAAGGCTTAAGAATATTTATCTTGGAGTCTTCTAGAAAACCCTGCTTATTTGTGTAATACCTTTTTAAAATAGCTAGCCAGATGGATCCAGGGAATGCTTGTGCATGTCACATAAGTCTAACGCCTTTCCTTCTCCTGGGACCAAACTAAATTACATCATATTTTATGATTACAGGACAGAATTTTGGTGGAACTTGGCCATATGGTTGAGTCATCTGTTCTCTTCAGTTTTGGAAGGATTATACTAGCATCTTCAAAAGACTGTTGAATTTATTGGCTTTTTTAACCCATGAAATTTGGAAACCTTCTGCTGTCTCTGGCAGTGAAAACTATCCCATTTTAGCTTATTATTTATATAATCCTTTGCCGTTATTAACTGAATTTGTTAAAGATATTGTTACAGGATGCAAAGAAAAAGATGCTTGTATGTTATTCTGGGTTTCCTATCTCATGAGGTGGAAGGGAACCCCTAAGATGTGTGACATCGATTCCTAAAAGAAAACAGAAAACCAACAAATACATGCTCTTTGCTTTTTTGTCATGACTCATGAAGTTCTTAGGCATCTTAGTTCTTCTCCCTTGAAGACTTAAAATCTGTTACAAGTCTTTGCTCTCCCTCTGCTACTCCACCCTTTCACATGAATTATTGAAAAGCATGTTTTGAAAAAGATGAGAGTTACCTCGCCACTGACTGTCCATTTGCTCCTGGGAACAAGACTGAATTCAGCAGTTACTCATTCAGAGCTAATGCATTAAATGCACTCCACAGAATCCAACATAGCCTTGGCATACAGTCTCAGTCTTTGAAATGTATTTAGAGTAAACTGATTGTGATGGGGGAGCATGGTTAGGGATATTGGTCAGATCATTCTTACTTGCAAGCATCAAGGGGAAAACTTCTTCTAAGATGTATATTACTACTGGACATTTCTCTCACATGTCAGCCCCTGCACGACCTATGACAAAGAGGCTATGGCTGTAACAGGGATGTTTTTGATGATGGGAAAGGGGCTGATAGCACATACAGGCCACTTACTTTTCCTGGGATTATGTGCTCTGTCTCCAAAGAGACTCTGGGCACCATACTGCCCTTCAGGATTTTATGCTTTGTGCATCTTTTCATTATCAATTTTTATTTTGCGGTGGCTTTGTACTGGGAAGATGAAAATCTCTAGGTTGTTGAGCTGCTGAGCTCTATTAATATAGAAAATGGGTGTGGATCTTGTGAAAAAGTCAAAATACAAGCTGGGAAACCTGAAGTAGGTGTTTTGATGTAGCAGGAACAGTGTTCCTTACAGAGGGGATCAAGACTACAACAGACAAGCCACCAGCAGCTCTTGTCTTGATAACAGGAGAGTAACTTGGTGATTGTGACATGCAAATATGGTCCAGCCTAGAACTAATTAATAGGAGCCAAGTGAATCTTTAAGTAAAACAAAAGAACAGGTGTGTGTTTTGTGCCTCTTATCACCTACTGTGAATTATCCTAGCACATCTGGTGAGGTGCAGGGTATCCAGATTAGCAGAAGCACTATACCCAGAGGACTGAGTGTTCTAGTAAATCACACATTATCGATGAGAATATTCAGATGAGAACGAGAGGGTTATTGCAGTGCCTATTGGTCCATTAGTACTGAGCTGGGGTGTTTGTGCCAGGCAGCTGATAGCTCAATCGCTGATCATGAGGCAAGAGTTAAACCCCCAGCACTGGCTTGGGGCAGCTGAAACTGAGCTTCCATGGGCTGCCTGGAGGGAGAGTGCAAGCTGTGGCTCTGATCAGATGAAAGGCAAGGCCATCCATGCCCGCTGAACAGAAAATCTATGCATGTCATTATTCACCCCATAGAGAAGTGGAACTCCTCCTTCAGAGGAGGCCTAAGGGAAGGAACCAGGATGAGTGCCTGCTTGCTCTTTCTCTCCTTCTGCTTAAGGCCTGCCATGTGTGGGCAGCTGATGTTCTGCATACAGAGAGTCTGACGCATAAAAGAACTTGTCTGATTCCTGGTGCATGTGATGTGGAGGATAAACAACGTGGGAAGATGTGGTGGTGTGAAATCTCACATGCTCTTCGCTGGCGGCTGAAGTGGATTTTATTTTCATGCAAAACAATTGCTTGCTTTTCCCTATGACTCTTGAATTTATCCTTCATTGCAGTTATGGAAGTAAAAGCAGCTAAGCTTAACTTACTGCTTTAATATTTGACTTTGGGGATGGACAAATATTAGATCTAGAGGTCAAGCCACAGCACAAACTTCTGTCAGTGGCCTCACAAAGATCAGACAAGATAGTGAAACTTTTTTGCCTTCTTTTGTAGTCATGAAGTACTTCTGGAGATTGATTTGAGTCCTTGAAGACTCCAAAGAAAATAGTTTCTTGGAATAGGGATTTGTCTCTATGTATGCACTGTGTTTTGTTTGGCTTTGTCGTGGGTTTCAGAATAGAAGGCTATAATCCCTTAACAGTGGTTATGTCCTTTACAAGAATGACAAATTCTACTATAAATAGACTGTTTTTCTATTCTGAATAGTTTTGAGATGTTAATACATATTTTGTTATGAATTTGGAGATTGTATTGCTTCCTACAATGGTATTTTAATAGGTGTAAAAATATTGTGAAGTGTTTTTAAGAACAACCCAAATCTTTTTTGGCACTTGTGGAGTATATTAAGATGGTGGAATTCAGTCAAGGAATCTACTTAGTCTCGCTAGTAGAGGAAAAAAAGAGGAAACAGCTTTCATCATGAGCTAAAATATCATGTAGGCATTTATAATACAAAAATAAAGTGCTATGGTGGTTTGTACCTTACGATTACATCTGACAGCACTAGTAATACTGATCAATTGATGTAATTCTGGACTGTGTGCAATTCTGCTTGGTGTTGAATTATTTGTTTTCTTGTCTGCAGCCTTTGTGTCTGTATTGCAGAATAATGGGGAGGAAAAATGGACAGCAGCTCTAAACTTGATGAAAATAGGCTTACTGTGCAGAAGCAGCAAGATAAGCCATGGTTTGACAGGATTAGCAGTAGGGAAGAGGAAGGATGGAGCCATAGGTTTAACCTACCAGTACTAGTAAGAGAGGTAACATTGCAGTTGAGTGGGTTCCAGCACAATGGGTGTCCACCTGGCCTTCAAAGATTTGAGTACCTGTATTCCGTCACTAAATTTACTAGTATAAAGAAACTGGAAGGTGCTACTAAAAATCTAGATAGGTGTAGTTAGCTCAGAAACTCATACCAAGTCATAGAATCACAGAATATGCTGGGTTGGAAGGGACCTCTTAAGCTCATTGGGTCCAACTCCTGGCCCTGCACAGGACACCACAACAATCACTTCATGTGCCTGAAAGTGTTGTCCACGTGCTTCTTGGACTCAGACCCACCTGCTGCTGTGACCACTTCCCTGGGGAGCCTGTTCCAGTGCCCTACTACCCTTTGGGTGAAAGACCTTTTCCTGATATCCAACCTAAACCTCCCTGAGTCAGTTTCAGGCCATTTCCTTGAGTCCTCTCACTGGTCATGAGTGAAGAGTTCTGTACCGGCCCCTCTGCTTCTCCTCATGAGGCTACCCTCAGTCTCCACTTTTCCAGGCTGAACAGACCAAGTGCCCTCAGCTGCTCCTCGCACAGCTTCCCCTCCAGACCCTTCACCATCCTGGTGGCCTTCCTTTGGAGGCCCTCCAGTTAATGTGGTGCTGAATTTACAAATCCACTGAGGAGGTGGTATACTTGTGGCATTGGATGTTGGAAGCTAAAAGGGCTGTTCTAGTCGCCATCTGGAGCCAGAGAGATCAGATGTATTCTTTAGTTGTTAGGCACAGACCAATTGTGTCTATCACAGTATTGAGGAATACAAGATAGTCATCACCATAGCTGAATAAACAAACTTTGCTTGCATAGTTGGCATTGTCTCTGTATCTTACAGCCTGCTTACCACTTCCATACTAACCAGTTAAAAGGTCATGTTAGATGATCCAGCCAATTTCACTTTAAAGCTCATGATTTCTCTTTTCCCCAGCTGACTGTGAGGCAGTTGTGCAGCAGAAACACCAAAGACTTGAAAGGCTTTATATGAATTGCTGTTTGATAAGTAACTAAAGTCTGCTGATTAATTAGTTCTTCAGTCTTAAAACTTTATTAGAAGCAGTCTTTCCCATGTATCTCATGCTGATGATCAGTTTCTTGTTTATATATATTTTTAAGTATAAGGAAATCCTAAGGAGCCTCGGTGGTACTTGGATAACCATTAGAGAAGTGTAGGGGGTGTTAAACCTGTGTTTTGACACCCCACTGATTTTTTTGAAGGGAAGAATGTCCAGCAGTAAACAGTAGTTTATTAGATTTATTTTAGTTTTTGTAACTTCAAGCTACTTTAGTAACTTCAAGATGAGAACAGTCATCTGAGTTCACTGTAGCTCAGATCTTTAGAACTTTGAGAAAAGGCAGAACAATGGGAGATGATCACTTGAAACAGGGTTGATATAACTCTTTTATTTTTAAAAAGTCCCTTGTGTTTTTTCCTGTGTTAAGATAAACAATGTTTCATTTATACAAATATACACAATTAATTCTTGGCTTTACTTTGTTCTGTCTTACTGAAAGTGATCGGTTGCATGTGGTGTGGTGACTGCTACATCCTTTGCTATCTGAAAATAAAGATAAATCTCCAGTTGCTGTATTGCTGATGTGTGAGATTATAAACAATAGACAGTAGCTAGACTTATTGCCAATGCTCTGGTGGTATGTTGCTAATGATT
The DNA here is from genome assembly GCA_035222235.1 of Margarornis squamiger. Classification (NCBI taxonomy): domain Eukaryota; kingdom Metazoa; phylum Chordata; class Aves; order Passeriformes; family Furnariidae; genus Margarornis; species Margarornis squamiger. Next base: position 62,102,933 of record JAWWTY010000088.1, on the reverse strand, counting down.
TAGATGTACTTTTTCTTGTTCTGTTCTAATGCCTTGCATATTGTGAGCTTTTTTGCTTATCACTTTTCCTTTATAACCACTGGACTGAAGCTGGCTACGTGGAAACATCAGTAATGGCTTAAAAGAAATTACTTTGTAATTTACTTATTTATGTACCTGGATGTAATGTTAGCAGGAAATGCCACTCTTCTTTAAATGCAAAGATTGATTTATCTTGTTATAAGGGTTAAAAGTAGTATTTTACTACTTAAAAGTAGTAAAAAAGAAAAAAAAAACAAAACATTGTGACTTTTACTATGAAATAAAATGAGCTGTATGCCTCCCAACCCACGCAAAGCTGCACCATAGGGCTCTAAACACACTAGATGTGGGCCGACTGTATTCCTCGGTCTGGGTGGACCATGTCACACTCTCTTGGCCTCCCTTGCTGATTGTCTCAGGCTCTTCACTTTCCTACTCTTACAGAAATTTAAGTCTTACAGTTGAGTTACGAAGAGGCTGCTTATCTTTGCTGTAACTGTGCACATACCCTGTGCTAACCTTGCGGCTTCTCTTCCTTCAAAGCCTGACTGAAACTGTGAAACTAAACAGTTTTTTTTAAAAAAATCCCCAACAAAGCAAACAAAAAACAAACAAGGAAACCCGCCCACAAAACCCAACCAAAACAGACAAAACTCCCAAGAAACTTACAACAAACACAAATATCTCAGCAAAACAGCAAACTCCTAAATGCATTTCTTTCCATTTTCATTTCCTTCTCAAGTGTTCTTGGAGCACAGCTCATGAACTGCTGCAAATTCCAGTTATCATTTAAGCAAAATCTACACGAACTTTTTTCTACAGCTGCCCTCCCTCTCATGCCCCCCACTCTCCAGACTTGCAGTCTCAGATGACCATTTTAGTCCGGTCATCTTCCCCTTCTCTCTTGGTGAAAGACCCTTTCATTTCCCAGCTTGTGGTCCCCTTCTGCCAGGAAAGTTTCCGGGCAGCCTCACTGGCTGATAGAAGTGCCCTGCTGAGTGACTTGCTGTTCAGTTGCATTATTCTGGGGTTCAGCATGAAAAAATGGTTTGCTGGGATAATAATCACTTCTTTATCTATAGAGGCTGCCCAGTGAATGGGTAATTATCCAGGTTTGCTGACAATCTGCCGTTAGTCTTTTGTTACCCTTCCTTGTTCATTCAGTCCAACCGCTTCCTGCCTTCCCCGTCGTGCTTTTTATCTGCGATTCAAATGGAATTTATGGTCTGACACAAATACAGTCTCCAACGTCAAGCAGACCTCATGCACTCTGCATGGCCAGTTACCCCAACTAGCACCGTAGCTCAAGAGGCAAGAGGAGGGCGGTGGATTTACAAACTTCTGCTTGTTAAATGTGCGCAGGTTCCTTGTGTTGCTGCTGCTGTTTCCACCTTTAAAGAGTTGCATGTGTAATCTGGTGAGCCATGAATGTTTCATCTTCTTGTGTAAACCTAATTAATATTATTAGCTGTCAGTCACCTAAGACAGGGAATGTGGATGGCCAAGTGAAGCTGGAAAAGACTGTTTCTGTTGTAGCAATTAGTGACATTTAGATAATATCACTTTGAATTACTTTCAAAGCTATTGTCACTCTTTGGTTTTTTGACAACTTAATTAGAGGTCAAGACCTTACTTGTGGTGAAGTTAATGAACATGGCATCTTTTGGCATGGCCTTCAGGGTGCTGCCTCAGTCGAGTGTGGTGCAAGAGAGGTCAGGTGGCAATGCTGCTGTGCTATATATGCACTGTGGGCAGACTTTGAAAGTTACAGCAAGGAGCTGGAGCCACAGCCATGGAAAGCAGCCTGGGAGGCAGCAGATTTTGGCATCTGCTAAGCCCTGAATGTTCTGGGAGATGCTGCTACAGACTGGAATAAGCTGTTGCTGATAAGGTCAACAACGTCCTGCCCCTCCTGCAAAGGAGATTTCCACTCCCACCACAGAAGTTTGCTACTGGCAAATACAATCTACAAATTGCAGATGAGAGGGCCAGGAAAGGTGTAGGCTACTTAACTAAGTATCACTGACTCCTAGATTATACTGCTTGCAGATTAGCCATTCTTTTGAGAAAAACCATCATGTGTTGTTTTACTTCGAGGGATGTTTTGTTTTGATGCATTCTTTTAATGTATTCAGTATAATAGGATTGTTCTTGTTTTTAAGACTCTCTTGGGAAGTCCAGCACATGTGGACTTTTGTGGATGACCTTGTGGTGCAGTGGTGTTCAGTATCTTTGCCATGCAATTGTTTGTGACGCCAGTCTTTTAAGTATTCCTTTCCTTTTCAGACAGTGAGTTGCTGAGTTTGAAATTATCAGGAATTTCAATTTGCTACTCAGCTTCCCTGCAGTTCTGATTTCAGTGTAGATAACATAACTCTGTCTCCAGTAGGTTTGCAACAATACAAGGTCATTTAAATCATCTCCTGTAGGCTGCATGCCAAAGATAAAGAAACAAAGTTGTTGCCAGTTGTTAATGTTTGCTCAGGTATTTGCTCATGGAAAACACTAAATAGAACTACCATCTCTTGTTATATGTTATTGTTTGCAAGGCATGTGCTGGTAATCTCAGGCAACTGAGGCTTAATACCCTGATTTGGTGGTGATGAAAAAGGAATGGGTACCATTTTAAAGATATTTTTAATTCCTGAGCTTCTCTTCTGAAAACAAAAATGCTCACTTCTTGATAGAGAAAATGATGTGTAAAATAGGTAGTGCAAGCTTTGATTATGTAAGAAAATATGAAGATTTCTCTTGGGACTCAAAAAACTCTGTCAACGTACTGTGTGTGATTCAGATGATGGATTTTTACTGAATGCTTTCAATCCCAAGATAACTATTAGGATCTTGCAATCTTAGAATTATCTCTAGGTTTGCAAAGGAAGTAAATTGTGCATAGAGGAGGCTTTGAGGACACACTGCAGGAGTGGGTTTCCATCCTAAACATGGCTAGCTCTTCCTAGCCAGCTTCTTTCTTGCATTCCTAAATGTTGAAAACACTGAGCTATTACAAGAGAGGCTTCTGAGTGAGGCCATACAGCACAATTTTCCATCTGAAAAGTGAAAATCAAGAATAAAAAACATGCTTGAGAAGGATGTTAAATGCCATCTGATGTCTGGATTTTAGCACACCAACCTTTCAGCTGTCACTTGTGTTGGGTGTTGGGATTTCTTAGGGGTGACGGATTATCTGATCCCCTCCACGT
>JAWWTY010000088.1:62072330-62091751 GCA_035222235.1 Margarornis squamiger | reverse complement strand
AGTTTTGTCTGGTCTTAGAAGTCCTGGTTAGAGGCACAAGAGCCTTCTGCACACCACTGCATTCTGTTGGTGTCCTGCGGAAACACGGTGCTCGTTTGTTAGCAACATCGTCTGTAACATCAGCAACTCTTCTGGTGGGAAATTGCAATCTGAAGAGGTTGTTTTGGGAGAGCTGGCCAGAACTGTGTTCAGATTTTATAGTATCATAGGATGGTGTCAACTGGAAGGGAGATTAAAGATCATGTAGTTCTAACTCCACTGCCATGGACAGGGACACCTTCCATGAGACTGCGTTGCTCAAAGCCCCGTCCAACCTGGCCTTGAACACTTCAGGACCTCTCTGGGCAACCTGTTTCAGTGCCTCACCACCCTCACAGAAAAGGGTTTGTGCTTGGGTTTACCCTGACGCAAGTGCAGGACAATCACTTGGCCTTGTTGAACCTCATGAGGTTCATATGGTTTCACTGGTTACCTTTTAGAAAGTGTTTGGCAGTGCCGTGTGGGAAGGGAACTCTGGATGAGGGATCTATTGATCACTGTGAGTATGTATTGATGCATTTGTTTACATAATTAGGATGGAGCTGACTAACCAGAATAATGTGGAGGATTCAATTATATAATTGTGCATAATGTGTTTAAAAACTGGAATGAGCTTGAAAGTAAAAAGGAGAAACAATTACACATTGCAATACAGGTTTGCTACATCCGTCATTGTCTGTCCCCTTGAAGTGTGACGTTTGTCTTACAATCTTTTCTTTCTTCAGTCTTTTTGTTAATATCCCTAACAACAAAATTTTCACTACTGCCGAGATTTTTATTTGAGGTATAGTAAAACAGTACATTGTTTTGGACAGATGGTGGAGAGGATAATTTTTCATGCTTAAAGACTTATCTCTAAATTTTTGGTTTATAATCAAAAGGCTTCTTATTATAAAATGCTTGAACTGAGAGGAACAGATACCAAAACCCCAGACTTTCTCTATTTGTCTCGTTCAGTACTGTATCATCCCACCAAGTCCTGCTACAATGAGCTCTGGCTCAGTTTTTGACATTTACCAACTAAATTTCACCTGTATCCTCTTTTGCCCCTATCCTTTAGGACCTTTACTGTGTGACTTGTCCACATGCAGTAGAATGGAGCTGGTTAAATTAATGAGGTCTATGTACCAGAAAATTTCTTAGAGGCAATATTTACAAATTTTTATTAGGATGTTTAACTCCTCAGCAGTATCTCTTAAAAAAAAAAAAAAAAGTATTAAAAAACAATGTCAGAGTAATGAAGTGAGGGCTTTTAAGTCTCACTTGACTTTTCACACCACCACCCTGCCTCTGACTCAGTCCTTTCTATAAACAATAAATCAGTTTTAAGGCCATGGAGCAAATCCACCTTTGGCATAAGTTGACACAGTCCCATTGTTGCTCCCACTTACATAGCATAGACTATTGCCAAGCACAATTGTAATAGAACCTATCTGAAAATCTGACTCTGTCATTGTAGTCTTATTTTGCCAGATAGGTTTTGTTTTTTTTCTTCTAACTTCCTTAAACAACAAAACAGGGCTTTCCAGTTTGGAATTTAATCATTTAAATCCCACTTAAACTAACAAAAAAGGGTTTTCAAATAGATCCCTTTCAGGAGCAGATAGGATTCATTCATGTGCTGCACTTTCCACAAGATCAAATGTTCACATGGGCTATTATTTTAAGAAGCTACTGCCATTATTGAGGCAGGATGGGAGCATGGGGGTGGAGGAATGATTTTGGAAAGGATTTACAGTGGTAGCACTTCCTTGTCCTAAAGTTATTTTGTCAGTGTGCCAGTCCATCACTGCCATGTTTGCATGTTTCTGCAAGGTACTGAACTAGAATTAAATGCTTTTGGCTATTAAGTGAAACAATAGATCTCTGTACATTTTTTTGAACTGCAATTGAATCAGCTGTTGTTTAATAAAATGAGTCTGACAATAGCACAAAAAAGCTTTAGAAACCTCCACAGATTTGCTCTTTAAGGACTCTTTCATGAAACTATTGCCAATAGCAGTTAATAGAAATGATATATTTTCATTTGAAAGAGAATGTTCATGCCTTGGAGGCTGAACTAAAAATAAATTTTGGGTCATGTTCCAACTGCAAATACGTTATATTTATTATGTACATAGTATTCATTTTTGTTTTCTTCCTTTCGGATCTTACTGTATAAGGAGGTGAGGCAAATGGCATGTAGAACATCATGCTTAAAAAAGTAAGTCAGGTTTTAATTACCTCAGAGTGTTTCTGCATATGTAATAATGTTTGTCTTAAAAGAAGCTATTGGAAGATTACATGTAATCATAGGATAATCTCAGTTGGAAGAGACTCACAAAGATCATCAAAGTCCAACTCCTGGCTCTGCACAGGACAACCCCAAAAGTAATCCCATGTGCCTGAGAGCATTGTCCAAACACTTACTGAACTCTGGCAGGTTTGGTGCTGTGACCACTTCCCTGGGGAACTTGTTCCAGTGCCCAACCACCCTCTGGGTGAAGACCCTTTTCCTAGTATCCAGCCTAAACCTTCTCTGACACATCTGCAGGCCATTCCCTCATGTCCTGTCACTGTCACCTCAGAGCAGAGATCAGTGCCTGCCCCTCCTCTCCCCATCGTGAGGAAATTGTAACTGCACTGAGGTCTCCCCTCAGTCTCCTCCAGGCTGAGCACACCAAGTGTCCCCAGCCCCTCCTCACACAGCTTTCCCTCAAGGCCCTTCACCATCCTTGTTGTCCTTTTTTGGATGCTCTCTAATAGCTTAGTGTCTCCTTTATATTGTGGAGCCCCAAACTGCACCCAGGACTCGAGGTGAGGCTGCCCCAGTGCAGAGCAGAGCAGGACAATCCCCTCCCTTGCCCAGCTGTCGATGCTTTGTCTGATGCCCCCAGGACAGGGTTGGCCCTCCTGGCTGCCAGGGCACTGCTGACTCATGTTCAGCTTGCCATTGACAAGGACCCCCAGGTCCCTTTCTGTGGCCCTGCTTTCCAGCATCTCATTCCCCAGTCTGTACACATACCCAGGGTTGCCCCATCTCAGGTGCAGAATCCTGCACTTGCCCTTGTTACACTTCATATGGTTGGTGATCGCCCAACTCTCTGATCTCTCAAAAGGCAGGGCCACTCTGCCTTTTGGGGAATCAACAGCTCCTCCCAGTTGTCCCCAAACTTGCTTAGTGACCCTTCCAGTCCTGCGTCCAAGTTGTTTATGAAGATATTGAGGAGAACTGGGCCAAAGGTGGAGCCCTGTGGAGCCCCACTAGTGACAGGTCACCAGTCTGATGTTACTCCATTCACTGTAACTCTTGGCACCTGACCCATGAGCCAGTTGCCCATCACATGATGTGTTTATCCATCTGTGATGGACATTTGGTCCAGAAGGATCCTGTGAGTGACAGTATCAAAAGCTTTACTAAACTGCAAAAATTTACATCAACTGATTTCACTTGATCAACTAGGTGGGTTGCCTTGTCATGAGAGGAAATTAGGTTTGACAAGCCGGACTTTCCCCTCACAAAGCCTTGCTGGCTGTGAACAATGACCGTGTTGTCCTCCAGGTGTTTTTCAATACCTCCCAGAATAATCTTCTCCATAACTTTAGCAGGCACTGAAGTGAGTCTGAGGAGCCTGTAGTTTCAGGATCATCCTTCTTGTCCTTCTTGAAAATTGGGGCAGTGTTAGCGAGCTTCCAGTTAATTGGGACCTATCCAGATTGTCATGACCATTCAAAAATCATTGAGAGAGGTTTTGTGATGACATCAGCAGCTCTTTGAGGATTCTCAGATGAATCCCATCAGGCCCCATAAACTTACAGGAATCCAGCTGGAGTAGCAGATCCCACACAAGTTCAGGGTCAACTGAGAGTTTATCATTCTCACAGCTGCAGTCCTCCAACTCAGGCCACTGTGTCCCCCTTAGCCTGTTGTCAGTGTTGAAGGCAGGCAAAGAAAGCATTGAACATCTCTGCCTTTTCCACATCCCTGTTTGTGAGGTGACCATCTTCATCCTGTAATGAACTTGTGTTATTTCTGCACTGACTTTTGCCATAAATGTATTTAAAGTAACTCTTTGTATTGTCACCCCCAGTTCTGGGCAGTTTCAACTCCTACTGAGCTTTGTCATGTGAATTTTCTCCCTATAGTGTTGAGCAGCAGCTCTGTATTGCTCCCATGCCACCTGACCTTACTTCCACTGGGCATACACCTTCCTTTCTTGCCTTAGTTCCAAAAGAAAATCTCTGCTCAGTCAAGCTGGCCTTCTGCCTCATTTGCTTGACTTCTAGCCTCTTGGAATTGCCTCTCCTTCTCCTTAGGAGTTGGTGCTTAAAAAGTGATCAGCACTGTTGAACTGCAGCACTTTCAAAAGCATTTTCCTGGGGGACTTTATTCATTTTTATCCTCATGTCCAGGGTTGAAGTTTTGCTGGCACTTTTCCTCCTGACAACAGAGATTTTAAACTCAGTTGCCTCGTGGTTGCTGGCCACCAATTACCCCTTATCTTGGGAGATGCTCTTTATTAACAAGTAACAAATCACCCTTTAATAGTCCTATATGGCTAGTAAGTCCAACGGAGAGTGGAGACTGACAGTAGACTATGGTGACCTAATTAGAGACACAGCACGACCACCGAGTGCTGCTGTGCTGGACATTCTGGAACTTCCATATGGACTGGAGTCCAAGTCAGCAAAGCTGTGCCACCATCAGCATTGCAATGTGTTTTTCTCTGCTCCTTTAGCAGCTGAGTGCAGGTAAGAGTTTGCTTTCACATGGAGGGGTGTCCAGTTAGGGGTCCTCTGTTTAACACCATGCTCAAGATTTATTTTTTTTTTGGTACAGACTCTGTGTCACCCCTTAAAAGTGTTTAAACACTTCAGTAGCAAAGCATGTTAGCATACTGTCTTTTGAAAATTTTTCCAGAGTAGGAACTACAAGAAAGTTCTGCTGCCTGAGTATTGCCTGGGGATTGTCACCTCTCCAGGAATTAAGTTCATTGGTGTTCCAGTTTATCTCTGAGAAAAAGTATTGTTTTAATATACTTTTATCACAGTATTTAATTTATGATGGTCAAGGTAGTCACAGTAATGTCTGGGTTTCAGAATATGGACAAAGTAAGGAAGACCACAGATATCTCAACCTGTGTTTTATCTCTTGCCAACAGATGGCTGAAATCTGGTTCTTATTCCAGAATTTCTTGTAAAGTTTATTTTCAGGGGGGGATCTGTGTGTAAAAGGATTGTCTCTCCAAATCTTTCCTGAAGTTCTTGTCAGGTTCAAAACACAATTGTTCTTTTTTGGTTCCTCTATGCCCTGCAGCATTGTTATGAATATAATTTAAGATGTTGATATTAAGTTTCCTGAAAAATTGCTTTCCACTTTAGATAAACACGTAGAAATTCTAATGGCACTGTAGGCCATGGCTGGACAAAGCTGTCTGCTGCCTGGATCCTAAATTGGGCTAATTAACTTTCTATTACATTCAGTATGAGCTAATTGTTAATGTATGAGAGGAAGTGGCCTTATTTCCATAGCAGTGAAGCAATACTTAACTTTGATATTATGATTTGGCAATACATGAAAAAATCCACATTGCATACAAGCAGGATGGTATTGAAAGTCCTGCAGGCTTTTAAATGAGATCTGCAGAGTGGAATTCATGATAGTGGCTTGTTCCTGGCCCTTGATTGAGACTGTGTAGGCCATTTCTGATGGTTTTGAGCACATGACCCCTCACTTAGACTTGGAGTCTTCATAATCCAATTTTTGGTTCTTACATACACTTTTGATAGGACTTGAAATCAACATCATTCATGTTGTATAATACACATTTTTGAAGCAACTTCTTTAAGACATTTTAGCAGTTTTATACCTTCATGTTACTAAAACAGAAAAATAGAAGAGGCCATCTTCTGAAGAGACAGGAATTAATGGTGCTTAGTTGGATTTCCTCTTCTGAAGGGCCTTTGTACACAGGTTTGGATAGCCTGTGAGCCTCCTGCCCAGGTAGGATCAGCCAAACCTGTAATGCAGCATCAGGCAGCCACTGGAATTCCCTGTAAAGCAGCTCCATTTGCAGGGTTGCCAAGTACCCAGATTTTACCAGACCTGGCCAGCTGTCAACAACTTTGTCTGTTGCTTGGATCAGAGCATAGCCTGGATGGCTGGAAGTTTTTGTGTGCCTGGGCCAAAACAGCTGCAGTTTGGCTCACGTGGAGGCAGAAGCCAGCGCTCCACCTCACCTTGCACTTGTCCTGTCGGAGCTGGCAGGGGATCCAGGAGGGAAGCATGCCTCTCATGAGTCGGGCCACAGTCAGGCTCTTTAGGGCTGGAGGGGGCAGGGTTAAGGCTGCAGTTGTTTTTCAGATTTATATCTTCATAATGGGCTGCAGTTGTCTTACGTGTTTTTCAAAGACTTGTGCAACCAGGTGAGCTGTATGTGTAAATTTTCATTATACCCACTGCTACTATCTTAAAAATGTACTCTTATCTAGGAAGGGAAAGTGAACAGGCAGCCGTAACAGAGCAATGTGCGAATGCTGAGTTTATTTAATTTTATTTTTTTTAACATCAAACTGAGGTCTCAGGCAATAGACTATGCTGGTGGCTGCTTATTTATTGGGCCTATATGTCACTTCGTGTTTTCTGCTACCTGCTTTACAGGTGCATTCTGTGTTAGGAAAGTACTAACTGGAAAATTCAGGAAAGCTCTGAAGTTGCCTTTTTCTGCACACACCTGGGTTCCAGTCCCTACACCTCTTCAGAAATGTGAAATCTTAAAAGCTTCTGTAGTACAGTTATTCTGAAATACAAAATAAAAGTATATTGCCACAATAATTCAAAAAGTTTTTGAAAACAAATATTAAGAGGTCATATTTACCAGTGGTCTCAGAAGAATATATTGCGAGTAAATTAATTACTATAAGTACGTATTATTGCACTTGCTTTGCAATTCTCCTATGAAGTAGGAGAAGTTCATTCTATATAGTTTAATAAAAATAAAAACCCATCTGAACAGTTCGGTTGCTTCAAATCTGAAGAGATGGGAAGTATTGTAAGTGTAAAAGGCACAGAAACATCAAGTACAGCACATAACTGAGCTATCCTTTGTCAGCATCCCTCCTGTTCCCTAAGGATATCCATGCTCTTTTGTTCTTGGAGCACTACATGCGGTTCTTAAGCCTTGCTGGATTTTCATGCAACAAAAATATTTTTTTAGATTAACTTTTACTCAATTGCTCTCACGCTTTCCAGCCATTTCCTGGCCTCTTGTTATGCCAACATGGTTTGGGATTTCCTTGCTCTAATATTCATGACTTTTCATGTACTAAGGTGATTATTAGCATTTGCTGGCCCATAGGCGGCAATACCAAGTGAGCTGTGTTGGAGGATGAAGGTCAGGGGAGACACTAGTCATTGCTCTCATTGTTGGGATTAATTTTAACTTATCTGGCCTTGCAAGACAGCACAGCAGATGGCTAGCTGGTTTTGCCTAACTCAGGAAGGAAATTATGTTGATCTGGGCCCATCCATGGTATCCTCAGGGATTTCACCGTATGCTAAAAACATACTGTGCCAGAAGGCACATATACATATATATTGAGATGGTAACTTTGCACCCATTTGGACTTTATCTGTGGGATGTGGTCTTAAAGAAACTATCAGCAGAAATCTTCTCTGCCCTGCCTTCCTCATCCCTCTGTACCTGGCTTTGGAGGCTCAGACCACACTGTGCAGATTTCTAGGCTCCTTAAGCTTTTGAGACTTCACTGTTTGTTGTACTTTGTTCATTTTTCTACCCTGCAGCTCCAAAAGTAAAAGAAGTATGGCAAAACTTCAGACGTCCTGTCAACACCTAAGAGTGCCCTGGAGCTTGACCTTGCAGAATCTCTGCTGCAATTTGCTGACATTAGTTGTTGGCGGACTTTAAAAATGGACACTCCAAGAACCTTCATATGATATGTCTAAATTGTGAGCACTTATTTTTACAATTAGTGGTAGGTGGAAGAAAGGTCTATACATTTCAGACTTGAAGTGGGAGTTTGTGTTAATGTAGTAATAGAGTTTGCCAAAGAAAACTCTGTATGAAAATGGAACTGCTGGAGCACAACCTGAGAATGAAAAATAAAAAGCTGCTGGGGATCCCAGAAATCTCTCTGAAGAGCAGCTGGGTGGAGATTTTTGCTGAGTTTGCAGGCTAAAATCAGGAGTCAGCTTGCCAGCTCCTGTGTTTCATGATGCAATGGCTTCTTTTCTAATAAGAAAACAGCCATTAAACAGGCTTGCCTTTTATTAATGTCCTGTACCTCGAGGTGTGTGTGATTGAAACAAGACCTTTCATACTATGACGAAAAGCTGGAAACTTTATAAGACAACTACATTTGTTTTTTTGTTTTTGTGGTGGGCTTTTTGTTTGCATTTTTTTAGTAGGTTTGTTGGGTTTTTTTGATTTGGTCTGGTTTTGGTTTGTCTTTTTTTTTTTAAAAAAAAAGCTGTTCTAGAATACATGCTAACACAGAAGTGGCATGCAGAGTTTTTACCAGAGATTTCTGTGTGTACTAGGGGAGGGCAGATGACATCTCATGTTAAAATGGAAGAACACAGTCTGTGCCCAGCACTTCACTTTGCAGTGGCTGATGCTAAAGGAGAGAGAGGGGAAAAAGAAAAACCTCTCACAGCTCCAAGTAAATCCATACCTGCCAGTGTCAACTTCTTAAAATCTTAATCTGCCTGTACCCTTGAAGTTGTTTGTAGCAACTCACTGATTGAATGTCTTAACACTCTGAATGCATAATTTTCTCAGTTCATACTGGTACCAGATCTGGCTTTTAAACAAAATGTATTTCCTGTAACTGTTTTTCCTAAGCTGATTTTTCCACTCCTCTGGCTGCATGTATGTGAGTGACAGGATAATGAGGTTGACTGCCAGCATTATTGAAAAGCCACACTTGTGACATTTACTCTGAGGAGGAGATGAAATGGGTGCAGTGTGAAGCTATGATTTTTGTTTAAAAAATAATAAAAAATTAAAGAACTAGTAAGTATTGATAGCTATTACCTGCAGATGTCCAATTTTCGTTTAAGGCGGTCTGATCTGTCAAACACCTGTATAATTAAGTGACTGGCTGTTCTTAAGACATATATTGTTTCAAAGGAGTGACTGACTGTATTTTGATAATGCAGTCAGGAAAAGATAAAGATTCTTTTACTTTCATAGTGGAACATCCGTGGTTTAATCTTTAGGTTTAAGGTGAAATTCTATGTGCTGTTCCTTCCTTTTCACTGACAGGATGCTTGCAGCTGTGCTGTGTGATGGAACAGTAAAGGCAAGCTTTGGTTTTCAGCTGGTTTTGTTCCCTGTATCAGCTCACCACCTGCATAGTTACCTACTTACATGTGCTGATGCAAAGAAGAAGCAGAACCAGGCATGTGCTGCTCATAAAAGCATAGTCCTTGCAAAAAACAGCAAGTTGCTGATCTGCTGGGAGCCCTCTCTGAGTTGGCAGAGAAAGGCAGAAAACACCTCCAGTTTCGGGACCCCTCTGGGACTTTTCTAGTGTTTTAATCTGAAAGTGATCATTTTTCTATTAATTAGATTCAGGATGTGTCAAAAAGGGCTTACTTTCAAAATTGTTTTTATGCTGATAAAATCTCAGGACCTTCACGGACAAGTAAACTGTGACTGATCATGTGAGAAGAGACCACACTGGACTTCCTCCTGTGTGACAGCATTTCTTCCTGCACAGAATGTGCTGCTCTAGTGATAACTCATGGCTCTTTGTCCTCCAGGTCAGATCTTGGCGATTTTAGCATCTTTGCCACTCAGCCTGCGGTGAAAAGCAATCAAAAGCCAGATGTCATCTACTGTATTTGTTTTTGCCGTTGTTATAAATGTAGGAATTTAGGCTTTGGGGGATAATGTACACTGTAAGCTAGGTGCTGCTTCTAGAATGTGTAAAAGCTCAATTCAGTACAGAAAGCCAGGTTATCACTAAGTCTCTTTCTGACTTAGCTCGTGAATTGCTTGCCTGTCTGATCTGGTAGCAGTGAAGCTTGAATATCTTCCATTTCTGTATGGTTTTTTTAATTAGCATTCCAAAGACTCTCTGTGTCTTTATTTTATAAGTCTTGTTTGTTTGTGTGAAGGTATTGGTCAGTTGGGAACCTATAAATCATCAAACTGTTGGCAGGCAAGTTAGATTTTTAAAAAGTCAACAAAGGGTTGACATCCATTAGAAAATGAAGAAGAATGATCTATCTTGAGGAGGGATGTTTTTACTCAAAATAAACCTTGACAATGAGTGTATGTGAGTTCATGGTGTATTTCAAACATTCTTGCACTTAAAATATTTTCAGAGCACTCAGATTAAAATGACAGAGAACAATAGTATTATACGCTTGCATAGAAGTTTGACTGTGTTCCATGTTTGTCATAATAGGAAATAGCAAACACAATATTCACTTAGCATTCATAATTCAGCCATGTTCTTTATTTGCTTTGGATTTTGGTAAGTAATGTGTCAGACTACATTCAGGCCCTGGAGAAAATCTGTGTTACGGAGAATGCTAATTCTGCCCAGAAAAAAACTCTGGAGTGTGACCTTGCCAAACAGAGCTTGAGCCCTCTGATTGGGTGTAATTTTTTTGCTTTCCCCCTTGCCCCTGTTTTTCTTTTCACAGATGAAAATTTCCCTTTTAGAAGGTTACTGTCTTAAATTGAGACTTGATATTTATTTTTTTTCTTATTTTATTATGTACCACTCTACTTTTGTGGCACTTTCCCTAGATATATGGACCACCCAGTTGTTTTAAGCCAGCTGTCAAAATAATAGTAAAAGGATTGTGCTCAGTTTTGCAGGAAGAAGCTGTGCAAATGGTTAAGCAGAGAACCTGGATATAGCAGATCTATCTTATTGCTAACACCACCTTAGCAAGTGCAGTCAGTTTCAGGTTTACAACTCTAACCCCTAAATGTGGACTGTTTCTGTTCTACTTGTGGTGTAACGATTTGTAAAGAAATGTTTTATGTGAGCGAAGTAGTAAAAATTGCAGTAGTTTACTGAGTTAGACTACATTTAAATAATTGCTGGAAACACTCAGTCTCAGTCTTTTAGCAAAGACCAGCTTTACCTGAACTATTATGCTTTGTCTGTCAGATGCTGGTTAAAGAAATCTTCATTCCCTTGCTAGCTTGACTTTGTAACCAAAATTTGGAAAAGATCGTTTACCCTGAAGAAGGAATGGGTTGGTTTAGAACAGTTGTAGGTGCTTCACCAGCTAACATCTCCTATCTGTAAAAAACATGCTGTTTAGTTCAGGGATATCGTACACAGCTGTCCCCTCTGTTTGGTCATAAAAAGCATCTATTGGTGTGAGTTTTTTATTTGAGTAACATTCAGGTCAAGGAATTTGAGATCCTGACAAGACTTGGAGGTGATGATCCTGTAGCTATTCTCCGTTGACCTTGAACTTGATGAAATTTTGCTGTGAGTTTGTTCTTACTCACAAGGCCTGTTTATTCCAGCTGGGCTTTGCATTCCTCCCAAAGAGCATAATTTTCTACTTTATCGTGTTACGGACTGAGTAATTATGAGACCTGTATGTTCCCAGTAGGAAAAATCAGTGTCAACCAACTGATCTTTATCATCTGCTGCAGAAGTAGATCTTGAATGCTGACTTGTTTAATTTCTAGATCCAGTGAGAAAACACTGGGAAGGGTAGCTGCTCCTCTGCTGTGCTGTAAAGTCTGGATGCAATCATAAAACATCATCCCACCCCTCAGGAAGAATAGAAATGTTTTACAGCAATAAAAGAAATCTAGCTCAAATCAGTTCAGGCTGGGGTATCAAGATGTGGCTCTAAGTGGTAATAATAGGCTTATGTATTGTGAAGGGAAAATGAACTGTGTTGTAATGGGGTTTTAAAGCTGAATGAGAATCGAACCCTCAGTGTGGCACTTGGTCCAAGTCAAGCCTTACATGTTTGTTTTTGTTTGCCTAAGTCATTGCACAACCAGGAAATGGGAGGAAAAGTTGTTTGCTTTCATATCAAGGGAAGTTTATTCGTGGAAGATGCAAGTAAAATGGACCACTGCTTAAGGCGTCCAGATGGTGAGAACTCCAGTGTTTGGAAACCTGCAGCTTTTGCTTCAAATATTTTAGGAAATTATGTAGCTTGTAAAGAATTATTCTGTACTGAAATGAATGTCTACAGACTTCTTTGTTTCTAGAGCCTCCCTTGGTACACAGGACTCCTCAGTACCTACTGCTCATGGGTTTGCGTTTGCAGATTTTTTTGTTTGTTTTGTTCTGGGTGGGGTGTTTGGTTTTTGTTTGGGTTTTTTTTAAGTCAAAAAGAAAAAAGCAGAAGCTATTGACTTTGAAATCAGAATTACTCCTAAAGGAGAAGTTTTTGCCCAACACACTGTAACTACTCAAATAGTCTGAACCTTGTAATAGGTTCATCCCAGTCTGGAGTCATTCTCTCTCCCTCTTGAGCAGGGCTGACTCCCTGATAAGCCAGATCCATTTACTAAACCAGCATCTAAGTAACCATATTCCCTATCCCCCTCCCAATTGCTTTTAGATTATTAAGAAAAAGTTTTTCACTACAGGTGAGAGACAGTACCAGTAGAAGGATGCAGAGAGGAGACACACAGCAAGCAATTGTGCGAGAACTGCAGCAGCCCAATGCTCTGTGGCTTTGGCCACTGTATAAATGATTGAGAGTTAAACCTTATAACCCTCACTTTTCATGGGACTTTCCACATAGCTTCTGAATTTTTGCTTTCCTTAGGTCTTTACCATCATATGTGTTGTCATCTTCAATACCACCTGTTCTGCTTAGAGATGATATTTCTTCCATCCCATCAATTTGGAAGAAGCAATATTTTTAACCAGGTCTTTCTTACTCTAAAATATTTTTGGCCATGTGAAACAAAACATCCGTGTGTATGATGACTTTTTGAGAATTGCCAAGGGAATTGTTTTTATTGGTAGGCCTGATAAGTTCATAGGAGCATAAGCTGAAAAGAGTTAATTTTTGTTGTTTCTGATACTTTTTTTGCAGTCTGATTTTACCTAAATAAAACTTCTTTAGCACTTGTGTGTTCATGTTGCATTTGGCACCATCCTACACAGCCTGTCCATAAAAACTCAGTGCCCCAGATTTAGCCAAGTTATTATTATTCAGGTATTTATTATTGCTATGAATATTGTCAAGTGTAAGTTAGCCAAGTGCGTGCTTCACAGCCTTCCTAATATATAAGTGAATTTGATTGTATTTTGTGTCTGTACAGATGTATCTGTTTGGTATTCACTGGTATGTTGTGCTGGCTAAATTAGAGGTGTTGGAATTTGTCAGGCTCCTCTTGTGTCCCTCTCCCAGCAATTTTCCCAGAGCCTGAGAAACCACTTCTTCTAAAGAAGAATGTTTATACAATTTTGCCTTGGTCACTGAGTACATGAAGTTTAGATTTTGAATGACCAGAGAACAGACAGCAGCAGTGCTTCTTGCACTCTTGGAGGTGTTAACTCTTCAGTTTGTTTATGGCGTGAGAAGAGCACACAGAATATTTTTCTCTTTGCAGGGAATGTTTCAAAGCTTAAGCACTGCCTGTCTGCCATTTGCAATCAGCAGCAGCCAGTGTGGAAGGACTCCTTGTAGGAACTGACATGGTAGTTTTCCTTGACAGAGGACTCTGTTCCAGGAACTCTCCTGTTTTCACTAATTGTCCACTCTTTGCCAGCCCTTGTCTGTGAGTCTTTTTTTCTGCTGAGTTTTCAAGAAGGCTGCAAAGAACTCTATGGCTTAGAGAAGCAGTGCTGCAGTTCACATACTACGTGCCTGAAAAGATCCCTTTCATTCCTGCCTGTTATTCCACCTTTCCCTGGTTAGCAGGCTGAACTTTCAGTGTTAGTTTTAAAACTTAAAGGAAGCAGGTGTTCAAAATGTGAACTCTTGAATACAGTGGTTGGTGTGGTTCCATGATTTATGATGTTCCCTCTAGATTCTAGGGGAACGATGCTACAAATTTGATGTTTCTTTTAAAAGATATTAGAAGCTGTCCCAGGAATACTGGCTCTTTCAGTTTGGGGCATTTTGACGAAGTTAAGTCCTAACTTTTCGCATGCAGTGTAGTAGCAACTGGAAGTGTTCTGTCTTGGGTTTGTTTTTTGTGTTACTCCCACTGAAAAGCTGTGTGCATCGGGCTGATACTGGTAGACCCCACGTGGTAGCTGTATGTCTGCTGGTACTGTGCCCATATCTTATGACATGACAATATTGGCATGCTATGCCTCAGGAGGATATAAACAACTCTGTTTTACAAAGCTTTCCCTTCATATTTGCTTCAGAGCAAAATGAAGTCAGCAGCATCTGTATAGACCTATTTCTGTGAATGTTGAGGTGCCCAACATGAGGGTGTCAAACACGGACCTTCAGCTGAAAAAAGGCTTGAATTTAGTATAACTTCTTTGATTTGTTCTGTAATTATGTCTCAGGTAATTGATGTTGTAGAGTGCATCCTGCCATGGTGTGGTTGGTAGTGGCAGTTTCCCACTGTTTTAACAAGCAGGTGCTTGAGGTGAACAGAAGAACCAAAAGTGGAAAAAGTACATCTCTGGCATAGTCTCACAAATACCAGTAACTTTGATTTCTCCAGGTGATACATTAAGGTGTTTCCTGCATGCACACACCCAGCACAACCCCTGTTCATTAAGGAAAGATGAGCTCTGTAAAGGCCAGTGCAGGATTACAACTTGATTTAGTTTAATTAAGAAATTGTAGAGTCGCCTTTTAGAGGAACTGAATTTTGTCCACTGAAAGGGTAAAATCAGGATTGACTAAAATGACTAGAGCTAAGATAGTTACTGTGAATGTTTTCTTTATTAATTCCCCAAGCCCAGACATTCTTTGGGGATATATTACATCACTACAGATGTTATTTTAGAGATTGCATGGGACTAGATGCACATAAGGTATATGGCATGGATTAATGGGACAGCAGCCTGTGTAAAATCATGGAATCATTGAGTCATTCAGGTTGGAAAAGACTTCTAAGATCATCAAGTCCAACCATTAGCCCAGCACCACAAGTTCACCACTAAATCATGTGCTCTCCCAAGTGTCACATCTACACATCTACTAAGTACACCCAGAGCCTTCCAGAGATGGTGATGCCACCACTTCCCTGGGCAGCCTCTTTCAATGCTTGACAACGCTTTCAGTCTAGACATTTTTCCTATTGTTCCATTTAAACCTCCTCTGGCACAGCTTGAGGCTATTTCTTCTTGTCCTGCCTCTGGTTCCGTGGGGGAAGAGCTCGACCCCCGCCTGGCTACACCGTTCTTTAAGGGAGTTGTAGGGAGTGATAAGGTCACCCCTGAGCCTCCTTTTCTCCTGTCTAAACACCTGCATCTCCCTCAGCTGCTCCTCACAGGACTTGTTCTTTAAAACCTTTGCCCGGCTTCATTGTCCTTCTCTGGACATGCTCCACCACATCAACATCTTTCTTGTAGTGAGGGTCCCCTGGTGCAACACATTATTTGATGTTCAGTATGAAAGTATGACTACAAAATCCTTTTGTTGTGCCATCTCACTTTCAGAGCTGTTATCTTCTTGGGAGGCAGTGGAGGGATGCCAAAAGATCTAAGGACAGGGAGAGGAGATCTTGCCAGTGTGTGGTTTGTGAATGAAAGAGAAAGGAGATCTTAATAAAAGAAAAGTGACATGCAAATGCTCTCTTGCAGTTTTCACCTGGCAGCCACGAAAGGGCATGCAGAGTGCCTCCGGATCATGGTGACCCATGGTGCAGATGTGACAGCCCAGGATGGTGCAGGTATGTCTCTCTGAACCTATACAGGTAGCATCATACACTCAATTTTCTTATGTAGTTCTTGATGTGCAGAGTGAAATTAAAGATTTGACAACACTGGTTTTCTCCACCCACTGTGTAGGAAAAGCAGTTGTAACACTTGCAGGTTTAGGCATACTTGCTTTCCTGCACAGACGATTCAGATTCTGAAGTCCTAAAAAATCCTTAAAAATTTTTGTCCTAATACAGTAGATTTTTGCATTTGTTGTGGACTCCAGATGTAACATAGTTGCCTAATTTTTTAAAAATCATTATTTGAAATTAAAAAAAAAAAAAAATCCTCCTCCCCCAACTCTATTATTATAGGTTACATCGAGATCTTCAGTGTTGCTTTTATGTTTATCCAAGCTATTAACCCTATTAACTTTACAGGAGTTGCAGTAAGACATTTCCTCAGGATTATGAGATACTGAAAAGAGCTGATACAAGCCAAAACAGAGCTAAGAGCTATTAAGTATGCTGTTTCAGTTCTCAAAAGTCCTATGTCTTAATTACTACCCCACTAAGAGAATAATGGGAGCTGAATTTGAAACGGGCAAGCTCTTCCTAATAGGCTTCAGTTGACACATCTCTGGAATCTGGGCCCAGCATTTTTTCTGGCTAACTGAACACCTGGATGAGCTGTCAGCATTCTTTCTCTCCAGTAATGATCTATAAATGTTGGGCTCATGGGTTCTGTTTTGGCCACTGACTGCAGCCTGAGGGAATTTCTGTCATGCATGCCTCTATAAGGAAGTGTCTGTGATCCTGGAAGAAGCATTCATATTTTACACAAGGATAAGGGAATATATGTACCTAATGCAGACTGTTACTCAGAATTCATACTTCATCTTGCTTTAGGATTTATTAGTTCTTTGGATAGTGAGAGGTTGCCTGCCTACTTTCACCCAAGAGTATCAACCCAGTGTTCATTAGAGAAATCCTTGTCTGTAAAAGTCACACTATTTGCAATGAAAGTTTGCTGTCACAACTGGCTTTGTCTTTATTGAGTACTAAATCATAGCTCCTCCTTTTCTTCATTACATGGATAATTTGTTCTTTTGCTGTCTTGGCCCCTTTAATTTTTCAGATGGCCTGTAAGGTGAAGCTGGAGGAGACACTGCAGTCTTTCATCATGAACCCATAGTCAGTAAATCACTGTATTGCATAGCTGAAGTGAGCTCAGGGGTGCTAAATAAATTAACTGAAATGCAAACTGATGTAGATCTGTGTTTGATAGATGCTCACAGCTGCTAATATAAAATAACTGAATAGGGAACCTGTGAGAGGCAAACTAAAGTAGGCCTGTTTTCAAGACTTCTTCTACATGCACTTCATGGATTATACAAATTTATCGCAGTGGTAGCTGGTGAATTTGGCATGTTTTACTCTTGGTGCTGGGTCATTTTTCATTGCCACATGGCAGAGATCATGACGACTCTGACAGACATCTTTATGCAGGGAGGATGAGTAATACAGGAAAATTGTTTTCAGAGATACAAGACATAACAATCTTAGACGTACTTCTGCCAAGCTATAGTCTGACACAATGTTTGTGTCACTCCTTTATATGATGCAAGATATTAAAATTATTCTGTTACCTGCCTGAACAGTCTGTTGTAAAGACATTCTGCTTGAGGTAGGTTTTTATTTTATTTTCTCTACCCATATTTTTTATTTGCCATGATAGGAATGAGACAGAGAACTCAAGATCTTGCCTTTGTCATGAAAGAGTTTATTCCTGTGGTTTGTCATGATTGAATAATTAATTTGCTTTGCTTTTATTCATTTAGGGCACAGTGCTTTACATCTTGCAGCAAAGAACAGCCACCCTGATTGCATTAAGAGATTACTTCAGGTAAAGTAAAAATTAAATTGATTTTTTTAAGTTTTCATTTGGATCCACTAGACACTGACACCTTTCCTGCTAATAATCTGCACCACTCTGCTATACTGTTGTCCTATCTGCTTGACATCAAGAGAGGCACATCAAGAGTTTAAACATAAAGTGTTTAAGACCTCTCAGGCACTGTGAATGTGTGATATAAAACACTGTAGTATCTTCCCTGAGTGGTCTGCTGACACAGTTTTCCACCTGCAGCTGATCTGGCATAGCTAGGGTGGGTTTCAAGCTGGTTGCAGCTTCATTCTGACTTTCTCTGTTTTGTCTGTGTGGTTGCATGACTTGAAATTGATTGGAGAGTTATAGGGGAAAAGGATTTTTCACTTTTGGAGGGATTCTGATGTTGCTCTACTGGGCTGCTTTCTGCCTAATCACAATAGAAATGTTTGTCAAGTTTAAAGTCAATGAGAGAAGAAATCAAAGTAGTTTAGATCTTAAAATATGGAAATAACCAAATCTCCATGAAATGAGGTACAGTGGGGGAATAGAAAGGAATTTGAGAGAATGGAGAAAGAAAACAAGAAAAACAAAAGTGAAGATGAATAGCAGATTCTCATAGTGCTGAAGCTGAAGATGTGCGTTAGTAAATAAAGACATTGTCCATCTCAGCTCCATTTTAGAAACGCTGGTAAGTTTTCATGACTGTGATCAGAGAGAGGGATGAAAGAGATTTTTCTAAGTTTGGAGTTATCTGTCAATGTGAGATGAAATCATGAATACAGACTGAGACTACAGATGAAATGAAGAATAACAACCTCACTGAAACCCAATGGTACAGAAAGAGAATGGATCCCATGTTGCAGCCTCTAAGTTGTTTTGCCTGGTTACCTCAGGGCTTGCCAGCTGTCCTGGGACTGGACCCTGTCTGTCTCTGACAACTCTGGGTCCAGTTTCACTGATTCCCACCTCAATATTCCTTGCAAGCCGACTTCCCTTATTCCTCCCACCTGGGAGGTGTTCTCATTAGCCGCTGATGCTCATTTCATTCCCAGTTTCTACTCTTGCTGACACCGATCCTTTTACAGCATAAACAGCACCCTCAGGCCGTCACTGGGGGCATCGCAGGCAGCAGCATCAGCAGCTCAGCAACTGAGTGTGTGTGTTTAACACCACACACCTGCTGCCCTTTCACTTGCCAGCTACAGCCACAGTGCTTTTGTTGGTATTTTTCTGGTTTTGTTAATATATGCATATTTGCAAACACATTCATAAGTGCAACCCCATTGGTAATATTCTCCAATAATTCATGCCTTGAGGATTGCCTTCTTATTTCTGCAGACCAAAGTGTGCATGTGAGGAATGTCTGACTGTTGTTGAACTGAAACAGGCTAAATAATTATTTTGCACAGGCAGAATCTTGACAATTTTGTTACAGAATGTGGTAACCTGTGTGATCCTGTTTTCCTAGAAAATCATAGTCATGTTGGAGGCAGTGCTACATTTATTATTATTTACTACTTTGAAGTCTAGGCTGATCAGTAGTAGTTGATATCTTATAATATGACAAAATGTAACTGGCTTGTTGATACTTTAGTTTTTAAAAATGCAAATGAAGCCTTAATGCATTCAACAGAAATGGGAACACCCTAATGGGCCCATGGGAACCTCATGAGGTTTAAGACCAAGTGCAAGGTGCTGCACCTGGGTTG
>JAWWTY010000088.1:62060525-62071721 GCA_035222235.1 Margarornis squamiger | reverse complement strand
ATGGGAACCTCATGAGGTTTAAGACCAAGTGCAAGGTGCTGCACCTGGGTCAGGGCAACCCCAGTATTGGCACAGGCTGGGGATGAACAGACCGAGAGCAGCCCTGCTGAGAAGGACTTGGGGTGCTGGTGGATGAGAGGCTGGACATGACCCAGCCATGTGCACTCACAGCCCAGACACCAAACGTGCCCTGGGCTGCATCCAGAGCAGGGTGGGCAGCAGGTGAGGGAGGGGATACTGCCCCTCTGCTCTGGTGAGATCCCACCTGGAGCACTGCATCCAGCTCTGGGGTCCCAGCACAGGGAGGACATGGACCTGCTGGAGTCCAGAGGAGGCCCCAAAGATGCTCAGAGGGTTGGAGCCCCTCTCCTATCAGAACAGGCTGAGAGTGTTTGGATTGTTCAGCCTGGGGAAGAGAATGCTCTGGGGAGACCATAAACACCTTGCAGTACTTAAAGAGGCCCCACAAGAAGCCAGAGAGGGACTTTTACATGGGTGTGTAGAGACAGGACAAGTGGCAGTGGTTTCAAACTGAAAGATGTCAGATTTAGATTGGGTATTAGGAAGAAGTTCTTTACTCAGAGGGTGGTGAAGCACTGGAACAGGTTGCCTGGAGAAATTGTGGAATCCCTGTCCCTAGAGGTGTTCAGGGCCAGGCTGGATGGGGCTCTGAGCAACTTGATCTGGGGCAGGGGGTTGAAACTAGATGATCTTTAAGGTCTCTTCCAAGCCAAACTATCCTATGATTCAAAGAAATGAAAATAAAATGCAAGACTAATTGCCTTAGGATATGGCTGGTTTAGCTCGTATTCTAATGTTAAAAAAAAATAAATTTTCTCAGGTAAAGGAGCTTCTTTCCTTTTTTATTTCCTGTTTTGAATTATTCAGAAACTTTGATATAGGCTTAGCTCTCTGATCTTAAGGATTTCCTATGGCTTCAGTATAAACTGGTACCAAGAAAGGAAAGACCAGATTGGTAGAGAGGGGAGCTGTACCTTCCTTCAGTATTCCTTTCTGAAGCAGCACAAAAACCTTTTCTCAGAGTTGTTCAGCACTCTGTAAGTGTCAAACACATATTTTATTTTCTTTGTATTTCTCTAATTGTTTTTTTTTTTCCTTCTCCTTATTGAACCATGCAGAGTAAATGTCCAGCGGACAGCACTGACAATTCTGGAAAAACAGCTTTGCATTATGCAGGTAACTTCTTTGATGAATGCTTGCACTATTTTGCTCTGCTTCTCTTCAGCCTAGAATTTGTATTTTGTACTCCACTATAATGCTGCAGTATTGCAAGTGGAAGCATGGAACACAGATTTTGAAAATGGGGTGGGTTTGGTGGACTTTTCATGCTTGTCTTTTTTTTTTTAAACTTTATTTTATTTGATTTTTTTTAGCTGGATGTGGATGTCTTCAGGCTGTTCAACTTCTGTGTGAACACAAATGTCCCATTAATGTCAAAGATTTGGTACGTACCTCTTCTGTTGTGTACTTCAGACACTTCAGGGCTTTTGCCACACTTACCACTGTCCATCTCAGTACAACAGTTCAGAGAAATCCTGTGCTTATATTTCTTCCTGGATTTCTCTGCTGGAGGAAGTTCCTTTTGCAGATTGCTGTAGTGGAGGTGTGGAGGCACTTCACAGTCTGATACTGTAGTGGCAGGATTTGCTGGTCATGAAATTGAGACATTGGTGCAGGTAGCTAGAAACAGTTCTTATATGTTCAAAACACAATTAAAAGTATTGTCCCTTGATTCCAATTGGCTTAGAAAAAGGCTCAGTATGTGGGAAAGTGCTGCAAAATTCTCACAAAGCCCGACCAGAGTATGGTAAGCCTGAAGGGAAAAATTATATTTGATGTAGTCTAAAGGCTCAGGGATACTACATTCACTACTATGAAATGTCTGCAACCGACCAAGGTCTGGCTTTGGGTCTGATGCAGCTGCCTTGTAGAAAACTCTCTAATGAAGAAGGAGACCTAACAGAAGTAAAGTGCAGGCCATGTGGGAAAGCATAAAAATACTCAAACTTTATTGTTAGTTTTTGACTTTGATCTGTCACCTTTTATCTGGTCTTTCTAACAAAACCAAGTATGTCACAGATGTCAGAACTAAAATTTCAGCAAATATGTTTTAAAGTCAGGAAAGGTTTGTTCAATCTTAAGAAGAGAAGGCTGTAGGAGTATGTTAAAATTGTCTTAGGCTACATCATGGTTGGTCATAGGAAGGAGGGAGCCAGACCGACCTCAGAGGTGCATGACAAAGTGATGATAAGCAATGGTCAGAGTTTGTGTAGTGAACCTAACTGGGAAGTTCCAGTTAGGTACTGGGGAAAAAATAATCTCACCTTTAAGGTGGTCAAACACTGAACTGGTATCCGGAGATGTCACAGAGTTCTACCTTTGATGATGCTTAAAACTTGACTGTACAAGTCTCTGAACAAGGTACTGTAACTTGAAGTTTGTCTAGCTTTGGATTGAGAACAAAGTGGGAGAAACCCAAGATGTGGCCTAAAGGTGTCGTCCAACTTGATTTTATGAAACATTTTATTTTTGCCTTGTACTTAGGTCAAATGATCATTTTTGTTGTGGAGCTACTGAAACGTATGGATGGGGTAGTTTCAAAATCATTGTGTTCTAGCATTAAGCAAACAACAAAGAGCGTACAAAAGCAAAAAGCATTCCTACTTCTTTGCATCATCCCCAGTAGTCAAGAAGTAATTAAAGTAAACCCAGGTACATTTATGGTACACAAGAAAAAGGTACTGACAGCACCTCATTTGTGCTATGTAGAGATAAAATTCACAGTTGAGTTTAAATCTCAAGTGTTATCTGTAAGTGGATGGAATATTGTTCATAGTTTCTTAAAATGCATTTCTAGGATGGGAACATACCTTTGCTGCTTGCAGTGCAAAATGGACATACAGAAGTCTGCAAGTACCTTCTGGATCATGGAGCAGACATCAACACCAGGGACAAAAATGGAAGGTACAGCAGTTTAACATGTTAATTATTCCTGAGGCTGACTGTCAAATGAAACTTTCTCCTCAAATTCTTCCCCAAATAGTTGATGTTTGGTGAAATAATGCTTTCTATACTAGACATCCTTATTCTTGAGAAGGCTTACAAAATTATTCCTAAAGGGAAAGATGGAACAGAAACTATGCAACTATAAAGTATTGTGTCTAAGATTTCCCTTGGGCTACCAGAGCAGCACATGCCATTTTTAAGTGATTCCTACACGAGTCAGATTGATAACACTTACCCACACATCACTTTGTAAGTGTCCCAGTTTGAAGTGCTGCTCTCTTCTTGGGATGAGTTAGTAAATGTTACTTGGGAGCAAAATCTTTGGAGGGTTCTTTTTTCTACCATAGTACATCCCCAGCAGCAAGAGAAAAATACAGTAAAGCTTTATAGTGGAGATGCTGTTGTTTTAGGAGATGGCAGTTAGAGATTTTTTGCATTAATAGATAGTACATGTATCAGAAAACTGTTCTTAAAAAGCAACATCCTTGTAGTGAAAAATGCACTTGTTTTAATGATACTGACAAAGATCAAGAGTCTTTGAAAATTATGGAC
Source organism: Margarornis squamiger (assembly GCA_035222235.1). Taxonomy (NCBI): domain Eukaryota; kingdom Metazoa; phylum Chordata; class Aves; order Passeriformes; family Furnariidae; genus Margarornis; species Margarornis squamiger. The sequence continues at coordinate 62,068,142 of JAWWTY010000088.1, read as the reverse complement.
TGTTTTATAAACAGTTGGTTAAACTGTGAAGGTAAGGTAGGACACTGAGAAGACTTGGCACTTACACTTCATAGCAATGTTGATTATTATATGTGATACAATGCTGATATTGTTCTCTGGCAGCACCTGTGAGGACAAGACTGGGCCCTAACTTGTTTTTTATCAGTCCAAAGTTCATTAGTGCACTCTTTTTTTCAGCTGTCTAAAGAAAGCTGCTTTCTTGTCTGTGTTAGTTTGCATGGCCTCATCGGTGCTTTGAACCTGAGGTGCTGCAAACTCTGGGACCTCTGCCTTCCCCTCACTCTCCTACTACTTACTCAACAGACAGAGTTAAGACTTTCTTCCCTGACTGGATGAAGAAGTTTCTGTCCTAGATAGGACTCACATTTTTGTGTTTTCTTTTTTAAGAAAGTACTGCGTGTTGCAAGACAATTATATAATATGTAATACGTCAGTTTAGTTCTTGCTTTGATCATGGTAAGGGGTGTGACTACTTCTGCATCTCATGTTCACAGAAGTGGTTATGATTTTACTGTAACAGGAGAAGCCTTATTGGAAGAAGAAGGGGATAACCTTTGAAAGTGGTATCTCCAGGTTCCTATCTTGTCCAGGCTAAGTGAATTGTTTTGTAATCTAAGACCTTCCCTGTGACTCTGGAGGTGTTATCCAAGTTGCCACTCAGCACTAGTTTTTAACAGAGCACTGCAACAGCCATCAACTCTCCAGGGCTCACCCATTACAGGGAGTATATTTAATTCATCAGAGAAATGTTTGTCTTAATATTTAGCAAATATTACCACTGTGGTAACTTTTCAACTTCAAATCTGCACTGAGGAATGTGTTTGGCAGTAAACTTGGCCAACCTATTAGGCACGTTTTCATACTGAGAAAGGAGAATTATGCCCAAGCAGGAAGGCAGTATTAGAGCATGCTTGAAAAGTGAGGGGTTTTGTGTGTGTTTAATTATTCTGTACATCTCTTATGACCTCTGCAAGTAGCTGAGAAAAGCAAATATAACCAGTTAGGAAAAGACTCCTTCCGCATGCTATCCTTACTCTAGGAGTTGGCACTGTCTAGCTACTCCATGTTGGAAAGGGAATAGTTTTTGCTCTTATGGACTTCTTTTTTCATTTTTTTTAAGCTGACAGTAGTACAGGGTTTTGGGTCAAACCTGTCTCTTGGGCTCACTGAAGATCTTTGAGGTTCGTTTGTCTTTTTGGTTGAAATCTGTCTGTTTTGCTTCAATAGCAACATGTGAAGGAGAGCAGCAATGAAATAAAGGCTTTCATGTTGTGCCACCACTGTAATTGTAGTGTAGCAGTGAGGCTTGTTGGTCTGACTGTATCCTGCAGCCACTTCTATCTATGACTCTTCTGGCCTCAAGGAAGCCAGTTTTAGAAATGACCTGTCCCTGCACATGGAGAGGAAGGGACATGAGGAAGAGGAGGAGGGCCTTTATTGCACAATAACCATCACACTTTTTTTCCTGAAAAAATTAACTGTTTAAAGAATATGCTCTGCGTTTTGTTTTCTTTTTTTCCTCTTGTTCAGAACTGCTTTGATGATGGCTTGTGAAGCTGGTAGCCTCAACATGGTGGAAGCTTTCCTTAGGAGAGGTGCAGATGTCAGTTTAGTAGATGTCTTTGGACAGAATGCCCTGCATTACTCCAAGCTCTCTGAGAATATGGGGATCCAGAATCTGCTATCATCAAAGTTATCTCAGGATGTGGGTATGTAAGAGAGGTTGATTACTTCTTGAATGGCCTTCATGTATGTTTAACACTGATCAAATTCACTTCAAACTGTAGCCTGAAGTGTTGCAAAAGTCATTTTCAAGATCATGTGGCTGAGACTTTCCAAAAGCTCTTTGCCATAGATGGTAATATTTAGCAAGGGATAAAGCTCTGAGAGCTAAACTGGGTGTTTTAGAGAAAGAAAAGGTAAGTGTCTGTAGCAGCATTATGAAGTTTTGAATACAGTTTGGAATAGATTATTTTTATTAGGTGAAACAATCAGTAGAACATATAACCCCTCAACAGAGGGGCTGGAGAAGGAACTAAGGCAGACAGAGGGTTTTATGGTTAAACTAAGATGGATTTCTAAAGTAGGAGGCTTAATGTGAAAGAATGATGCAAGACTAGAAAAGAATAAGAATTGTCATGATTCTTCAGATTTTATCTCAGCATGAAAACTCCAACAGCAGCAGAGAAAGGATGTGATTCAAATGGAATTTGGAAATTATATTTCTCAGGTTTCAGACACGAATTCAAAAACCAAACTGTTTATCAGAAAGTACAGAAAGTAGAGCTGAGAAGTGGGCTAAGAATGGCAAATAACTTTTCCTTTGTTAACTGTTCTTTATTCCACCTGTTTTTTGCTTCACAGATACAAAGTCACCGACAAAAGCGAAACAGGTATTTGTCCTTTTGGTTTTGAAAATGCTCACACTATCTAGATTTGTGCCATAAGCAAAAGTAACTGATAGGACTGAAAACAATAGTAAATGTCACTGTGAGATGCATTGCCATGACTACTATGTAGTGTGAAAGGGTTTTGTTGCTTAATTAAGAAATGTGTTTCAGAAACATTGTTTTTAGACTTAGCTTCTCAGTGTATCAGCAGCCAGCGTCCTTGGTGAGACAAGGAAGGGAGGGCGAGTGTGTATGCGCATATGTGCTTTTCTCATGTGTAATGCAGGAGCTTGGTTTTTGTACTCCCTACCTCTTCAAATTGTAGATAAAATGCTCTAGAAAAATTCCTTGTGTCTAAAACATGTAATTGGATGTTATCTCTGGTTACTGGAGACTCCGCGCTGTGACAATCCCAACAGATTTAGGCGATTACATTAGTTTCTTACCTTTTTTTATTTAGTATCATGTCTGGGAGTGCAAGTAAACCTTGTAGACCTGCTGGTGGCTGGAAAGTAGATTAAGTTGCAGTGCATTGATTCATTCTTTCTCTGAGTGGGGAAGTGGGTTTTTCAGGGAGCTCAGGCAGAAGCTGGTAGAGAGGAAAGGTGGTAGCCACGAATAAGGGCATGACTGGACTATGTATGAATGGAAGTATTTAAGATCACTGGTGCTAAACTTGTCAGCTTCTGCTTTTTCACTAAATCTTGTTTGTTTTCACTGAAGCATGGATTACAAGGGAGCAGGTTCTTATTGTCAGGCATGTTTAATATCTTTGTGTTAGTAGAGATGTGGTCTTTACATAGGAATAAAAGGCACTGCATGAGCTGCTAAAGTTGATATTAATGTGGGATTTAATTTTTTTTTTATAAAACAACTTGCTCAGACTTTACTAACCAAACTAACAAACCTACCTTTTCTGGCTGGTGAAACTTTCAGCATGATCAAGGCTCTAAATTAAGTTCAGAAAGAAGTGGAACTCCAAAAAAACGCAAAGCCCCACCTCCTCCTATCAGTCCTATTCAGGTAAAGAAAAGACCAATTTTGAGATGTTTTTAGGGGATGTAAAGCGTTTTGAACATTATGTGAATTATGTGGGCTGGATTTGCTCTGTCACAGTTATATTGTATGCTTGTCTTATTATGAGTGCTTTTCCTGACGTTAGGATGACACCATAAAGCACATGTTGGTTAGGTTAACTAAGCAAAATTCCTTGAAATACAGCATGGTCTAAGATACAACTGTACGAATGTTAGTGTACAATTGCTTTTTCCAGCTCAAGTTGAAGTGGTTTGGTTTTGCTGATTTCAATAAGTAAATATTTCTGTATATTTTGCTTATACATACATATATATATGTGTACACATTATTATACGCATAGATGGATATGGAAGTAAAAACCTGGGTTTTGATGCTATGTAAATCTATTTGACAGTTGGGTTAATCTTAAATTGGAATGTCACCTCTGTAATAGCTACAGTCCTTATGTTATACTGACTCAGAAGAGCACTAAATAATTAGGTTTGCTCTTAGAAAATAGTCTAGAGTTGTGACTTGTGTTAGTGCAGAGAAAAGTACTCTTTAATGTGTGTGTGTGTGTGTGTGTATGCGCACATATTAGAGTTATGTGTGCATGTATTTATACAAACCCATTTATATAAAAATCTTTTACAGCTTAATGATTTGTCCTCTCCACACTCATCAACTTCAACTCCCATGACTGGAAAAGGACAGGCTTTCTTTGCTGATCAAGTGTGCAAGGTATCAGTGTTCTGTTCTTATGAGCTTGGGGAAGGAAAGTATACTATCTGTTTTGCTTAATATTCTGTTTTGCTGACTGCAGAGTCTTCTGTGACTTAGTTAGCTGACTTTAGGAACCAAATGGAATACAAATCTACTTCAATGTAATTTATAAAACAATTATAGATTGAAATTTAACAGGTATGTATATAGAAATAGTCATAGACTAGTTAGTGTTTAGGAATATGGTTATGAAAGTATTAATCCTACAAGACTTCATTTTCTAATACCAGCAAAGGGCATGGAATTGGGCAGTGCAAAAAGAGACACTTTTACTAAAAGCTGTCAGGAAAATGACTGTGTTCTATCTGATCTGGCAGTGAAGACTTTTTTTTTTTAAATACATGTCAATTTATTGCTGCAGCCTTCCAAGCTATCTACAAGATAGTTGCCCATATTTCATTAGTATTTAATGGGAATTGGGCAATGGGACTTGAATGGCTTTAACCGACTTTGAAATACTGGACACGTGCTACAATTAAATGAGACCTCAAAAATAAAAGAAATCCACTTTGACAGGTTTTATGCAGCAGAATCTATACTGTCTATAGTTCATTTTGGTGAGCTGTCCAACCTTACATCTGCTTTCTGTGACAATATTTTCTTTTGATGTCTTAGCAGGAAGAATTCAGCTCCTTGCATAGAGATAATAAAGACAGACTGAGTGACAGCACCACAGGTATACTATTAAGCCTTACTTTCATGTTTGGTTAGGTGTTTTAGGTGGTGTGAAATGTTGAAATCCAGTCAGAAATCCTCTGTGCCTTTCTGCTTAGAACATGAGACACACGAAGTATTGAGAGTAACGTGTTGTAATTCCACTAGCAGCTTCCCACCAAACCCTCCCACTTCTCTTGAGTGAACTTTACACTTTCTGGGGGAGTTTATAGGAACTCTGCATTTAGTGGTCATGGGAACAAACTGTTTAACTTGAAATGTTAGAATAACTAACTATCTAGAATTTCAGCTTTTTGAAAGCTTTTGAATCCTTTTTTTTTTTCTCCAAAGGTGCTGATAGCTTATTGGATGTGAGTTCTGAGGCTGACCAACAAGATCTACTGCTCTTGATGCAAGCAAAAATTGCTTCTTTGACATTGCACAATAAGGAGCTGCAGGACAAATTACAGGTGGCATATTTTTGTGCTGTTTTGGTGCTCTCTTAATCTGCTAGCAGAACAATTAGCTTCTCAGTGTTTTAAAGAGATGTACTCTGAAGATAATTTTATGAGCTTGTTGGTAAGATCACGGAAACACTCTGCCCCAAAGGATTAAATCAGTGTTTTGATCTTCTTACTTTTCCCATAAATTACTGAGTAACTTTGTTTATTATGATAAGCACATTCTAAAAGATGTTGTTAACAGTTGTGTTAGCAGGATTTTAATTTGCATAGCTTTGATTATTAGCTTATGAAGATCAGCCCAGACTTTCAGAGGATCTTGGCACTTACACTACTGTAGATGACTAAATGGAAGCAGCTGGGTTTTGAATTTTTCTAAAACTTTCTTTCATGGTTCTTTAATCATCTTTCTCTGTATAATGAGGCAATATTTCCTTGCTTACTCTATTCTAAAAAAAAATACAATAATGTATTTATTTTGCAATTGTTCGTGTTTCTGTTTGGACAGGAAAGAACACCTAAAGAAGGGGATTCAACTGTAGAATCTTATTCAACCCAAACAGAGTTTGAAAAAACAGCAGAGAGACAAAATGACTTTTCAACTCAGGAGCTGAAGCCTACATTAAATGCCACTCAAATCCAAGAAAAGTTGACAAGCCCCAGAGAAGTAAAAATGCAGTACCTCCAGGAAGACTTAAAGGATGTGCAGAGGAAATTAGAGAATTCTGAAGCCAAAAAAAGGCACATGGAAGCTCAGGTCCAGTCTAGAGTTCCAGAAACAGATCATTTGAATAGCCCAGACATGTCAGAAAATGGTTCTGATCTTAGCCTGAAGTTCCAAGAAACTCAGAACAGGTATGAGGAAGCTGTGAAAGAGGCCTTGAACACACAAAGGCAAAAGAAGCTGGGTCTTGTTTCCTCTGAAAGTGAAGAAACCAGTTCTGATCTGAGTATGTTGAAAGTTACATATGCAGAAGTTGAAACACTTAAGCAAGAATTGAAGAAAGCATTGGAAGAAAGTGAAAGACAAAAAGAAAAAGTGAGAGAGCTACAGAAAAAGTTTGAAGACAGAGAGCAGAATGTGGCAAGCAAACTGTCTGTGGAGGAGTGTGAGGAAATGAAAAATTCATATTGTTCAGTTATTGATAACATTAATCAAGAGAAAGCATTGCTGATTGAGCGGTACAAAGAAGGGCAAGAGGAAATTAAAAGGCTACAGGACAAGCTGACAAATCAGACACAGTTGGAATCTAGTGCTGAAGCTGGAGAAATGAAAGATGTGATGCACAGAATGGTAGATGAGCTCAACAGACAGCTTAGTGAATTGTCTCAGTTGTACAAAGAAGCACAAGCAGAGCTTGAAGACTATAGGAAGAAAAAAACTCTGGATGATATAGCTTTAGACTACATTCCTAGAGAAGAACATGAGAAATTGATGGAGGTAACAAATTCTTTGAAATACAAAGCAGAAAATGAGTTATCAGAAATGAAATCCCAGTACACGAAGGTGTTAGATGAAGCAGAAGAGCTAAAGAAACTGTTAGACACTCAGAAACAAAACTCTTTGCCAATTACTGAACACCGCCAGGTGATTAATGCACTCAGAAATACTATAAAGGAAATGGAGGAAGAAATAAATGAGCTCAAACGACTGCTTACTAAAAAGGAAGGTGAATTAAGAAACTTGGAGAAGGAGTTACTGGAAGAAAAAGCTGCAATTAATGAAGTTATGGTACCCAAGGCTACATATGAAAAGCTCCAGTCATCACTAGAGGGTGAAGTTAGTGTTTTGTCATCCAAACTGAAAGATGTAATCCGAGAGAAGGAAAACCTGTCCTTAGATACTGTGAAACTGAGAAATGAAATTTTGCACTTGAAAGAAGCAAAAGAAGGAATGCATACTCTGCTTGAAGCAAAGGAACGGGAGGTGACTGATCTTCAGCAAAAGTACCATCAAGTTCAAGAAGCTCTTCTTGAAATTAAAAGCTCATCAAAACTAGAAGAAGATAAAGACAAAAAGGTCAGTGACTCACTACAGGGGAGGGGTAGTATGAGTTCATACTGCAAAGCATGTTGGATGGTGCACAAGTGACCTAATAGATGACTTTGGTTAACAGTTGAAGTGTCAGTGAGTGCAGTAACCTCTGAGTGCATTTGCCCATCTCAAAATTCAGGGTTTAAACCAGTTTTCAGTATTTTCAGTATTTTCAGCTAGCCTTTTGCTAGCTGGGAATAGCTGGCCTATGTTTGGTAGGTTTATGTCTTGTGTTCAGCAGCAGAATTTGTAAAAG
>JAWWTY010000088.1:62041668-62056056 GCA_035222235.1 Margarornis squamiger | reverse complement strand
AAAACTTGATGAACCATTTGGTAGGTTGCCTGATGGATTTAGTCCTCTACTTTGGTTTGGTTTGTATATTTATTACAATTATCTTTGTGGAATATTGGAATTATATACTACAGCATAACAGGTTTCTTTATATGTAATTTACAAGACATTTCCTTATGCAGCAAATAAACTATTTCCAATTTTTTTTTCATTTGTGTCTCCATTTACCTTTTGTATTGAGGGAAATCTGTTCCAATGTAGTACAACTGTGGTCTATATCTCATGTTTAGGTAGATGTCAGATGAACTGGGCTTTCCACCCTGAAATCGCAACTTCATTGTTAACTATCTTGATCTGTAAGGTAGAAAAATTAAAACTCCACGTAATCAGTTTTGCAGATGATGCCTTCTAAGTGTTTGGTAAGTTACTTGTTCTCATGTGGACATCCCACTAGAGGTAATACAGGTTTTCCCTTTGCCACTGGGTACACTCCAGCTAAGTTTAAAACTACCTTAGAGCACCAGCACAGGTTGGTGTGTCCCACAGTTTTGAAAAACTGTGGTTCTCTATCCCTTAGCACTCCACACAGAGAATGACAGTGAAAGTATATAGATATATGTGTGTATGGATATATGGATATTTATACATTTTAAACTTAGTTGCACAGCCCCATTGCATTTTCTCATCCCTCCACAGCTTTATTTGAGAAACTTGTTTTTCAGTAACTTATTTGCTAATAATATCTTCCAGTCTGAGGATGGAACACACAAATGGCAGGAATTGCACCTCTTATCTTTACATCCTGGAGCTCAAGTAGCTCTCTAGCCTCTTGTAGCAAATTTCTGTAAGCTATTCAGCACGGGGTTGCCTTGGAAGAAGGACAAACTGGCATGCAGAGTCTGGGCTGGTGGGATACATCATGTCTACCTGTGCTGCTACTCTGAAACCTGCTTTACTTCTGGCCTCCTGCATGGTCAGTCGTGACAGCATGGGTCTTCTCCTGGGCAGCATTTCTATAGTCAATTCCTGCCTCCCTCCCCACTAAACATGTGGGGACTGAGCTTGAACTCTGCACTTGTCAAACACACACTACAGTTTGCACACAGCAGTGAAAATTTGGTCAGACAACTTGAGCATACTGTCTCTTCTCACCCATCCTATGCCCTGTCGCAGTAGGGTATAGTGACAAATGATGGTAGCAGACTTCAGATGAAATTTGGGAGGAAACAGCAACTTAGATCTGCATGAAGAGCACCTCTATTTTTTTTTCGTTTCTTTGTCCCCCCTCTCTTGCTGGATAAACTAAGAGCAAGGTCCTGTAAACAGGTGTTGCCATAGTTATTTGGCATCTGACTATCCGAGGTGCCCTTTTGCCAACCCAGACTAACACCAGAAGATAATGGAGAGTAGTGATTCAGGAGATTTCAGCAGCAATCAGGCAAGAATGTTTTGCAGCATGCCATGTCTCCTTGATGGACAGACCCTTTGGCTTCAGCAGCACACAGTGGCACACAGCGAACACCTGAGCACAAGGGTGGTTGATGCTCTTGGATGAGTGGCTTCCTGGGCATGCTGCACACCAGACACCCTGCTGGGGCCTCATGGATAGAGGCACAGGTAGAGCGGTAGTATTCCCCCGTGCTGGCTGAGCAGGGGGATCAGTGATGGCAGAATGGCCTGCTGGTTTCCTTCCCATCTCTCCTCATGTCAATGAAATGCTGATGTGCTATATGTCAGCGCAAGATGGCAGAAGCCAAAGAAAGACCACGCTGCTGTGTGATGCAGCAGACCATACACAGTGCCCCAAGAGAAGCAGGCAAGAAAGAGCTGGTGGAGAAGCTGGCAAGAAATCCCTTGGCAGGTGACACATCAGTGTGTGGAGCCCACTTTATGTTTCATGAATTTTCCTGAGAATGGCTGGCTGGGGGAAGAAGGTAGGTGGTGCATGATTTCAGGGCTACATAAATTACTGCTGCTGCACGAACGTTGTGTTTAGACCACTTAGGCCTAGAGTCTGCAGGAGGGACAGCAAAAAGGCTGGAGTACCATGTGGGACATGGCAGGAAAGCTGGTTCAAGGTGCTGGAACAGGAGTATTCATGTGCTGTTTGTCTGACCTCTTCCCAGAGAGGCTCTCGCTTGGGTCAGCCCCACCAAAGCATCTTGTGGCTTTCTGCACATGGATGCCAGCCTTCATCTGAGCAAAAGGCAGGCACTAAAGGCTGAGAGAAGTGTGTCCTTAAGCATGGCAGAGACCCCTGTGCTGCAGGGAAGAATGGCTGGCCCAAGCAGTGTGGTCAGGCTTCTCAGTGCAGGGCAGGTCCTGGAGCAGAGGCAGCTTCCCGTGGCTTTGGCTGTGTGAGATCAGGGGCTCAGCCTGCTGCTGTGGGACTTCTTGGGATCCAGGCCACAGAGCAGCTCTGCATGTTGAATACATGCATGGAAAAGCTCTGGAGAAGTGCAGTGTGGAGGTTTCAGAGTAGCACAGTCGGATGTGATGTACTCCAGTACATGTTCTGGAGGCACAAGAGTAACAGCAAATTTTTTCAAACAAATAGGAACAGGTGCAAGAGTTTCAGGACAGTCCAGTGATTTAAATCCTCTATTCACTGTGGGTTTGGTCTGCCACAGGAATCACAAAAAGTGTTCTGGATTTCATGTCAAGCCACAGTTCAAGAAGTACCTGGAAACCTTCATCTGTAGCACTGCTCCCTGGTTCTGCAAACATGGGGCACATGGTCTCAAGTGCTCACCAATTCTCAGCAGAGAGTTTCACAGAAGTGAAGTTTCAAATGCTTTTCTTCATCCCTGCCTCCTCTTGCTCTGTTTGGATCCTCCATGATCCTTTTGAACATAAGTAATGGAGATACTAAGTACAGACTAAACCCATACTTTATTTTGGTTTTATGCCCCTTGTTCTTCTCAGGCCAGTAACAAATTAATTCTCCTCAACAGGCATTTCCCTAAACCCTCTGTCTTAGAATTACAGTGGTGAATTGCACCTGAACCAAATTAAAATCTGTGACATAGTAAGTTTCTCCTAATTTGGGGAAGCCTGAGTTACAATTTTTGTAGGTACATAATAGACCTATGAGGTGAACCTGTTGCGGGCAAAAAAGCTGTGTGCTTTGCTCAACACCTACAAATGTTGGGTTCCCCTGGCTATAGTAGTGAGTGACAGAAAGTCTTTTAAGGAGAAATGATGGCCTCTGTTGTGTTGGACCCGGTGGGTGGGATCCTGCATGGTGTGTCACTAACATATGGATGGTTTTTGCCTTTGCACAAGCAGCAAAGGTTTGTTCTTTTAGTCTTGAAGACGCCAGTCCCCAGTCCCACTGGTGCCTTCAGGAGGGTCTGCTGTGTGGTACAACACGTAGTTCCTGTGGCATTTTATGGCAACCCTGAGATTCTCTCGGTGCTAATCATGCCACGGTTATGGGTTCAATCCCTGGACGGACCATTCACTGATGAGTTGGACTTGAAGATCTTTGTGGGTCCCTTCCAGTTCAAAATATCCTTTGAATCTGTGAATATGAACATGTTTGTGGCTGTTTACAAACCTTTGGCTGCCCTGGCTGATTCTCATTGATGAGTTTAACACAGGTATTTATACAATCACTGGTTTTTTCACTCTAAAAAAAGTCAGCTTGCTTGCTGATCTGTCCAGATTCACAGTGTTGGCCCTCCTTGTACATTTTCCAACAGCCTGAGATGCTCAGACAGTTGGTAATGGGGCCTCCTACCAGCAGCTGGAGATTGGAAACAGGCACATCTCGGTGACATCATCTCCTGCAGGGAGCTCAGGGCTGGAGCCCGTCTCCATAGTCTCCCCACGTCCCAGTGGGTGGCTGGCTGCTCCTGCCTGCCTGGCTGGGCCCTGCTCGCTTACATATGCCGGTGTTAACCCTGTCCAGGGGGATGCTGCAGGTGGTATCCTGCACCCAGCGACCCTCAGGGAACAGGCATCAAAACACCAAAGTGCCTGTCCAGGAAGCTGTTGTTCCACTGTGGTCACTATTCCCCTTGGGCTTAGCCAAAATGCTCCCTTAGTGATGGCTGGGCTTGGGCCCACAGGACTCTTCTTGCATTCCCTGTCATAAAGCAGAACAGTCCCGCCCCCACTGCACATTCAGAAGCTCTGCCCAAAATTGTTTGGATGCATTTGCTTCTCTGTAAACACTTTGCTACCCACCAGGAGACATCCCCCAAAGAAGAGTCTGGGGAGCAAGGGGGGAGCCGGATTAGGCTGCATTTTCCAGACTTAAAAGAACCCCAAAACATTCCTGAGAGAGAAACCTGGTGTTCCTTCCCCTCCAAGCTTCCCTCACAGATGGGAAACTGTGGGGAGTGACAACTCAAAGCACAGAGGTCTTTGCTGCCCCATTCCTAGAAACAGCTGCCCTAGATTCTTGCTATTCAAAGTGCAGCTCTAAAAAAGCAGCTGTTCATGCGGCATTCAGCAGTTCATGGGGCCACATCTGGGTGTCAGCACAGCTGGGCAGATGTCACAGAGCCAGGTGCAGACATGCCTGTGCCGGTGCTTGGTGACTGCTGGAAGGTCACAGTGAGGAGGGCAGCATGTTCCTCCTGCCTTGTCCCCCGCAGCATGCGTGCACAGGGTTTGGGATTGGGTGGTGGGAGTGAGACTGGCCAGAAGCCCTGCACTGCCTGAGGGTGGCTGGTTGGTACCCAGTGTTTCTAAAATTCCTGCCCTTGCTGCCACATGAAGAAATCGCATGGGGCAGGCTGGCAGTTCCCTCCACAGATGCTTTGCCTGGTGGGTCTCTGGCACTATGTCCCCTTGAAAGTATCTGCATCATTAAGGCCTCTGGCTCTATGCTCCCTTACAAGTATCTGCATAATTAGAGTCATCTGGGATTGCCTGGTCTGAGTTGCAGCACAAAGGAGGGCGTGCAGCTACACCAGCTGCCAGCTCTGTGCAGCCCGTGCCTCTCTGGGAGCCTTTCTGGGAGCTGTGGTCAGCTCTGGAGAGTGACAGCTCTCAAGGGACACCCTCGCCAGTGCTGCAAGCAAGTAGCAGCCTGGGTATCCCCCCAGCTCCTCTGGAACTTCTTTCGCGCCATTATTTAGTTTATTAGGAGAGTGAACATCTCCAACCAGCTTGTTGTCCAGAAAAATGGGATTTGTTACCCGGTGTGCAACAAGCCAATGATTACGCACTGAAGAGAGACATTGATTGTTTATTCCACTTGTACAAGCCTGGGTGCTCAGTGGTATTCCACAGATCAGGCGTGCTGACTAGCAAAACATTTTAATACTTTTTCATTCTAGTGTTAAGAAAACATCCCAGTCTGACCATTCACAAGACTCTCTGGCAGTCACACTCCCAGCACCAGAGACTTTCACTGCTGGGATTGAAGCCCCTTCACCATGGGCAGCCCCAGTGACCTGAGAGGTTCCTGCTTCACTTCCTGCACACCCCACTCACACAGTCAGACGAGGTCTCCTTACCAGTTTGACTTCAGGTTTCCCACAGCAGAGTCTCAGGTGTCTCATTCCATAAAGCAATTTATTCACAGTGCAGGAGCACAGAAACAGCCCGAGCTGGTGCCCCTGAGGAGGCACCCCCGAACAAAGGACCCATGGGGTTTTATACCCTCACAGTCTAAGCCGTGTGCAAGTCTGGCTCTTCCTCCTGAGTCGGCTCCTGCCCCATTCTGTGTTCATCCACCTGGCTGGCATCATTCATCTCCTTTGCTATCCAAAAGGTTGGCAATTCTTGGCTCCTGCTGTGTCTCCCAGTGTCCATCCACCTTTGTGGTGCCCTTTGTTAACCAAAGGGTTGGCAGTTCACAGCCTCCTCTTGGGCTCTCACCCAGAGCTCAGTTTGTATCTAGAACTGCAGCTTGCAAAGCAAGCTACCTGGAGCAGATGTATTCCTCAACCTTTAGCAAACGTGGGCATTAATGTTCATTGGCTACAAGTCACATAGTTCTGCTACTCATTACTACTCTATCTTCTGTTGGCTAATGATTCTCTCAGTTCTTATGCTGGACATCACTTAGAGTTTGTTAGCTGCTATCTGTTTCACAGATTAATTCTCCGTTTGGAAGTATACAAAGATCAATATCAAAGAACATGCCAACTTAAGAAATTTTTGATTATATTCCACATTTTGCAACAAGCTGATGGCAGCACTTGAGAAAGACAGAGCTCCCCAGATCAAGGTAAACAACTTATTGCAAAACTGTGTGAAGAGGCAACATGTTCTTGGTGATTCATCAGGCTATGCCTGCAAAAGTGGCTGGGAATATTCTGACGCTTGAACAAGACCACCTCTGTCACTAACACTGCTTGGGATCAGCCCTGCTGTGTGTTGGTCCAGGCCAACTAGAAGTTTTTGCAAATAACTGCCTGGCAAGACCCTGGATCAGCCCGTTCCTGTTTGCAGGTGGCTCTGTACCTTGCAGGGTGAGGATTTCAGAGAGCAAACCCCAGCTGTGCATCACCCCAGCAGCCCCAATCCCAAGGGCATCTCATGCAGCATCTGTCTGGGCAGGTGTAGCCTGGGAGCCAGGGCACTCAGCCTGCACTGCTGGGGTTCAGGGGAGCACCTCAGCCCTTGCTGCTCTGACTTCTGGACTGCACTGAGCTGTGTATGAGTCTTGAGAGGAGTCTGTCTCCTTGGACAGCTGTCTGGTTTTCAAGCAGAGAGAGGCACAACATTTTGGTGTCACTGCAAAGCCCCTGCAGTTACTGCCTGACTGGGTGGAGCAGCTTCATGCCCGTCCTTACTGCTGCAAATGCATTGCTGCAGCCCACTGGCATTTGTGGGGGAAAAGCCACACAAATGTACCAGTGGGTCTGTTATCTAAGGCCTGCAGCTTTCTGGGCACTTGCTCTTTTTTGGTCAACCCCATAGTCCCATCTGAGCCAGAAGGGTAGGAGGCTGCTCGATTCCCCATGGAAATTTTTAATACACCCACCCCCCTACACCTCCACCCACTATACCACCTCAAATGCTGTGGTGGGAGTGAAAGGGAGTGAAATTCCCACAGTCTAGCTGTCTGGATTTTAAATGGTATAATAAAAGAGGAGCTTTACCTGGGTGGTGCAGCTCCTTCTAGACTTCCTTTGGTTGCATTTCTCCAGGGTACTTGCACAGCTTGACATTCACAGCCGTGGTGGACTTTCAAGCCCACTTCTCACTCCCATGAGAGTCTGTTAACTACACAAAGAGATCAGAGCTGTGTGGGCACCTGATTACATCTCCCTCCACCACTCACTCCCTTGAAGAGCCCTCACAATTAATGAGCTGCAGTAGTGCTAATGCACTGCCCTGTTCCTGGTTAGAGCCCAGCTGAGGACAGAAGCAGGGGAGAAAGAGGATGAACACACCTGTTGTTGCTTCTATTTATACCTAAGCAGTCCTGGCCCCCCTCAAAGACAGATTCACATAAAAATGAGTTTCTGTCTCAACAGGAAGGCATCAAGTGTCTATCCTGCAACAGCTCCATTTTAAAAATAACTCCGTATTTTTTCAGTTTCACGTGTTCTAACAGCAAAAGCACTGTTTAGTGCTACTATAATTATGTAATTTCTACATACTTATTTTGGTAAGACCCACCTGCTGGATTCTTGGGGGTTTACAAGCTGCTACAAAATGAAGTCAAAAACAGACACCTACAGGAAACAGCATGTGGTTTATTTCAGCTTTCCCAGCTCCTCCACTAACCACACTAAAGACCCATCTAGTCAAGAATATTATTTCCTTATAAACCCATGCATAATTAAACAACTCATTTTTTCCCAGGACTAACTTTGAAACAGAGATATAGAACTTGTTTCCTTTTGGGGAATTTTGTCTTCAACAGTCTTCACAGACCCAAATCGTAGAAGGCTAAGGAGGCACAAGAACTCAACATGTTGGGAGGCAGGAAATAACATTAGCACCAGCATTTTTGGTTTTTTGTTGCATAAAGATTGTCAGGATCAGGAACCAAAGGCATTATTTTGACTTCTGGTATCTCTGCATACAGGTGGGGACCCAAGGCCGGTTGGTAGTCTTTTTCTGGTATAATCCAAGAAGTGCCTTCTTGAAGACCTGAGGTCAGTTCTTCCTCTAAAAAGCACATAGCAAAATAATTGGAGGGAAAATCAGTTTCCCGTTTTGTGGCCTCTGGATCTGGGATGCCCACAGCCCCCAGTACTGCCCCATCACAGCTAACAGGCAGCTCCTACCACAGCTAAATTGAACCTGGGTGGAAGATGCTGGTTACCGTTCCCACCCGGGAACTGGTTTAGTTCACACCACCAGTAATTCTGAGTACTCACAGGTACCCTTTTATAAGAGAGCAGGGGGGCAAACTCTGAGTTACGACAAGTCTGTTCCGTGATACTGTAAACAAAAAAACATGGAGTAAACATTTCTTCTTCTGCAGGTTTCCCAGAGTCTCCAAAGGGAGGACACTTGTCAAATAGCAGAGACAAAAAGTACTAAACTAACCCAAGTTCTGGATCTCATGCAGAGTGTGGCAGGAACTTAAATCTAATCCAACAGCAGAGGTCTGCAGAAGGTCAAAAAGATACAGTGCCTTGCCAGTCATTCTCCTCTTCACCCTTTTTATTTTAGAGTGTTTGAAGGCAGAGACATAATAGAATCCATCACAGATGGATCCTAAATCCACTAGTCATACAGCACTGAGGCTGTAGCCCCGATTTCCCATGTTTTTGTTCCCCTAGAACCAGATCCATAAAAGCACAAGGGGCACAAACATCTCCCCACCTGTGTGAGTCTAGATCTGGACTCAGCCCATTTAGGGTACAGACATTAAGTCCTGCACAACCCATGCATGTCTGTAACACCTAATATTTATGAAATGCAGTATTTACTTTCTGGTATCCTGTGCTGCTCTAAGTTCCTAGGATTTTATTTGCATGATCACTGTTGGTAGCTTATATAAGAAATTAAAAGTACTATTTTAAGAAGTAACACAGTACATCTGTAGGCAATTATATAAAAATACAAATGTTAAGCCACAGCAACATCCTTGAACACAATACTCTGAAATAAATCACAATAAGAAAGCACTGTGTTCTGCTTCATTTTTATCCTGTCTTCCAGAGTTTATGTAAATCATTCTTAACACTCAATAGTCGGGGATAACATTAGTAATTCCTAGTGAGACCATAACTTTTTTTTTTCACTGAATAAATTGAAACAGTAAGCCAAAAGGAAGATCACCTATGTTAAATACTTCACTTTGAAAATAAAACCCAAACAAATAACAGTAACTTATTTTTAGGTATCTTTATCAGCCTTGTAGTTCAAAAATTTATAATTGTTTTTCAAATGTAAAATTTATTGCAATAAATAGATTATTTGCACGGAAGACAACAAAATTGAACGGTTAACACTGCACTCTGAAAGTATATTCTTGCTGACACAAGGAAGATGTGAAAAATGGTCAACAGAAGTATTTTAAACCTAAAATAATCCCAAAGGACTCGGATTCTGTTGAACTCTGGAGCAATCCACTTGGTAACATTCAAACGTACTGTTTTCCACAGGTGCAAAGCAGCACGTCATCTGACAGAGAATAAAACCTGGCCACAGTCTGAGGCTGTAGAAACTACCTGCAGGTTGATGACCCTTGGATCACATCCTATGTCAGGAAGGCAGGAAGATTCCCTGCAGTGTGATCTGGAGACTCTGCATCCAATCCAATGCCTGGCTGGTCCGGGGGACCTCCTGTGCTGAGCAGACTGACTCCCAGGCAGAGGTGTGAAAGGACAACTGCCACCTTTGACCTAAACACAACCCACCCTTCTGCTCTTCAAAGCTGAACACTGCAGAGAACTGTCCAGAAGCCGCACTCCCTTTTCAGTGAGTATGAGGTTAGCCCCATTTTTAGCAGTGATGGATGGATGACCACTCCATAGGACACAGGCAGACACTCCTTTACTCCAGTTTAGGAGTGCCTCCTGGCTATGAAAGGCTATGAAACTTTTTTCTCCTCTTGTGGTTTTCAACAGAATTAGGAGAGAGTAGCAGGGTAAGAACAGGGTCATGCACATACACAAACATTTCAGCAGCAGCATTCTCAGAGATGTGTAACAAATTACTGATCCAAAACAATCATGTTGCCAGAACAGTTGGGAGTAATGAGTAAGTATATCCTGGCTTCTGTATCAACTTGCCTATTCAACACCAGCACTGCAGACAAAATGGTCAGTTGGAATCAGAAGAAATTCCAAGGAATTGAGTTATATTAAGAATTAATCAAGATGAGGAAATGCCTAGAGGCTTCACTGACAAAACATGTCAGCATTTGCCAGAAAGAAACTACCTGCTAAGATTAAGAAATCAGTTTGAAAATGTTATCCTCTTTCAAGACAAATTTGGTTTTAAGTCACTGAAAGTTAACCGGCTAATATCCAGTTAGTATCCAGATTTTCTCTTATGTAATTGATTAACACAAGCCAAAGACAAAAAACAAAACACAAACAAAATTTATTGGGAGAACATTGTAAAAAGCAGCAATGTATTTCACAAATACTACTTTAACATCTCTGCTGCAATCGCTGCCTACAGGAGATCAACTCTCCTTTTGGCTTTTTCAGCATCAGTTTTTTTGAGTCAAGGCTAAGAAATGTTTGCAAGGGAAGAAAATTAAGTCTTCTGATTTCTTATTGTAGAGTTAAAAAAAATAACAATATTAAGTCTATCAATCTTTACAGCTTTCATTAAAAAAATATAATATTTTATGTAACAAAAAATATATTCCAGATGCCAGCACATACACCTACAGTTCTGCTTCAGTAATATCCTCATCAGGACAACAATAGTATTCCACAAAACAGATCTGTCCATCTTCATTCCTAATCATATACTGAAGTGAAAGAAATCCTTGAGCGTCTGTTCGAATGGACACTTTACAAGACAAAGCCAGTGCCTTTGTAGATGGTTTAAGCAAAGAAATCTTGTACCTACAGGGAAAAAAAAAAAAAGTAATTTGAAAAAAACACATTGTGCAAAGAGGAGTAGAAGCCTTACTCCCCAAACCAAAGCCACAGTATAAATAAAAATCAATTAGGAACAAACTTACTTGGTCTTTACCTGGTAACAACATCAGACTGATATTGTTACCGCTTAGCTTTTGATTACAGACACTGACTTTTATCATCAGATTGGAAATATTTTCTCCACCCATACTTGTGAAAGAAATGTTACAGTAATGCAAAAACAGTTTTCAAACTTCCCATCAAGAATGCATGACCTGGCACAGAGGGCATTGGTCAGAGACTTCCTAACCTGTTTGTCTGAGTCTGGTTACAGTGGAATGCTTCCATCAAATCAGAGTCCCTGGGATAGTCCAGATGTGCGCTTCCAGCATTTCCAAAAGTGGATAACCTGGAAGACAAAAAGCATCATCTCAAAACACCTGAGCACAGCTCTCTAAAAACTCATCAGAATGAGTCATTGCCTACATCCCAATGGCTGCTTCACTTTAATTAAAACGTTTTAATTAAAAATGCTAACCTGTCCACACCAGTGTCACATTTACCAGGTTGCCAATTGTTTATTATGCTGATTAGATTACATACCGTGATTTTCTATATTCACTAAAATTCTTCCTGAAATGAAGCAGTATTCTAAAAGAGTTTCCTCCTTCCCACTCTGAAAACTTGCAGTCCTCATGAACAAAGGCCAAGCACAAACATTTGAGTTGAAAGCACAGTTTCCAGTACCTGAAGTAGGGCTTATCTGGAGACATGGTAATCTGCAGAACTTCACTGGTCATATCCAGTTCAGCAAATGCTTCTCGTAGCCCCTCCGACTGCAGGATGATTTTATTAACAACCTTTGTACTGCAGAAATCAAAATCTAACAACTCCTCAGCTTCTTGAGTGTTAATTTTGCACACTGTCACTACTCCTCCTTCTTCCAAGAACAGCATCAGGGGATAGCCATAACCACGATAACACATCCTAAGGGCCGTTGATGTTCCTGAAAAAGAGAATGAAGTAAACATTCCACAAAGAGCACAGCTAGCACATTTGATCACTTTAGAAAATTCACATTTTCCTGGCACATGGGGCACAGATTCATTTGATTCAGCATGTTTTGTCCAGCCTCCAATACGTTACTGTAGCACGCTTAGTGCAGACTCCTAGACCTCCTCTGAAGTGTTACGTAGCAAAATGATATGATTTGTGTGTAGACAGGTTAAATCCAAATCACTTCATCTATGAAACAAGTTAATGCTAGCTGTGACAATAAAGATGTATATGCTAGAAATAGTTCAGAGGAACTGGGAAATCCTCCATGGTTGTGTGCCTCTGTGGCTCACATCATCTTGCTTTACTACTATTGTAACTTGTGCAAGCCAAACTGAAGTTAAGGCAGCTTAGCCTGTTGTCACACCCTCCGTTAGCAACATAATCACCAGCTGAAAGTCTGGTTTCCCAAAATCACAGTGGTGTTCAGCACACTTGATTTAGGTCTTGAGGTAATTCACAACACACACTGCAGAGAAATGGGGAGTTCAAAACACACTGCTGCAATGGAAGAACTGCCCAGGGAACTGCCACGGTATCACTCCACTCCACCTCAGCACACAGTATATTCTGCAGCACCCACACAGCCTTGCACATGTTCACAGGAAATACACCACACCTGGCAAAGAGCTGGTTCCAAAAATAGTCAAGCAGTCAAGAAGAACAGATAAATTGATCCGGAACACCACTGATTCCTCCTGAACAGCAAATTCCTGGAAAATGTCTGCCTGTAAGTTAAAGGAAAGAGAGGAAAAGTGGGGACTTTCTGTAACTATTTTACAGTTTGCACTTATTTCCTTCAATTCAGAGCTTTCACTTTCAGAAATCAGTGCAACGCTAAGTGATTCTTACATGCAACACAGTATTGACTAGAGCAAAATGGGCCTTCATCCTCCAAACTAGCAAAATACAATCAGCTCACACCTTGTAGAAACAAGGTAGCATATCACAAGCATGAAAACCTATACATTGTCCTCTTATGGTTCAAAAACAAGCTACAAACGTCAAAGTCTGCAGTTGCCTACTTCTGGAGCTGGAAACATTCATGGAACTATACAATGTTATCCTTCTCCAGAAACAATACTTAAGTTTTCTTCACACAAAGCAAGAATGAAAATTTCAAGCAATAAAGGGATGTAAGGACAGAGCAGAACCGTGAGTCCACCACACTGCAATACGTGCTGAATCCTGCCTTTGACTAGCCTGGTGGGGGTAAGCTGCTCCACACTATCCCATCTGCCACCAGCACTCACTGCTTGGCAGTACCTGCAGGACCAGAGCACCTCAGAAATAAAGCAGCGTGACAGGAGCTGCTTTTGGAGAAGCAGTTATGTAGTTCACTGGCCACACACAGGGCCATCCTGGGGCACACTGAGTACAGCAGAACCATCGGAGCCCAGCTCGGATGTAACTTCAGATGCGTGCCTGTGAACCTCTGCCCTCTGTCACAGCTGACAAAAACCCCACCTTCTGGCTTTGGGATGAGATATAATAAAAAAACACTTAAAAGACAGATAATGTGAGAACTTGCCCGTGCATCCAAGCACAGCAGGGCCAGAAGGAGCCACGGGCCTGGCAGGTGCCAGCACATTAAACAAGGGCACAAGCCCACCTGGCCGGCAGGCGTGTGGGGGCACAGGGTGTTTTTAGCACAGACACCACACAAACCATGGCAGCCCCACTGTGGCCCTTCCTCCGTGCCAGCCCCCACACCTGTGCTGTGGTTCCTGCAAAGTCTCCCCTCCTCTGCAGGTAAACACAGAACCACAGATCCCACCGGGCTGGGAGGGACCTCATGGTCACCTGGATCAGGTGGCACAGGAACACGCCCAGGTGAGTCCTGAATGTCTCCACACAGGGAGACTCCACGGCCCCGCTGGGCAGCGCCTCCAGTGCTCTGCCACCCTCAGGGTGAATTCTTCCCCATGCTGGGGTGGAACTTCCCGTGTTTATGGTTATTGTGTTCATGGCCATTATGGCCGTGTCTATGTTTATGGCCATTGCTCCCCGTCCTGTCGCTGGGCACCGCTGAGAAGCGCCTGGCACCATCCTCTTGGCACTGATGCCTACAGCTCTGGTGTGCATTTTGTAGATTTCTAGAGTTCTAGAAGTACAGGTTTTCTTGCCCACATATTAAGTGGTGTTAGGAATTACTAAAGTGATTTTCTCACATACTCTCAGGCTTTCTGAAGGTCATGATGTTTTGCAGAGACACCTGCAAGATAACCTGAAGTCAAAACAATGGAAGAGCCCAGAAACCCTTGGAGGTGGTGCAGGGGACCCCGATGTGTGGACCACCGAGGGAATTGTTTGGAAGGGTATAAAAACTGTAACATGACAGGGGGTGGGGTTCTTCGGGGATTTTCGGACGCAGAGGTGCTTGCTGAAA
>JAWWTY010000088.1:62004584-62036705 GCA_035222235.1 Margarornis squamiger | reverse complement strand
AAAGATAAAAAGAAGCTACGCAAAGTTCAGAGGAAGAAGCAAAAAAAGCTATTCAGAACTGAAGCATCAGCATAAATACTAAAAGGGATGAAACTAGCTATATGGACATAATATTGTATATAATTGTTTTTACAGGCAAAACTATCTGAACTTCAGTGTTAAGTAAACAAAATATCCATTTCTTTACTAGGCTTGAGTTTGTGTTCTTTTTTTTGCATTCTTCTGGGATTCTGGGTTTTGAAAAATAACATCTCATCCCATTCAACCTGGCCTTAGACACTTACAGGAATGGGTCATCCAAAGCTGCTCCAGGCAACCTGTTCAGTGCCTCCCTACCCTCCCAGTGAAGAATTATTTTCCTTATATCTAAAGTCTGATTCCAAGACACTTTCCGTGACTGATGTTAGTGAATAGTTACAGATGTCTCAGTTACAGATGTCTCATTTACATACCTAAGCTAATTCGCAATTCCAGACCTCATGACCTTGTTCTCCCACTAACTAGTTATGTTTCCCTGTGCACTCTCCCAGCTTCTCTGTGTTTCATGGTCTTGCTTGTGCCTGGTTTCTGTTTGATTCCTCTGTATGTTTCATTTTCCAATATCGTAGTGCTGAACAGACACAGGTTCCAAAGAGGAAGCTGACCTGGTAAGTGCTAAATATCACCCCACCCAACAGGGCAAGGGAAATTGCATATGACCTCTGCAAACAAGATGGTCTGTGGGCCATCTGATTGGAAAGAAAGACTGGTGAATACAGACGTGCTCAGTTTGTGTTGTCTAACACAGAATATCTTGAGTTGGAAAGGACCTATGAGGGCTATTGAGTCCAACCTAACTCTTTGCAGAACTATGTAACACTAAACCCTATGACTAAGGTCATCATCCAGAGCCTCCTTAACAGGCTTAGTGTCATGATCACTTCCCTGGGGAGCCTGTTCCTGGAACCGACTACCCTCTGGGTGAAGAACTCCTAGTGTCCAGCCGGAACTTTCTCTGACACAGTGTTGTTTCCCTGATGCAGGGATTAACCCCAGCTGGCAACTTGGCCCCACAAAGCTGCGTGCTCTCTCACCAGTTGGGATGGGGAAGCAAATCAGAAGGGTAAGAGTGAAAAATCATGGGATGAGATAAAGACCGTCTAATAGGTAAAGCAAAAGCCGTGCATGCAAGCAATGCAAAACAAAGAATGCATCCACCACTTCTGTGGGCAGGCATGTGTTCAGCCATTTCCAGGAGAGCCAGGCCTCATCACATGTAATAGTGACTCAGGAAGACAAATGCCATCGTTCTGAATGACCCCCACTTCCGTCTTCCTCCAGTTTTGTATACTGAGCATGGTGCCATATGGTATGGGATAGCCTCTGGTCAGCTGTCCTGATTGTGTCCCAGCTGCTTGTGCACCCCCAGTCCTCTCACTGGCGGGGTGGGGTGAAGAGCAAAAATGCCTTGACTCTGAGCATTGTTCGGCAATAATGGAAACATCTCTGTTATTACTAACACGGTTTTCTGGATAAATCCAAAACAGCTCCATATCTGCTACTGTGAAGAAAATTAACTCTATCCCAGCCAAAACCCCCATGAAAATCCTCTAATGCAGTAAGGTCCCCCCTCAGCCTTCTCTGGGCTGAACAAGCTGAGTGACCTCAGTTTGTGGCTCCTCTTAAGTCTTGCCCTGAAGACCTTTCCCCATCTTACCTTCCTCCTGATTAACTCCAATAGCTCTATGTCCTTCTTATATTTAGGTGACCCAAACTGCACACAGGACTCGAGGTGAGGGTGCCCCAGTGCAGAGAAGAGCAGGACTATCCCCTTCCGTGCCCAGCTGGTGATGCTGTGCCTGATGCCCCCCAGACATGGTTGTCCCTCTTGGCTACCTGGGCACTGCTGACTCATATTCACCTTGTCTTTGGATCAGACAAATGAGGTCAGGACCTCCAGATATCGCTGTCTTGATCCAAACCTGTGAAGGTGGTGCCCGGTGACAGACACCTGACATAAAGAAGAAAGCAGCTTGGACCAACCCTAAGATGTCTGAAGAGCATAGTGTTAAAAAAACCCCCAACCACAAAAGAAGTGTTACCTGACACCCTGAGAAAGGGCTGTGTCCCTGAGCTCCCCAGCACCCAGAGGAATCAGAAATATCTGTATCAGAAACAGTGCGGCCAGCAGGACTGGGGAGGTGTTTCTCGCCCTGCCCTGGGCACTGGGGAGGCTGCTGTGTCCAGTCTGGGCGCCTCGGTTCAGGAAGGACACTGAGGTGTGTCCAGAGAGGGCAGTGGAGCTGGGGGAGCATGGTGAAGTTTGGAGCACAAGGTTTAGGAGGAGTGGAGTGTCCAGCCTGGAGAAAAGGAGGCTGAGGGGGGACCTCATGGCTCTCCACGACCCCCCGAAAGGAGGATGTGGCCAGGGGGGTCGGTCTCTTCTGCCAGGCAGGACAAGAGGGCACAGTCCTAAGCTGTGCCCGGGGAGGTTTAGGTTGGTGATTAGCAGGAATTTCTCCACGGAAAGGATGATTAGCCATTGGAATGGGCTGCCCGGGAGGTGTTTTAAGGCTAAAAGCCCGACCGATGCGCTCAGCTGGCAAGGTGTTGTTGGGGCAGGGGTTGGGCTGGGTGACCTCGGGGCTCCTTCCCATCCCAACTGATCCTGCGCCCCGCTCCCTGGGACACGGCGGGGCCGCCCTCCTGGGGGTGACACCGTGCTGTCCCTCCCCACCAGGGTGACACCCCCTTGTCCCTCCCCACCAGGGTGACACCCCTTGTCCCTCCCCACCAGGGTGACACCCCCTTGTCCCTCCCCACCTGGGTGACACCCCCTTGTCCCTCCCCTCTTCTCCATCCCCACCAGGGTGACATCCTCCTTGTCCGGCCCCATCACGGTGACATCCTCCTTGTCCCGCCCCTCTTCCCCTGCACTCCCCGGCCAGCAGGGTGTCACCCCCCTTGTCCCTCCCCTCTTCTCCGTCCCCACCAGGGTCACACCCCCCTGTCCCTCCCCTCTGTCCCGGCGCTGCCAGGCCGGGTGACACGCTGCTGTCCTTCCCCGCCCCACCAGGGTGACACCCCCTGTCCCGCCCCTCTTCCCCGCTCCCCCCGGTCGCTCCGGGCCCCGTCCCCGCCCTCGGCGCTGCCTGCCCGCGGCCGGCCATGGCCATGCGGTGCCACTACGAGGTGCTGGGGGTGCGGCGGGACGCGGCCGAGGAGGAGCTGAAGCGGGCCTACCGCCGGCTGGCGCTGCGCTGGCACCCGGGTACGCGGGGGCGCGGGGGCCGCCTGCCCGGCCCGGCCTGCCCGGCGCCCTGACACCCTCTCCTTCCTTTGCCCCGCAGATAAGAACCTCGGGAACGCGGAGGAGGCGGCGGAGCAGTTCAAGTTGATCCAGGCGGCCTACGACGTGCTCAGCGACCCGCAGGAGCGGGCCTGGTGAGCGGCGCTCGGCCCGGGGAGCAGGGAGGGAGGGAGGGAGGGAGGGAGGGGGGCTCGGAGCGGCCCCTGCGGCCGAACAGCCTCGGGCCGGGCCGGGGAAGGGCCGGGAGCGGGGCGGCCTCCGGAGCGGCACAGCCCGGCACCCGGGCCCTCGGCGGGGGATGGTGCTGGGGCCGGGCCCTGCTCCGGGAACACGGGGGTGTTTGGCCTGCCCTGCTCCCGGGACAGCTCTCCCCGATGCTGGCCTGCCCTGCTCCGGGGACAGAGAGGTGTTGCCCTGCTCTCCGCCCTTGGACAGCTCTCCCCGGTTCCCCCGGCCAGCCCTCCCGGCCCAGGGCACTGCAGGCAGGGGGTCAGCGCCCTGCTGCTGCTGCTGCTGCTGCTGCTGCTGCTACTAAACCTTAATGACACCCGTGTTGGTGTGTTTCTGTAACAGCCCTAATCGGAAATGGGCACACTGGTCTTTAGGTGATCGATACTCGGAATGTTCTGCGCAGCTTGTGTTTCAAAAGGGGTAAAGCATCTACCAGGTTGCGCAGCCAAAACCACCCGTACTAAGTTTTGTCCTCTTTGAAAATACAGGACTGGTTTTCAGTTTGTATATGTCACTGTATGATTTGGAGGGGTTTGCGTCTAAGTATGGGATTATTTAAATAATGTCCTACCTATTTCTGAAGCATCTTGCTCAAATATAATTGCTAGCTGCCTGTTAAGAAACTACTGCTATAGATATTGCAGATAAAATAATAGTAAGTAAACTAAACTTCAAGAGAGAATATTTACTAAGCTTGGTTTGTTTTTCTCTCTGAAGACTTTGGATGTGAGAGTCAAATTACAGACACTGGGCTCAGCTATACTGGAGTGAGAGGTGTACTGCGTTAGCTTACCAGCACTGGAAAATGTTCTGTGTCTCTACATCCTTGATGCTGTGAATGTTTTCTAGGTATGATAATCACAGGGAGGCTCTGCTGAAAGGGGGAGTTGATGGAGAGTATCAAGATGATAGTTTGGATCTGCTGCACTACTTCACTGTTAGCTGTTACTCTGGATATGGAGACGATGAAAAGGTAATGAATTAATTTAGTGAATGAGTCTAAATTCCATTATAAGTGATGGCATGCATTTACTGTTGAAAAGTTACGTGTAGAATTACTAGCACAGGTAGTAATAATGCTTACACGGATTTAAGGCAAAATTTACACTGGACTAAAGTTTAGGGAAACTTTAATTCTTACATAATGTCCAACAATTACTTAATCATAATTTCCAGCTAAGCCATTTGACTACAGGGTGTGTGTATATTATTTAGTGAAGTTATATAGTGAAGCATTCCAGAGCTTTGCAATACCATCTGTTTGTTCAGAAATACTTCTAATGGGCTAGAGTGCTTCAAACTACAAAAAAAACAATGTAACAAAAGTCCTTGGGGCAGGTGTGCTTCCCGTAATTGAGTTCCCTATTGGATTTTTTAATTCCCTGTTGAATTTTAAAATACTCACTATAAATTAAAAAGCTTCAGGTGATCAGAAAAACCTCCACCAGAGAAAGTACATACCTGTCTTTGTGTTACTGTTCTAGGAGTCAGTTAGTAATGTATTAATTTAAAAAATGATAGGATGCTTAATAGTGAATTTTCTGTCTGAAACTTCTACAAAACCTGATCCTATGTAACTGGAACTGTATTGCCATCTCCAGCATGCTGAACAGTTTTTCTTTTTAGATTTAGATTTGACTACAGGTGTAAGAGACAGACTACATGAAGGAGATAAAAACAGCAGGCATGTGAGATAATGGAACTTTGTTAAACAGATGAGTCTTTAGAACAAGTGCTTGCAAGGTCTTTACCCTGGTTTTGAGTTGCTTTTGCAGAATTGTAGTATTTCTCTAAAATACACTCCTGCACCTGAGCATTTGTACATCTGTTATTGAGGCATGCAAAATGAGCCAGACTTTGTTTGTTTATTCCAGGGATTTTTTACAGTCTATCGAGAAGTTTTTGAAAAGATTGCGAAAGAAGAGATGGAATACATGACCCAAGAAGATCCTGAAGAATTCCCTATGTTTGGAAATTCCCAAAGTGACTACGATACGGTAAGAGCAAGTGTAAATCTGAACTGAAGGTAACAGAGTTAAGCCATTACTTTATCCTACACTGAAGCCAAAGGAAAAGCCCCTGCTGATCTCTGAAGCAAATACATAACTGTATCTGTAGTATTTCTACTGTTGTAGCCAATTACTATAAAGGAGGTGTTTGTGCTCTGATTTGAAGTATTTAGGTGAATGAAAATTGTTATTTCCTGTTGGACTATAGTATTAGCCAGGCCTTTAAGGTAAGTTGTCAGACAAACACATCATGGGGCCAACCATCAATTATGCTGATAGACCTTAAGTGTGGAGCAGGACCTGTAAAACAAAAGAACAGATGTTTACATCCTGAAGAGAGTAGTTTACCAGTGTGTAACACAACTTCACTTACATTACAGAAAGGGATTTTGAGATAATTTTTTTCCAATCTAGGAAAACTGCCTAGCACTTACTGCCTAGCACAGCCTACAGAAAATAGATGATGTGGTTGGCCTGCAGTGTGAGCTCCCACTGTGATTACCTTGTCACCTGCAGTTAGTTTGCAGTAAGATTTGATTCTGAAAATATTGCGTGCTTTCCTTTGTGAAGCAAGAAAAAAAAATGTATGTGGGACACTTGGATTCTTATCATCTGGTTTACCAGCTATTTGTCAGGTTCTGTCAGATTTGGGATTTTTTTTTTGGTTTTTAAGGTTACCAGTATTCCTGTGTTGCAATTAAATGACGCAGTAATAACACTTTCCCCGGGGAATAACTGCACGATATCCAGTGTACTCAAATGTTGCCTCTAGCCTGCTGCTTCTCCCTGTCACCTTTTCTGTATGGCAATTATTTGTGAAATTTAAATTGATAAATGCCTTAAAAGTTAGTAACTTCAATGGTACAAAGCTCAGCTGGAGTTGGAAAACTAAAGTTACAAATCCAGCTTCTTAAGAACTGTCAGAAAGGGTGTTCAGATGCCAGGAAACATTACAGGATGGGTTAAGAAGTGAAAATCTTTCCTAGAGAGACTATATATAGTTCAGAGAGGCAGATAAAAGCTGTCTTTTAATGAAGTTGTCTTGAAATATCTTTTGGAAACTGCTTGTTTTGAGGCTGTGGGACAGATGTGATTATAGACTCAAAATAGCTTTTATGCTGTCAATTAATAACTGCAAAAAGGGCTGGAATTCTAGCACCAACATGCTTTAAAAGCTGCCTTGTTCATGCTATTCTGGAAGCAAAGTACTCACTTTATGGTTTTTTCCCTCCTGGGGATTCATAGAGATATTTAATAGAAAATAGCCTCTGTTAAGTAGAAAGTTAATTTTCCCTGTTGTGTTATATTCAGACAAAGAGATGACACTGTCAGAGGATTCCAGCATTGCAGTGCTCACTTCTCTACTCAGCAGGAGTATTGTGGGAAAAGAGTTTTAGAAGGGAGCTACAAAAACTCTGCAGAGGCTTCAAAATCTGTGATGTGAATGCTCTGTGGTTTGGTCTATTCAGTGAATCCACAAGAAGCTTGAGCGGCAGCTTGGTCAGTGCCAGGCAGCCAGGAAAGGTACTCATAAGGCTGTGAGTTCACAAGCCTTCATGGGAAGAGAAGACTTAGAGGTTAATGAGATGCAGAAAGAAAACCTATCACCTCCAAGTATGAATAGTAGGCAAAACAAAATCCATGTTGAAGTTCAGCAAGAGGTGCTGTAGAGGCTGCTGGAGAATATCAGAGATGTGCTTGCATTTCATTGCTGAGGAGGAGGAGTCTCAGCTTATACAGCTGGCCAAGGTGGGGATGATCCCTGTTGGCAGTTGATGGCTGTGCATTCTTTTGCACAGAAGTATCCCCTTCTGAAGCAGAAATCTGACCTATGTAGTCCAATCTCACTTAGGTTACTGGATCAAATACGAATACATGGTAATTATAGAGCTGTTTTTTTGTGATAGCAGATAAAAACAGCAGCAACTTACCTGCCAGAGGCCACATCCAGAACTTTGCATTTAGAAAGGCTGCTGGAAAGTATTTTTGAGGTTTTGATAGTTGTAGTCCATGTGAATAACAATGAAAGAAGGAGGAGTCACTGTAAGAGGAGATACTAAACCACTAGGTTAGATGTGGCAGAGAACCTGCAGTATCAGGAATGGGAAAAATCATGGCAGAGATGGGTCTCTGAAGAAGAAGAAGAAACCAGCCAAAATGTTTTAAAAACTGAAGCTTTTACTGTGTTGTAAAATGGATTCTTTGTTCTTTTTTACTTAGTCATCCTCCTTCTTCCCAAAACCCCTTGAAGCACCCCTTATCTGTGCAGCTAAGCACTGAGGAATTCGTCCTTGAAGGTGTTTGTTTAAGTTTCTCTATCGGCCCATAGTTAACCCTTTCCCATTGGACATTTATCCCTTGATTTCTATTGGTAGTAATTTGGATTCCCCTAGAACCTATATATACACCCCAGTTATGTTAATAAACTCTCTCTGCTTCCCCTCCTGTGGACTCCGTATGTGTCTCTCGGGGGCATCTCAGGGGCGAAAGGGGGACCGTCTCCCTCCAGCTGTCACAGTTAAATACTTCTGTGAGGTATCCCAAAATATGAGCCAGGAGTGCGTATAGGAGTAAGTATGTAAAAGAAAGATTGATGGGGCAAGTAATGTAAGAAGGGATTTTAGGTGTATCTTGATTTCTGAATATACAAAATGCAGAAGGATAATAATTATGTGGAGAGAAATAGAGAACAAAACCAAAGTAATTACTATGCCATATTCTTAATACAGCATTTACTCATGAATAGTAAAAGAGAGGAGACTAAGTAAAGATCACATACTTTTTCTTTTAATGTGAAAGCTAGAGGGCATAATTTTAAACTGCATGCAGTTGTACAGTTTGCTAACAAAACAGAAGAAAATGGATCTTCGCATAGCCCCTCGTTAAACTGTGCAAGTCAATGCTCTGTGCTGTTGTATCATCAAGGGCTATTAATTTCTGTCTTGCTCTGGAAACAGAGTATACAGGAGGGAAATAGCATTATGTGCCTGTGTTTTTTTTACCGTTTTTTTTTTATGCTGGTCACTGGCTGCTGTGGGAAATGCATGGCCAGCCTTTGGTGTGATTTAGTGTGGTGGTTCATAGGCAATCTGTGTATATACCAGCTTGTAGACAGCACATCTAATTCTGATCATGCTTTTCAGGAAAAATACAGCACAGCTAAGTAATTGGACACTAGTGTCATCATGATTCAATCTCCTGGAAGGGAATATTTTTAAAAGTTGCAGTTGGTAGTAGTCTAGACAAGGCTGTTCAATTGATACACTTTCAAACTTTAAGGATGATATTGGAGGTTTCTTTAAACCTTCATGTGATCTGTTTATACTCTGAGGCAAAACTGTGGCCTGTATAGAAGTTCAGAACAAAATTGTCACAAAAGTCCTGAATTACTTGTATGGTTTTTGTGTTCCCCCTGGTAAACAAGTGACTTATTTAAATTTTCTTTCTTACAGGTAGTCCACCCTTTCTATGCATATTGGCAGAGTTTCTGTACTCAGAAAAACTTTGCTTGGAAAGAAGAATATGACACACGACAAGCCTCAAACCGCTGGGAGAAACGAGCTATGGAAAAAGAGAACAAGAAAACAAGAGAGAAAGCAAGGAAAGAGAGGAATGAACTGATCCGTCAGCTAGTGGCCTTTATTCGTAAAAGGGATAAAAGAGTACAGGCTCACAGAAAACTTGTAGAAGAACAAAATGCAGAAAAAACTAGGAAAGCAGAGGAATTTCGTAGGCAACAGAAGCTCAAACAAGCCAAGTATGTAAACGTGGAACAAATCTTTTCAAATTGGACACACTATACATCAGGATACAGTATAGAGTTAGATTCTTCTCCATTTGCTCTTCTACACACGCTTGAAAATTTTAGGTATTACTTTTGGTCTCAAGTCTGAGCTCTTTAAAACTTAAGTGTCTGTGTTGTACTGACCTGTAGAACTCTAAGATAACTGAGAATAGTTACCTGGGTGCTGCAGGTTACTGGCTGTAATAGCACAGAACCCAGCGTGCTTTTACTTAGCTGTGAAAGTAAGATTTAATAATTAGCGTTATTTCTTTAAAGAAAAAAGAATGTCAGTTTTAGAATGAGGGAGAACAGGACTATGACAACCTGATCTTAGGTCAGCTTCATCTGACTTGAAACTGTACCTGCTAAAAAGAAAGTGGGAAAAACGAACTTCATTTTGCTTTTCCTTTTAACTCTTTGGAAAGGACCCTTTTATTGGTCTCAATGCTGTTTATGTTGCTTTTATTTTTCCCAAAATAGGAAGAGGTGGTCTCCCAAGTGTAAACACGATTTATTTTTTCAACTGGAAGAAATTTTTGCCTGCATGTGAGAGGGAGGAGCTTAAGTTCTTAGTAAGAGTGTACTTGCAAAATAACAGCATATAAATTAAAATTACATAATAATTAAAAAATATGCAGATATATTGTATAAAATATATGCATATACGTATATATGTCTTCTCCCTTTAGGGACTGAAGCAGAGTTATGCATTTACTGACAAGTTGCTTGATAATTCTGACTCCAGAAGGCAGCTGGATCAAAATTCAGCCGTCCTGTGATGCACTGATTGATAACTTAGGCCACACTTAGTTTAGGAAAACTGAGCTTGTACATTCCCATAGTGCAGAGTCAAGGAGTAATGTGGTTGTGGATTTTGTGGTCCTGTATTGTTTGTGAGTTTGTGTCTTACAGCAGGATTGATCTGACTTGCTGTCAGCTTGGTGCTGGCCATGCTGCACAGCATGTTCTGCCTGAAATTCAAGGAGGACCTACCTACATTAATATTTCTGCTTGCAGCATAGATGTGCCCATTGACATCACAAATGAACTGCAAATTAACACATTTCCAGGCTCTACAGGCAATTGTTTGCTCCATCATAATAGGTTCAGAATTTTATTCCTGCAATACCTGAGAAGAACAAGTTATCTTTAAGGTAACACTGTTTTTGTAGTTCCCATCTCACAGACACAGTGTCGAAGTTACTGTGTTGTTCTACTTGCAGGCTTGCTGAACAGTATAAAGAGCAGAGCTGGATAACTATGTCAGATCTGGAGAGAGAGCTGCAAGAGATGGAGGCACAGTATGAAAAGGAATTTGGAGATGGATCAGATGGTGAAGAGGAACTAGAAGAACCGGAGACAAAAGGCATTGAAGGTATGGTATGTGGGGAGGTGATCTCTGTTGAGTCATTGCAACCTGAGTGTTGGCTCACTTACAGCCTCCGACTTCCAGTTCTGGCTGTAGTGCAACTCTCTGCCTCCTGCTGAGGGAGCCAGGCTAGAGTCTCATGTTTTTCTTTGAATATGAGAGGAAATCAAGCTACAGCTGTTCATGTATTCTAGTGTGTGATTTGGTGAGGGAGTCTTGGATCTGTCTGTGTGTCAGGAATACTGAAGAAGTTGAGTGTCAGTGCTGTGACTATTTTCTGGGGCTTAAAGAGCAGCTTGCTCAAAAATTGCTCATCTGACTTTGTCTCTCTGATCCCCACTGATCTCTTCAGACAAACTGAATGATGAAACTGCAGAAGCTGAATTTGTTGATGGTCTGTACTGCCCTGCTTGTGACAAATTTTTTAAAACTGAGAGAACGTAAGTGCTTGTGTTTGGGTATTTGGGGGTGGGGGTGTTGGATTTTAACTTCTTTAAAAACTCATTTTAAAGACTTTAACTTCACGTAATGGTCAGTGTCGTCTTTCCAGTAGAGACATTGTCAGTGCAGAAATTTACATTTGTAGTGGTGGATAATAAGCCTATTACTGATTTATATGTAAATATAAACATTTGCTCAGAGCAACCTGCAGTAATGATCTGGTCTTCACAGCATGAAGAATCATGAAAAGTCAAAGAAGCATCGAGAGATGGTAGCACTGTTACGACAGCAACTAGAAGAGGAAGAAGGGAAGTTTCCTGTGTCTTCAGATGATGCAGATGGAATA
Source organism: Margarornis squamiger (assembly GCA_035222235.1). Taxonomy (NCBI): domain Eukaryota; kingdom Metazoa; phylum Chordata; class Aves; order Passeriformes; family Furnariidae; genus Margarornis; species Margarornis squamiger. The sequence continues at coordinate 62,025,236 of JAWWTY010000088.1, read as the reverse complement.
AATACCAAAGAGGAGGAAGAAACAGAAGATGTGCCTAAGCAGAAGTACTTTACATTGGTTTTAATGTTACCATGACTCATGATTTAATAAGTCTTAGTGGCCCTCGGATCTTTTGATGATTTACAGTTGCCTTGGAATTCTCTGTTGTGCAATTTAAAATACTCCTTAGCATCAGAGTTCCAGTAAAACACATGCATCAGTATGACTGTATTTAAATGCTGTAAAACAATAGCCTTGTGTTTTCTCTGCTGTTTAAAGTTACATGTTAAGGAAAAGAAGGGATTGTTATTTTTCAAGGAGGGGAACTTGCACTGAGACAGTGCTTACTGATTTGGTACTTTTTGTCAGTTGATTGCTGGCATTCGTGGAAAATAAGTGTGCTTAAAATCAGAATTGATGAAGTAAGTTGCACAACTTCATTTTTTGAATAGCCAGAGCAAAATCCCAGCTATCTCGCTAGTATCTTCAGGCTCAATCTGACCAGAATAAATGTTTTACTAAATGCAACAAGTAGTTTAGGACACCTATTGTTTTAATTTCAGGCATGAGTAACTCTTTGTGCCTACTGCCTCCCTAATACCATGTTAAGGGGATAAAGGAAAAATACAGTTTAGCAATTTTTTGGAAATTCTACTAGTTTGGGGTTTGATTGGTTTTTTTTTTTCATGTAAAGAGCCATTTTCAAATTCTTATCTTTACAGACTCTCAAAGAAGCAGAAGAAGAAACAGAAAACAATGAAGGTATGTAGTCATATACTCAGAGAATTTTTCCACAGAAGTTGAAGATTATTTTAAAAATATTTTTAATTCTTCTTTGCCTTCAGAATAATTTTTATTACACTTTATTATATAAAAATATGATCATAATCTCATAGCCCTCACTTTGTTCTGTTGGTGCAGATTTTAATATGTGGTGCTGGGTCTAAAAAGGCTACAGTCAAAAGTATGAGGAAAATAGAAGGAAACAGACAAGAAAGGGAGACTGAAAGGAATTAATCAGAAAGACCAATGGTGCATTACCATTAACAGCTCAGTTTGGTGTTACTTTTGGCTTTAGCTGCAGAAGTTGGTATAATGTACTGTTTGTTAATTTCTAATTTGTGGGGGAAAGATGAAAAGACACTATATTGGCATCCTGTTGTCACTGTTGGAACGAGCACATCCATTCTGCCTTTCACTTGAACTGTAAACACAGGTAACACCAATCTGAGTCCGTACACGATATGACTGCTCTGTGCCAACAGAGGCAGGTGAAATTCACCAACTGCAAGCTGTTTAGGCTTGAGTGGCAGGAGTGCCATAGTGAGTACACTCATGTCTGCCTTCCTCAAGTTTTATTCTTTTCAAGTATTACCTCCTCTCTACTTAGTCTTCAGTCCTAGCTTTGTCCCAGTGAGCTTTCTGTAGCAGGTCCTGCCTATTCCATTCTTTCCCAGGATTGTCTTCTGTCTTCCCCCAGCCTAACCCCTCTAGTCTCCTACCCTGTGTTCACCTTCTCTGCCCTCTCCCACTCCCTTGTTATCTCTTGCCCTCAAAAAATTTCCCTGAGACTTTCAACCAACTGAAGTTTTCTGGCTTCACATTGGTTGATCCAGTTCATAGTCCAAGTCATTATTGGCTCAACCTCTGTGTTTCTGTGCTAGCCATCAGGCTCCAGTTAATCCTTTCCTCCTCTGTTTGATATCAGATGGTCTGTTCTGGGTGCATGGGTGGCATATAGGCACTGTGGCTCTGTTCCATCATTTTGGGGATGAGCCCTGCTGCAGCCTGGACAGTAGGTGCCACTCTTGCATAGCATGAGCTGGAATCTTGTGCAGAGAGATCTAAACCTCCATCCTCTGCCAAGCGTTATGGAGTACAGGGAATTGCTGTGGGTTTTATTCTCTTCCCAAGATAGATTGGCCAAGTTTTTTCAGATAGCTGAGGCTCTGCACTGGAGATGATAGAGTTACATTAATGTAGTGTTAGATCAAATTTGTTATCCTGCTTTTGGGAGGTTTGCTGTTTGCTTCAGATGGGGGATGGATGTATTGTTGGAATGACTGTATTGAATCTGATCAATTGAGTCTGGTACGTGGAAAAGGCTGCCAGTGTTTCTAATGTTAGGGAAGGAAAATACAGTGTGTTTCGCTAGTTTCAGTCAGCTCAGTTATTGTGGCTCAGGTGTCCTAACACAGGTATCTGGCACAAAAAACTTTAGTCCAAGTAAGTAGCCTTTTGCAAAATTATAAGCCAAGCCACTATTTGTGAGATGGGAAATGGTAGTCAGAACAGGATGAGCCCCATGTATCATTAAAAGCTACCTTAATTTTCCTCTCCTGTAGTTTTAGAGGCTATTTTATTGGTGTTTCTTTCTTCACCACAGGTGGCCTCATCTTTCAAAACAGAAGAACTAAGGTTTTATCTGTTACAATTTCTGAAAACACAGTAAAATTAAGAATGTCCATGGCTTTCTCTTCTCCCCACCCATGCATATTTGAAGTAAATGAGTGATATAAACATAGTCACTAATGAACTGAAAGTATTTAATTTCTTCTGTTTGGACAGAGTTATGAGGACTCTCTTGATCAAAGTGCTGATGAAGAAACAGTTGAACAGAAGGATGTGCCCAGCATGGACAAGGACAGTGGCTTAGCAGAGGAGCTGGTAAATGATGGCCAAACATGTGCTGTGTCAGAGGACACAAGCACTACAGATGATGTCAGCCAAGAGAATGAAACAAAAAGTGAGGCAAAAAGGTGCGTTAGGTTGCAATATTGTAGTCACTGTCATTCTGTATCACGTTTGATACTGTCAAACAAGTCTAAACTTACTCACAGACGTGAACTGTGGGGACTACTCACTCAAGCAGGTTTGAATAAATATGATTCTAAATAAAGAGTGTAGGACCTTCTCTGGAAGTGATGTTTGACTGCAGATTGCTGCTGTATCACTTACCAGTAGCTGATTTGACATACTGAGATCAACAATTGATTTAATAGTAAATTAATAATATTTAATAATAAATATTATTGTTTTCTGGATGCACTTGTGTTGTGTGAAGGAAGAAGGGAAAGTAGCAGAGACATTGATAACTGAAAAGCATCAGAAGCTTGTAAGTGTTGAATGTTCCTGTGCACTGATCTTGGTTTCTTTTTGTCTATTAGCAGCACTAAGCCTAAAGGGAAGAAAGTCAAGGATGCAAAAAAGCCTGCTCAGACATCTTCAGGGAACCCAGTGGTGGTATGTCAAATTACTTACATTATTTAAGCAACCTTAAAGATCATCTCGTTCCAATCCCCCCTGCCATGGGCAGGGACACCTGCACTAGACCAAATTGCTCGAAGCCCCATCCAGCCTGGCCTTGGACACTTCCAGTGATGGATTCTAGCTTCTCCAGGCAATCACCTGGTGAGACCTTCCAATGTCTCACCACCCTCAGGGTAAAGAATTTCTTCCTAATATCTAATTTAAACATACTCTCAGTTTAAAACCGTTACCCCTTGTCCTGTCATTCTCTGCAAATATAAAAAGTCCCTCTCTGTCCTCTTTATAAACACCCTTAAGGCACTGGAAGGCTGCAGTGAGGTCTCCCTGGAGCCTTCTCTCCTTCAGGCTGAACAACCCAGCCCTTTCAGCCTGTCTTCATAGGTAAAAGGTAAAAGATGGTGGTGATACTACTACAAACTTGGCTGGTTATTTTGATCACCTCCTGTCGACAAATTCTATTCCTGTATTTTTATTAGAAGCTAGGAGACTGGAACTTCAACTCTTGTCCTTGCAGAGAAATGCAGGACTAAGCTGAAGGTCTAAGAGAGTTGCTAAAGTTCTGTATCTGAGGCAGTTCAAATAAATTAAATAACTGAGGACAAAGCCGTTGTCACCAGGCAAGTGGCAGGCAGTAATAATCTTGATGCTTCCCAGTGAGAGCAAAACTTTGTAGTAACTACAGTTAGGACATACTAAATTCACTACATCTCTGAGCCCAAAGAATTGTGTGTGTAGTCAGGTGAGATCAAAAGTATTCTTTACCTTGAATTAGATTTGCAAGACTTCCATTGTTGTTGGTTTCACTTAGAGTTCTTTGAAATATCAAGTATTGGTGATAGAAGTAAGACAGCTTATTCACATTTCCTTGTCTAAGAGAAACTGCATATAACATATTGATATATTATACTTACTACATATTTGGTATGAATGTGAAGCATTCTGGGTTTTTTCTCATTGTAGAATGAAGTTTCCATCTTCTGTGTAACCTGCAACTGTGCATTTCCATCCCGAAATAAATTGTTTGAACACCTAAAGGCCACAAAACATGCAAGAGCAACCACACCAATTGCAAATGGAGCTGTAAACACCAGAAACAAAAAAGAGAAACGCAAAGCCAGATAGGACTTTGCTACAGTGACAGTCTTCAGCATTGTAAATTAAAACTCTCCCAAAACTGAAACATGCACATTGGCTGTGTCTGGAGTTTAACAAGGAAAGCAAGTACCAATTTTTGGAAAAAACCCGAAGATACAACAAAAGGAATACTATCTTGAAAAGAAAACTGTGTTTTCTTTTGGATTTAGCAGCCTTTTTTAATCACAGAATGGTTTGGTGGCATGGGCGAGGCAGGGGCTCCTTCCACTGAGCCACCTGCTCTAAAGCCCCTTAACCTCTCAGCACCTATCACTCTGGGAATGGGGATAGTAACTCAGAGATACTTACCTGGTATTCCTGTAAGAAACCTGCATGGAAATAATAAATTATTTTGACACTTGTGTGGCTGTTTTCCTTTTGAGAGGGATTATCTCAGGGACTATGCAGCCACTATCAGAGCCTGTACTTCTTTGATCCTCTATCAAAGATGAAGCTTAACAAAGTCAGGGAGAAATTTCTTCTGCCATCCTTAAAGCAGCAGACAGAAGGGAAAGAGTAAGATGACATAGCTGTTTAAGCAGTCTTGACAATTTCTATCTACCCCCATGCCAGGTATTGGAAAAAAGGTTTACTGGAAGAGTCTTCCTGGCATAAGTGAGGGAGAAATAAATAAGTGGCATAAATAAATTAATTTTTTCTCATTTCCACTGGAAAAACATGGTACTTCTGTTTAAATGCATAATCTACCTGATCTTGAGTAGCACTTAAAGAAATGGTGGGATAACAAACACTGTTTGGAGTGGAATTGGATTATACACAGGAGTTGGCAATGCAGTTGGAGAAGGCAGTGCTTAGCAAGGGCTGTAGAGTATTGTTTAGGAAACCTGTAGAATGAGATTCCCAGAAGCACTGATACTGTTTTCCTCTTAAGTTTCAATTTATCACAAAAACTGGCAGAATACTCTCCCCCCAAGCTGCACACGGTGTTTTATTGGGTCAAGGAATTACTCAAAATCTGAATCAAAGTAAAATGATGAATGTCCAGTTCTTGCTTTCTAGTTTTTTTTATTGGAAACTGAAGCAAACAAAGAACTAAAACATTAAAAACAGTGATTGTGTAAGAAAGAAATAACACTTTATTTCACCAGCCAGTTTTAACCTTTGCTAAATGATTAATGGGTGTGCTGTGCAATCCCCAAAGCAGCAGGAGGAAAAGAAAAGAATATTTTGGAGACAGTGATGACTGGATTTTTAATCCCCATGATAAAAATAATTACTGTAATTAGAAACATTTCAACTTTGTGCAAACTTTTAGTAATTACTGTGTATCCTTGTAGTCAGGGTACGCAGTTTTAACTCTGAAACTTCCAGTTACCTTTTGCACAGGGTGGTTGTCAGCCAGAGACTGACTGTGCTTATGTAAGTGAAATCTCACAGACAGACTGGTGGAGACTGGAGTCACTGGAATGACTCTGTTGCTCTTCCTAAAAATTACCAATTTTGATACAGCTTTCACAGATCAAAGAATATATGATTGCATCTTCATCTGACACCTAGTTAATCCAGTCAGGGTTTTTGGAGAAGGTCAAAATAGGTGTGTAGCTAATACAAACCTTCACTGTAGAACTGAACTGTACGTTTACAAAACAGATTAGAGCATGTTCTGTATTGAACACTGGATCTTTCAGAATGCTGTTATGATACTGAACAAGTATTTAATCATCAGACTCCTTTTCTTTTCTAGATTAGTGCCCAGTCTGGGTTGCAAGTATCAAGGTTTGTGTGTGCATCTTATGTAAGGAAACAAATCAAGTCTATTTTGCAGGTGCTCTTTCCATGTGTCTCTCTAAAGCAGTATGAAATACTTCCACAGCAAAGTCGACATCCTTTTTTGTAATGCACATAGGAGGCTTAATTCTAAATGTCTGAGGAGAGAGAAAAGGAAAGAAAAAGAAATTCTCAAAAATGCATGGAAAGAATAGTCTCAAGCAGCCCACCTAGGTCAGAACTACCCCTCTGCCCAAAGAAAGTGTGGAAAAATAACATAGGAGAACAGCAGATGAGGGACTGAAGCTTATGATAAATGCGCTCTGAAGGGAGGCAATTTTGGACTTGACTGCATTTAATTGCATCTGACTCACGACTCGCCTCTTGATAACTTAACTGCCTCCACAAAAGACCTGAGTAGAGTAGGTCATGTCTGCAGCTCTGATACTGCAGACAGAGCTAGTGTAAAATCTCAAATGGCTTTGTACTAAGAACAGAGACAGATGTATTTTCCTTTCTGGCAGCTTTGCCACAGGGAAAAGTGGTATCTGCTGAGAGTGGCAGCCTCTTGCATTGTGTCAGCTGATTTGCTGTTTTATTATAAGCTTTTTAAAAAGGCTTTTAAGAGAATACATTGTGAATGAATCACTAAATACTATCTTTTAGTTGGGGTGCTATAGCTGGAAAGCATGTTGAGCAGGAAGGGATATATGTACAGCTAAACTTGGCAAGAACACAGGTTCTTAAAATAAGTGTTTGACCTATGTTTCCAAGAGTACTTAACTTCCATAAGAATCTTAAACTTTCAGTTTAAACATTTCTGTCGGCATGTCACAGGACTTAATACAGCAAAAGTGGAATAATGGTCTTTCTTGCCCCCAGCCCCTGCTGAAGCAAACACTCACAGATAAACAGCCCTCTCATCAGACAGAATCAGACTTTACCACACCAAGCTGTGAGCACTTTACCACACCATGCAGCCTGTTACCCACGTTCTGCTCTGCGACTTCGGGAAGAACAGATGAGGAGACACTTTCTAGTTTATTTACTAAAGTGAAGTCAATTTATCTTGAGGGAAATGGGCATGTGGTTCATGGGGACAGAAAATAAGCTTTATCTGTAACCAGAGGTTTAGTACCTGACTGTAGAGCCCTCCTCTGCCGATCAGAACCCCCATGTCTTTACAGTCCTCCCAGATCTGATCAACTTCTTCAGCTGGAAGAGGGCAGCGACTGTCCTAAGGAGAGCAAATATTAAACTTCACTTAGCTATTCAAAATTAGTTCTATGGAAAATATGTCTATTCAAGTCTCTTCAATAAATCCCACTCTCATCTCCAGCTGAAGATCTTGGTGGCATAACTTGCCTAATTTGATGAGTTTATGGAACATGTAACTTTACTCAAAGCTTGTGAAATGGGTGAATGATGGAATGTTCTGGCTCATTTTTAGCCAGAGCCATTTTTTCTCACTTCATTGGCTGCATTTTAATAGAAAATACTCCTAATATTTCAGCTGAAATAAAATGTGATAAAACTCCCAATGGCACTGCAAATTGAAAGGAATTAAATAAGTCACTAACCTTATCTGTCACCATTTCTACTCCAATCATAAGTCCCTTGCCACGAACATCTCCAATGATTTCGAATTTATCCCGTAGTTTAGCCAACTCCAGTAGCATGTATGTTCCCACATCCTCACTGTTTTTCTGTAGACCATCTTCCCTGATAGCCTGGTTAAAATGATGTACCATGACAATGTTGCAGCAAAAGCTTCCAATGCATTTGGTTAATCCCTGTTGAACTTGACAACACTGTATTTATCTCACTTTCTTGCAGACTATGTTCCTTCACTACTTCAGTGCTTACATTCTCTTGCAAACCTCTAATGGCATCAGAATACAATTGAACATATATTTTTGATGCTTCTGTGGCATTTCTCACACTTAATTTATTACTTATGTTTAATCCAGTAATTCCTGCTCATAACTCGAAATATCTAACCAGAAAGATTATTTTTAAAATATTACCAAAATATTTTAATTCTTTCTCAGTATCATGAGAAGAATATAATTAGACAAGGCATGTCTAGGTACTAGGCAGCCTTTTACAGAACAACTTGAGTGTTTTAATTATATTCATCCACTTATGCTTTTTAATCACAATCTTTTCTTTGTTCCTTACTTTGCCCTCATTAATCAAAATTCTGATGTGCAGGCGCAAATCAGCATGGAAAACATGTTATGAACTTAATGTCTACATTAAGAAAAATCACATAAACACCCCTCCCCCCCCAAAAAAAAAAAAACCAGACAATAAAGTGGTTGTTTCTCCTTTTCTTTTTTTCTTTTCCCTTTGAACTCCGTTTTACTCTTCCCGAGTCTGACAATCTCCATGGAATTATTTCAGAGCCAGGCTCAAAGTTAGTTCAAGGTCAAAAGAACTTCAAATACAGGTTCTTTCTTATTTGTGAACTGTTTTTGCAAAATCTTTTTAGTTATATGATCATCCTTCTTCTAAAATTGCCCCCCCTCCCCCAAAACACTCACGAAAATAACATGAGAAGAAACTGTAACTGTAATCTGGAACTGTAATTAAGTGAGATTTGGGAGTGAATGGTCTGTACGTGATCAAGGCAAATTAAACAGGAGCCTATTAACCACTCACGGGTTTTTTACTGGATAATAAGTGAAATTTGTTGCAAATTTTTGTCATCTTTATCATGAGGGATTTTTTTTTCCCCATAAGGAATTCTGACCTTAAGTATTTTTAGCTGTCCAATTATTAGGGTTTTTTAGGCATAAGGTAGAAGCTGTTGAGTTAAAACAATCTTGTTAAGTATGTGTGTCAGAAAATAGATTTGCTTTAGTTGAGGATTTGTGTAGTCCTATGAAATAGTTAGCTAAGGTTTTGAGAAAGTACTTTTCTACATTTTTATTAACAAAATAAAGAACCTAAGGGAGATAAAGATGGATCTGAAAACAAAGTTAGAGGGCTCCTATTCATTTTAGAGATTTGAAAATTTTTGCAAAATCAGGGATTTTCCTACACATAGGGCACACTGGCTATGTACGCATAATACATGCCTATGTTTATGCACCTTATACAGTTATTTTAAAAAAACCCATGCACATAGAACTTCATATATGTAAACATTTTCCATTTTTTATATGAAAGGTAGTGTGGTATATATAAACTTGTTTAACATTCTACCTACATCAAGAACTGCAGCTCCAACTACACAGGCCAAAGGGCTTCCTCCAAACGTATTGAAGTGAAGATTTTGAGCCAAGGAACGTGCAATCTCTAAAAGGAAAAGGACAACACATTACTCTTTCAGTTCATAGAATCATAGCATCATAGAATCACAGAATCATAGAATGGTTTGGGTTGGAAGGGACCCGAAATATCTTTCAGTTCCAACCCCCTGCCATGAGCAGGGACACCTTGCACTAGACCAGGTTGCTCAGAGCTCCATCCAGCCTGGTCTTGAACACTTCCAGAGATGGGGCACCCACAGTTTCTCTGTTACAGTGTCTCACCACCCTCACAGTAAAGAATTTTTTCTAATATCTAGTCTAAACCTATTCTCTTCCAGTTGGAAGCCATTCCCTCTTGTCCTGTCACTACATGCTCTTGTAAGAAGTCCCTCTACAGCTTTCTTGTACAGGAAGGCCACAGTTAGGTCACCCCAAAGCTTTCTGTTCTGCAGGCTGAACAAACCCGTCCCTCTGATCATCCTGGTGGCCTCCTCTGCCTTGTTTGGTATCTGTACTTACCTGCTCTAATAGTTAAGTTACATTTGCTGTGTTTCAACCCTGATTCTACGGGTGACAATGCACTAAGATTTCCTGCAAGCAGCCTGTGCAAAATATGACTGCTTCCAAAACCTAGAGTGTCCAGCAGATGCCAAAACAAAACCTTTTTTAAAAAAGTCACGCTTCTTACATATGCTGTCATCTGACATCTACAATTTTTCCTCACTAGAATCAAGAGGCTGGCTAACATGCAGTACATTGATTACTAAAACATTGAATTCTGTGAGGATTTCCAGGCTCTTTTACCAGCTCTGTGCATGACTCACAAGGTCGTTCCTGCTTCAGTTATTCAAATAACTCCGTTTAAATACAGCTTGGCACTGACATAGCACAACACTTAGTAAAAGTGAGTAATGACAATCCATTTCAATTGTTAAAAGACAAAGATTATTAATAAAACTCAGCTTTTTGAACACACATCTCTTAGCAATTATTGTGTAGTATATTTTGTAAAAACTCTGTTTAACAGAACAGAACACATACCTTTTGTTGTAACAACAGCTGCCATTGGGAAGCCGTTACCAATTCCCTTTGCCAAAGTCACAATGTCAGGGACTACATTATGTGTTTGAAATCCCCAGAAATGGCTGCCTGTCCTTCCAAATCCTGTCTGTACCTTTCAAAGGAAAAATTGAGAGAAAATCTCCATTACTTTCTCATGCTTTACAATACGGTTTCTTTTCTTGTCTTTCTATTGTTACTGATTTGCATTAAACTGCAACTACATCTGAAGGCAACTTATATTAGGATCCTTATTCAGATGGCTCTGCACAAAATACTATTTGCTGTAATTGAGTTCTTCTTTCATGTGATAACACATCATCATGTCTTTGGCCTGGTGAGATGCACATATAAGATGCAGATTCCATGTCAAAATTGAGAGGAAATGCAGATGCTTATGAGATTTAAAAGCAGCCTCAAGAGTGCTGATTTCTGCCACTGCAATGCTTGAGGTATGTATCACAGTCACTCTGAAGCATTGATACTATTTCAAAACAGTTATAGCTAAGAAAATTCTATTTCTAAAATGTATTTGCAGAGGTACAGCCATCAGCTCTCTCCTATATTTTGTGTATGTCAACAACACTCATAAGAGGAACAGCTGCTGTGACAAACCTCACATCACAACTGGCATTTATTAGCTGCATATTTGTGCAAATTCACTGCTCCCAAAAGGTAAGGACTGAAGGCTACTAAAAAGGTTACGTTTGCTTAAAATCAGAATAAAGGCAGTAAAGACTGGCTGGCTTCTATACCTGGAAAAAAGCACCATGTTAAACTTCAGCTATGAAATGCTTAGCATTTAATTTAGATTATTTCCAGCCTTCACTTAGATTCTTTCATGACAACTTTCAGAGGTAGCCCTGAGTTCTAAAGCTCTTCTGTAAAAAAAACCCAACTCACTTCATCTGAGATACAAAGGCCCCCTCTTTCCCGTATCAGCCGGTAAGCTTCCTTTAAGAAATTTCTTGGGTACTGAACAGCTCCATTAACACCCTGCCAAGAGAGAAAGTCAAGGTCTTCAGGAACAAATAAGGAAGCAGGAGTTCCACTTAAGCAAAAAAACCTGGCAGCCTTCAGGTAATAGCAAGACTGTTGTCTCAAGCTTCTGGCTTCAGCAATGAAGCTGCTTCAAAAAGGTTCTGCTCAGGTCACTCATTCCCACTCCACAGCGCTGTCTGCTGTTCCTTAGTTGTGCTGGTATAAATGTTTGTGAGGCCACACTGTAAACTGGATCACTGCAATACTGAGTCAATTAAACTGCCAAAGCAAGGACCTTGAAAACCTAAACATGGGGAGACCCAGAAACTATGTTCAATGACAAAGCTGAACAGACAATTCACATTGCTTCTTTGGTTAATTTGTTTAGAACATGGTTTCCTCAATTTTTTTTCACCTTGGCAGTTTTCCTTTGATTCAGAAATTCAATTCCATGCTAAAACTGGACTGCAAAGCTTCTTAGACTCAAGTATGTAAGACCTTAGAACACAACAAAAACAGAGAACTGCTCCAATTTTCTCTGCGGTCCCAATTCTCTTATTTTTTTTTCTTGCCAGAGAGAAATTCTCCACTTTTCCTACTGAAGAATCACATACACAGCAATATTGAACACAGGGTGAAACACTAAGAGAATGAATTCTGTGGTCACCACTTGCTGGAGAGCTGCTAAAATATATAGTGGATAACATGACTGGGAAGACGTGGAAGGGGGATTGAGTTAAAAGTGTAAGAAACAGTAAAGAGAAAAGCAGTATGAAAACTGGAAGAAAGTATTAGAAACCAAACAATAGCATGCATCATATCACTATTTAAATGCAGAAAAAATGTGTATGTTTAATCATGATTTTTTGTTTAACTTCATGAGCAAAATTCTAGTTCCACTGAAATCAGTGACAAAACCTGAAATTTTAAAGCAGTGCATCCAATCTTTCAAACATTTAAGATGTTTAAGGCCTTAAAAAATAATAAAAATCAGCAAAACTCTATGTTTAGGATGTATTGAAAGAATATCAGACTTGACTATTTCACACAATTTGTGCTATCACAGCTGAGAAATGGCAAACTACCTACTTGAATTGGTTCAGCAATAAATCCAGCTACTGTCTTGGGCACTGAGGTATTCAGAGTATCTTTGAACTGTTCAATGTAGTGGTCTTTTGCATGACAGGCACCTGTTTACAGAGGAAACAGTTTAAAGGGAATGGATTTAGTATGACACAAAACTACCTTCAAAACATGAAATTACACAAAAGCAACAAGTATTATCTGACTGCATGGCAAATATCACCTCTCAAATACACAGTAAAAGGCTAAACATTACAGGAGAGTGTCCCTTCTTTTCTCTTAAACCATACTCTAAGAAATGCCAGTTCCAAAACAGCAAGGCAAAGCTGACAGATGATAAGACTCATTAGATAGGTCAGTATCACCTCCATCAGCAGAAGAAATAAGCAGACATTTTCTCAGGGGTTAGTACACATCAGTCCTTAAGTTAGTGCAGGTAAGAAGATTCTGGAGAATACAGCTGCATATCAGTCTGTACAGAAATAAAGAGCAAAGTAATTAGTATAAATAATGCTGCCATTCACTAGGGATGGCAGAGCTAAAAAGAAAACGTTCTGTTACAGATACATGTGAATTGAAATACTGAAGAGTGCTTATTGGAACAGTGGATAAAATTATTGTAATTGTTGTTAACAGCAGAGCAGTAGAGGAGCTTTCACATTGTGTTGTGTATGGGATGTTTTGCCCCATAAAAGACTTGCCTATCCCTGGCTTCAGGTTGTCCTTACTATTTGCCGTATTCCAAAATGAAAGCTGGAAACCTGTCAAAACTTCAGAAAACACCATCAACACTTCTGTTCTTCCAGGTGTGCTAAACTGAGTTCCACTACATCCAAAACTGATCATGACCAATACTGGAAACAAAGGCTAGTATTTCAAGAAGAAATCTGAGAACGATGTGATACCTGTCTCAAATTTTTCTCTTTGGGAACCAGGGACCTGAGATTCTCTACAATATTTTCTTTGGTTGCCCTTGCAAATCCTAACTAGGCATCTACCTTTATTGAGGAGGTAACTATTTTTTTTTCACAGCCCTCTAGTATTCCCTAATCTAAAAGCCAAAAGCTCTTTGTCATTGACCAACCTTCAGGACAGCTGCATTTTCGAACAGTTTGCACTGGAGAATCTCTACAGCGGTTGCCTCCCCATGGACCACGAAAAACATCTGGTAACATGGTCTGTCAAGCGTAAGAGAAATAGCTACAGATCTGATGACACATTTCTAAGAGATCTTTTGATCTAATGGCTAATGACAAAATAAAACAAAAAGGTCTGTTAGAGAAAAGGGGCAAATACAGTTCAAGCAACTTGTCTGAAGAACACTTGGGAATAACACCAAACTTCCCCCTCATAAACTGGTAGAGCAGAAACAGTTTTGGAACTACAAGTTTAGACTATTCCAGCAATAGTCACTTAATTGATTTTTTCCTTTGTTTTCTTCTTTAACTTAGCATATTGGTTATCTAAGGTTAATGTCAACATTTTAAGAATTGCTGGCAGTATTTCAGTAATTTGAAGTATGAATAAAATCTGCAGAATAGAGGGAGGCAGGCAGACCTGGCAGAGTGAACTCCACCTTTCTAATCCTTGTTGCTGATGAAATACCACATGACTTCAGGAAACTCACTGAGGCAGACTGAGAGGCTGCTATAAATGAGCTCTCCTACAGTCAGTGCTGTGGCTGAGCTGTAATGATCAGAGTCGCCAGTGCCAGCTTCCAGACAGAAAGTTACTCCCATCTGCTCAAGGGCAGGGAGATAAAGTATGGCCATTTAACCTTAATGGATCTCCTTAATAGATGTCTCCCATCTTGCTGAAATAGGATTTCTTCTCATTACAGGGAAGGATCTGCTTCAGACCATCTGAAAGCAGCTTTGCACAGATCTGCCAAAACAAGGTATTCTGAGGGAAAAGGTGTTCTGAGCATTATTATTTTGCTCCTTACATAGACGTCCATGCAAGCACCAAGCATGACTGCAAAATCATGACCCCTCATGTTATGGCTGTCCTGACTCCAAATTAACCTAAGAAAATATACAGAGAAGAAAAGGGGGCTCCGGCTCTTGTTGGGCTTACACAGCAGAAACAGCTACACTGCAGTTTAGTTAGTGAATGTAAAGCACTTGAGGGCAGAAAACATACTAATTATTGAAAAATTCAAATAAACTATTAGTTACCCAGATTATTAAAAAGAATATTTTAAAAGAAATCTCACTGTTGTACAGCCAAAGCCATTGGCAACACCATGCTTATAAGGACCAAGAGATGTCAAACCCAGTGTGTAAGGGCTGCCTCCATGGTACGCTCCTCTGTTTAAACAAAGCAGATGAACATTACTCATTTCCAAGAAGAGTCTGAAGCAATATTAGTTCTGAGAAGGCATGCTTCTGAGCTACAAATTATTAGGAAAAATGTGCATTGTTGTACTCAAAACAAGAAGATTCCTACTGCCACTTTTTGCTCTGGTTTTCGAAGATCCATGATTGCCCAACTACATTGGTTTCCTGCAATTTCAAATGTTAAAATCATGAGGTAATGTTTGCAAGGGGAAGAGAACAATGATTGGAAACAACAGCAATTCAGACACTGTCTCAGCAAGTTCTGTGGTAGCACCTGAGCCCTAAAGAGCAAACATCTCTGTCCTTTGAATCTTGGAAACCGCTGCTCTCTCCAACAGATGCTGCCAATCATTAAACCACATGGTAGTTTGTTGTCAGTTTCATGCACAAATCAAAAGTTCAGTTTTGAGAATATACAAGCAAGGTGGGTACCCAATGTTAATGAACACAATAGCAGAAAAATAAAATTCTCCATAATGCAGCCTTCTCTTCTAGTATTTGAGGCTTCCTGGGTTGCACAACAAAGAGAACTGCTTGCACTTGTTCTTAGTGTGTACTGGTGCTCACCCCTGCACCACTTCTGTCATTGAGCCAGAAGAGCTGTTTGTGTACCTGTGCAGTGACCTGTGGTTCAGGGCTCTGGCAGGAAAACAAGGCAACAAAACAAACAAACCAAAAAAAATCCTTCTACCAGTTAAGCTTTCAGCCAGAGTAGTTCCTGCTGAGGTTCACTGCTCTGCTGTTCCAGAGGTACCTTTGCACCCTCACAAAGGGGCACCACAGAAGTGAAAAGAAGTGAGAAAGTAGCAATTGCTTAATCTTGCCCTGGCCCTGAACAAAGGTTCACCAAAGCACCCCCTGGACACAGAGACTAGACCATTTTCTAAGTAACATAAGCAAAAATTGCAGTTTGTGTTTTTATTGCAAACTAGTCCTAACATACTGTATCAAAACTTCAACTTCAATTCCTCTTTGTGAAATAAAATCGTTTTATAGCATTCTTCTCTGCAGACCTGGAGTTAAAGAGTTCCCTATTGTATCTTGATTAGGCATATTGAGGCTTTGTCTCCACATAGACAAAAGAGTTTTGTGGAGATCTATCAGCATTACCTGAGAGAGATGATGTCGAAGTTACGGGTGTGTAGCCTTGCCATGAACATAGCCAAATCATTGGCTTCCGACCCACTGTTGGTCAGATAAACCACCTATGGGAGAAGGCTTAGGATCAGTACAGCACACAACCAACACCTTTAGACTGTGCCACTTAGAAACACGATGAGCTATGACCTACCACCTACCACAGGGTGATTTCACCACCATAAACTCAGTCTTGCCCTCACACTATAGACAGGAACTAACTGACATGCTCAGGGAGGGTACAGATAAATTTGTAAGGGTTTCAGTGTACAGGTTTTCCTAAGAGGGAATACTGATGGAAAGAAATTAAAGTCTTTGGTCAAACTGAACAAGAGAGTTTTTAATTTTTTTTTCTCTTTTTTTACCCTCCTTCCATCTTTAAGATTGCAAGACCTTCATGCTCTTCTGCTAGCCCAGTTTCATTTTATCACCAGTTTATTCTACCTGAAAACAAAAATTATTTTTCTTACTGTTTCTCTGCATATGAATTGTGACATTTTTGTGGTTTATTTATTTAAATACCAGTAAGGCTCATTACACAAAATACTGTAAAATACTTTTCATTATGAATTTTCATGAGATCAAGCAAATTAAGGCTGGCTGCATATAAGAATAGTTAACACCTTCAGCGTAATTTTTAAGCTGGCAATGCCCCTTAATGCAGTGATAAGTGGAGGGAGAAAATGAACAGAATAGGAGCTTGGGATATTATGCTTGTCTATATTCAGGTCTAAAGAAAAGGCCTGGAGGGTCATCATGCTCTCTATCTGACAGTCTGTAGTCCCCATACAGGTTTTTTCTGTACAGATATCACAGCTCTCATTTATTTAAGAAATATTTCTTATAAACAGACACCCTCTTCAGCAGCCCCTCCTCCTGTCAGAAGCAAAGTACCTTCAGTGGATCTGGAAGAAGGGAAGTCAGTTTTTCAGCATACTCGTGGATTGAAGGGTGCATGTAGATATTCGTGGTGTGCCACAGGCGAGAAAGCTGTTTCTGTGTAGCCATAGTTACCTTCCTGCATGTAGCACAAGAAGAGACAAAGGGATTCAATTCCACACTCATACATGCACACACCTGTGTGTTATTAATTCTGCAAATGCAGATGCTGCACCATTTGCCAGATGGATGAACAAGCAGACCAAATTAATGAATTCTTCAAAATGTAGCAGAAGTCAAACTTAGTGTAAGTGATACATGACAGTCAGTAAATCATGTTCTGATTTTAGGCTCCCAGTGCTACAGATTGATGAGGAACAAAACCAGCATAGGTACCTCTTCCTTTATTTTATACCATAAAGAAAAAAACAACATACTTACGGGTGACAGTGACCAACACTGACAGTGACAATTCCAGCAAAGAGATCAAGGTATCTTCGTCCTTCATAATCAAACAACCACTGCATATGTCCTTGATGCAGCAACAATGGCTTCTTGTAATACATTCGCAGAGAAGGAGCAATATATTGTTCACGAATCTTCTGCATACGTTCATATGGATAGGACTGAGTGGAACAGAAAAGTCAGTATCCATTTAAGCTTTCTAAAGATCCAGAATAATGGAGTTGTAGTGGATCACACAGATTACATAGCTGTCTACAGCTGTTGTTCACAGAACTAAGATTTTAACAAATTCTGGCACACAAAATGTTCTACAAACCTCTGAAACTCGGATTTTGAAAGAAGACTGCTGTTCTGCATGTATCTCTTCTTTAACAATGCAGAAGTTATAGACTTGTCACACAGGTACATCTACAGGTTATATCCTGGTTGTAACAGTCAGGTTTTGTCCAAAGAAGCAAATTTTAAAATAATTTTTAATGCCCTGACTATTTATAGCAGATGAGCCTATCACTCAAATCCAATAACAGAGTTTTATTCAAATTTAGTGTAGTATGCATGACTTACTTTGTATTTTTCAGGTACAAAATCACAAGGAGGCATTTTTGCTTGTGTGGAGACAGAGCTTTTCCATTTCTGCTGCCTGAAGGCAACTACAAAATAGTAAGAGAATCATCAAACACTTAGCAAAGTGCACATCTGAAAGAGTTTCTCAATGCACTTGTTCAGAGAACACACAAGCTACAAAGCAAGTTTTGGAGGGTTTTTTGGTCTGAGAAATTTTCTTTGGGGAAAAATAAGTAACATCTTTGTAAGGGCAAAATATATGTCTATTCGAAAAAAAAAAAAAAAGAAAAAAGAAAAAAAGAAAAGCATTTCTCTCCAATCCACTAAAACTCAGTTTTCAGTTTCACATTGACTTTAATGGAAAAAGACTTAAAAAGTGTGTTTCTAGTACAGATTCTTTTCTGGAAGCAGTGTGAGCAAGCATCCCCTGTGAGGGTGTGAGCCAGGAGCCCAGGGTGACTGCAGCACAGGCAGTGCTCTCAGGGCCCAACAGACCTGAACAAGATGAGCAAAGCAGGGTTCACTGGGAATGCCCCACACAGGCAGAGATGATTCAGGTCCAGGGTCCACGCAGGGAGCCCAGTCAGGAGCAGCAGCACATGGGACCAGAGGCAGGGCTGGAAACAAGTCCAAGGTACATCCAGGACACAGCCAAGAACTGGACTGGTGGCAAGGCTCTGCTTGTGGCACGGCTTAGGCAGGGGCTGAGGGCGCAGGGCTGAGCTGGAACAGGGCTCTGGGCAGGGGGTACAGGCAGAAGGCCTAGGTGAGGCTGCTCAGGGCAGCCCAGGTGTGCACAGAGCCCTGACAACTCCCACTGCCATCTTCCATTCTCTCCCCAAAATCCTGCAAACATCACACAGTCCTGCCTTTCATTTATCTAACTGCAAGTGCAATTCAGCAGGTATCACAGAGATATCTGATTGCCCAGGGAGGTTGAGGAGTATCCCTAACTGGAAATACCCAAAACCTGTTTAGACACAGTCCTGTGCCATGTGCTTTAGGGTGGCCCTGCTCGAACAGGAAGGTAGGACCAGGTGTCCCTCTGCGGTCCCTTTAAACCTGACCCACTCTGTGATTCTGTTAAGAGTTATTTAAAAACACTTTTTTCTCCTCAAACACTATCTGCTCAGAGCTACACATTTGATTTTAAAAGCCTAAGGTTTCAAACAATCTCTAGAACACATTAAAATGTAAATGAGTAAAGAATAAGATTTCCTGACATAAACTACATGCACCGTCACTCCCCTTACAACCACTCACCGCACTAATGAAATAATCACCACCAAGAGTCCAATCTCAAAAAATTAATTGAAATCACATCAGCTGGGGAAGTTCTGCCCTTGGAACTCTTCCCAAGGGATCTGCAGCTATCACAGAAACCGAAAGGGTTTCTCCCCCCCACTCGCCCGCCTCCACGGTGCTGCCATCGACCCCAAACCCGCTCAGAGGGTGGCAAGGGATGGAGAGCAGACCCCACCGCCACACTGTCCCCTCCGCGGCCCTGGGGGGCTCTGTCGGCCGGTCTCCCTCCGACCCCCGTCCCTCACCGCAGCCGAGCGCTCCCGCACGCCGCGCCATCCCCGCGCCGCTCCGCTCTGCGCGGGGTGCGGGCGGGACACCGCGCTCTGTGCCCTGGGGACATCCCATCCTGTGCCCTGCTGACGTCCCGTGCTGTGCCCTGGTGACGTCCCGTGCTGTGCCCTGCTACATCCCGTGCTGTGCCCTGCTGCCATCCCATCCCATCCCGTGCCCTGCTGCCATCCCATCCCGTGCCCCGCTGCCATCCCATCCTGTCCCCCGGTGCCATCCCATCCTGTGCCCTGCTGCCATCCCATGCTGTGCCCTGCTGTCACCCTGTACTGTACTCCATTGTCACCCTGTGCTGTGCCCTGCTGCCATCCCATCCTGTCTCCTGATGTCACCCTGTGCTGTACCCTGCTGCCATATCCTGCTGTCCCCTGCTGCCATCCTGTGCTCTCCCTCTGCTGTCATCCTGTGCTGTCCCATCATCCCAAGTCCTTTCCTGGCATCAAAGTCTGACGTCTGATCAAAATCTGACTGCACTCCTTCCAGAGGGACCTCAACAGGTTGAAGAGAAGGGCAGAGAAGAACAGTCTGACCTTGAGCAAGGGCAAATGCAGGGTCCTGCATCTGGAGAGGAGTAACCCCAGGCACCAGTACAGGCTGGGGGCCAACCTGCTGAGAAGCAGCTCTGTAGAGGAGCTGTGGATGCTGGTGGACAACAAGCTGTCCTTGGGCCAGCAGTGTGTCCTCATGGCCAAGAAGGGCAAATGGAACTCTGGGGTGCACGAGGAGCAGCATTGCCAGCAGGTTGAGCGAGGGGTGATCCTGCCCCTCTGCTCAGCCCTGGTGAGGCCACATCTGGAGTCTGTGTTCAGTTCTGGGTTCCTCAGTGCAAGAGAGACATGGAGCTCCTGGAGTGGGTCCAGCAGAGGCCACAAGGATGATTAAGAGACTGGAGCATCTCTCTTATGAGGAAAGCCTGAAGGAGCTGTGCCTGTTCAGCCTCAAGAAGAGAGGACTGAGGGGGAAACTCATCAATATCTGTCAGTATCTGAAGGGAGGGTGTCAAGAGGATGGAGCCAGGCTCTGCTTCGTAGTGCCAGGCAATAGGACAAGAGGCAATGGGCAGAAACTGATGCACAGGAAGTTCCACCTGAACATGAGGAAGAATTTCTTTACTGCACTGGAACAGGTTGCCCAGAGATGCTGTGGAGTTTCCCACAATGGAGATATTCAAGAACCATCTGGAC